>OY882859.1:457500-867500 GCA_963693515.1 Pipistrellus nathusii
ACACTATCCACTGAGCCAAACCAGTTAGGGCTCATCGTTGATGTTTCTCTCTCTCTCTCCTTCTCTCTGAAATCAATAAAAGGTTTTTTTTGTGCTTTTTTAAAATACATTTTATCGATTTTTTTACAGAGAGGCAGGAAGAGAGAGAGCTAGAAACATCAACGAGAGAGAAACATCAATTGGCTGCCTTCCGCACACGCCCTACTGGGGATGTGCCCGCAACCAAGGTACATGCCCTTGACCGGAATCGAACCTGGGACCTTTCAGTCCACAGGCTGATGCTCTACCCATTGAGCCAAACCGGTTTCGGCAAAAGTTGTTTGTTTTTTAAGAGAAAAAAATTTTTTTTAAATGTAGTGGAGCCCTAGCTTGTTTGGCTCAATGGACAGAGCATCAGCCTGCGGACCAAATGGTTTAATTTCGGCCAAGGGCACATGCCTGGGTTGTGGGCTCAACCCCCAGTGGGTGGGGGAAGGGGAGGGTGCAGGAGGCAGCCCATCAGTGATTCTCTCTCATTGTTGATGTTCCTATATCTCTCCCTCTTGCTTCCTCTCTGAAATCAATAACATTTTTTTTTTTAATGTAGTGGAGCCCAGCACCTGACCACTTGGGAGTCCATGGACTGAAGCTTGAGGCACGTTTGGGATGACTTTGGGGGGTTCCTAAGTGATTGTGCCCTTTGACCCAGAGCTGCTATCCACACACCCCCGGCCGGGTGTGGGCAGAGCAGAGGTCTGAAATGTTATCTATGCAAAACCTGTGGCCACCAGGCCCAGAGCCATGGGTGTGAGCAGGGTGGGCTCTGGATGTGGGTGACAGAGGGAGCTCTGAGTCACGGAGGGTGGGCAGTGCCCAGAGGTGGGCTCAAGAGGGGACCCCCATGCAGATGGAACCTGCCCAGGACTGTTCCCTCGCTGCACCCCTTGGCTCCTGGTTGAACCCCCGCCCACCTCCCACTTCCTGGGGAGAGGGATGGGCATGGGGGCCGGGTGCACAAAGATTCCTGCATGGGGTGGGGGGGTCCCTCAGCCCGACCTGTACCCTCTCCAATCTGGGAGCCCTCAGGGGACCCCCTTCCAATCCGGAAGTTTCTGTCTGTCTTTGCAATCATATGAGCGAATTGTCTGAGACCCCGACCCAGTTTGGTTTGTTGCTCACAGAATAATAGAGGCTTTTTTTTTCTTTGCTTCATTGGTGGAGATTTCCTGGAATTTTTAGGATATCTTCCTTTTAATTTTTCCCGGACACCCTGATTTTACTGTCTCTCACCTTCGCTCTTCCTCCATCCCACACCGTGACAGTAACTGCTCCAGGCTCACTGCTCTAGTGTCTAGGAGATCCGTCTGCTACCAGAACTACAATTCCCAGCATTCCCGGCGCTCCCGGAGCTCTTGGTTTTCCCTTCCTGCTCTCCCTCTCTGCGCTCTGTCCGGTGCCTGTGTATGCAAATTAACCCACCACCTTTGTCAGGATAATTTACATACTCATGCCTGATTGGCTGGTGGGCATCACAGAGGTATGGTCAATTAAAATTTTTTCTTTTATTATATAGTATATATATACTCTGAGCAGCCATATTATTGTGATCTCTGAACACATAATAATCTGGCCACTCAGTGTATATCCTATATAATAAAAGGCTAATATGCAAATTGTCCCTTTGGCCAGGAGTTTGAATAGCAGGCAGGCTGGCCTACCACCCATGTCCCCTCCCCCTGGCCAAGCTGGCTGGACCCCACCCATGCATGAATTCATGCATCGGCCTCTAAAAAAAAAAATTATATATATAATTTCAGAGAGGAAGAGGGAGAGAAGGAGAAACATCAATGATGAGAGAGAATCATGGATCAGCTGCCTGCTGCACACCTCACACTGGGGATCAAGCCCACAACCCAGGCATGTGCCCTGACTGGGAATTGAACCATGACTTCCTGGTTCATAGGCGACGCTCAACCACTGAGCCACTGGGCGGGCACGGCTTGGGCTTTTAAAGCTCTGCTGGGTTCCCTGGGGAGAGTGGGGGAGTCCCTGGTCCATGAAGCCTACAGACCCCAGAGCAGCCGGGAGGGACCTCGCCCAGGGGGCCTTGCTCACGTCCCTCCAGACCAGCATGGAGCAGTGGTTCCTTTTCTGAGGGACATGACAGGCTCAGCTCTTGTGCTCAAGTCCCAGGATGCAGGAGCCCACCTCAGAGAGGAGTCTCGAGGGGAAGCATGTCGAACTCGCAGTCCACAACGAATATTTCTGTGGCCCAGCCAACATCACGGTATGGAAGAAACGTTTTAATAAAAATTTCATAATTTTTACAACATCCTGTTATACATAATCTATCTATATAAAAGCTAAGTGACAGGCCAACCATTCAACCACCCGACCGGTCACTATAATACACACTGACCACCAGGGGGCAGACACTCAACATAGGCGCTGCCGAGCTGCAGTGACTTGGCAGCCGTGGTTCTCCGGTGACGCACCCTGAACCAGAGAGGAGGGAGCCTGATTCCAGAGTGTGTCACCCGAGAACCACCCTCTTGCAATTCGGGACCCCTCGGGGGATGTGGGAGAGCCGGTTTCGGCCCGATCCCTGCAGGCCAGGCCGAGGGCCTCTAGTTATTAATAAGGAATTACAACGTTTGATAACCACGATGGCTGTCATCGTGTTGCATTCATTTCCCTCACGTGCAGGCACACCACTCCTCTCCACTAACACCAGCAGCGAATGGCTTGGTGGCCGATGGCCACGTCATTAGCGTGGGACTGACTTATTTGGTGAGCGCAACAGGGAACACTTCGCTTTCGGAGAACGAGAAAAATAGGTTTACCTAAGTGACGCTTATTGATTTGTGCCGTTATTCAGCGTCTGTAAGTTAACGTTCAAGAAGAAATGTTAATTTTTATTTAAATGTTCTATTTTTTTTTAAATATATATTTTATTGATTTTACACAGAGAGGAATTGAGAGGGACAGAGAGTTAGAAACGTCGATGAGAGAGAAACCTCGACCAGCTGCCTCCTGTACACCCCCCACTGGGGATGTGCCCGCAACCAAGGTACATGCCCTTGACCGGAAACGAACCCGGGACCCTTCAGTCCGCAGGCCGACGCTCTATCCACTGAGCCAAACCGGTCCCGGCTAAATGTTCTATTTTATGTTAACGATGACTCGTGTATCTCAGCCCTTTGTATCCAGCATGTCTCCACCGAAATAAACCTACGTTAATATGAAAATGGAAGCTTTGTTTTTTTCGGCCGTGTTAGCCGTATGCAACCACACACTGACGCCTTGTTTGGCCCGTGGTGGCCTTCAAGTTTGATCTTTTGCTCGGGGGGGACTGTGGTCTCGGCTGCCAGAGGCTCCGAGGGTGAGGGGGGCCAGGGGTCCGGAGGCTGAGATCTCTGTGCAGCTCCAGGGGGGGTGGGTCTGCGGGCTGGGACGGAACTCCAGGTAAAGGTGCTCCGAGCGGACCTCCTGCCTCTGCTCATTCTCCTCACCCGGGGACATTCTCCCACGGGTTTTCAGAGAGAGAGTGGGAGAGAGGGGGGGAGACAGAGAGAAACGGGCCGGGAGTGAGCCACAACCAAGGGGTGTGCCCTGGACTGGAATTGAACCCGGGACCCTTGGGCCTGCAGGCCGGCGCTCCGCCCACTGAGCCACAGTGGCCAGGGCTGCCCATTCCGAAGGCAGGAGAGGCCAGGTCTGTGTGCGCACCGTCAGCAGCTCTGGGAAGCACCTGTCCGCTGTGGCCAAAGCCATCTGAAGCCCCCGCGGTGGGTGCCTGTTTGAGCAGGTCCTTCTGGGAGCAGGGGCGTTGGAACCTTCTGGAACGGGCTCATGGGGTGTGTGTGTGTGTGTGTGTGTGTGTGTGTGGAGGGGCAGGGCAGCCGGCTGGGCAGAGATCGGCAGAGACAGGAAGGAAAGCCCCCTGGAGCGTGTGCGGGCTGGGCCGGCTCACCTGTGACCACGGAAGCCGCAGGCCGTTGGGTGACGACAGCCCTAGCAGGGAGCACGGCCCTTCAGGCCAAGAACAACAGCAGACGCGGCCGCGCCCGCAGCTTCCTTCCTGCCGCCGCGGGGAGGCCTCGGCGTGGTTTCCGAGGGGCAGGGGCCCCGTTCCACCCGCTCAGGAGCCTCGTGTTTTTCTGTCATTTTACGTCAGCTCCCAGGCGGCGTGAGGCCCACGAGGGAGTCTGTCGTAACGGAAGGGCTGGGCAGGGAGAGCGGGGCCGGTGGGACAGGCCCGGGTGCCCACGGGCCGGGATTGAGGGGGGGACACAGCTCAGCACCCGCCTGGGACTCAGGCGGGGCCTGGAGAAGAGGAGTCGGGGCTGTCGCAGAGCCCGGCACGGACAGGGGTGCAATGAGAAGGCGCCAACGTGGGGTGGCTGGGCTGGGTGGGTTTGGGAGGAACCCCGAGGTCTGGTCCCACGTGGGGCCCTGTCCCCGGTTCTCTCAGTGAGATAACGGGAGGATGACGGCTCCTTCCCTTGGCAGCCGGAGGTTCAGGGCGGAGTCAGGGGTTTGAGAAGGGAAAGGTCAGAGGCCGGGGCGGGGGCTTGGGGGCACCGAGGCTCCGTCAGCGCCAGAGTGATGCCCCCAGCTGCACGCACTGCGGTCGGTCGGGGCCTGTGCGCGCCCAGAGGCCCCTGCGGCCCCGGGCCGGACGCCCAGCAGATGGCAGTCCTGGCCGCGGGACTGGCGAGGGCGTGAGCAGGTGTCCCTGAGCCGGTCTTTGCCAGGCACACCCGTGGCTCCCTGAGGTACAGCCTCGCCCCCTCAGGCACTGGGACCGCATTCTGGTTCCCTCTCGGCAGCTCCTGTGTGTTTCCCCACCTCCCGCTGTGGCTTGTGGTCTTGCTCACTTCAGCGTTTCCACGGCCAGATCCCGGCTTCCTGTCACGTCCGCCTCAGTTCCCAGAGGCGGCACGTACAGGAGGGACACGGAGGGGGGCGCTGCACCCGCAGGATGCTGCCCGAGGGGCCCCTCGGGTGGGCACAGGTGCAAGCGTTGTGCCCGCCGAGTGGCTCACCAGAGCCCCTCCCCCACCCGGCCTCAGCGCCAGCCGGGTGGCGGGTCCCAGCCCCCAGGAATGCCAGTCCCAGCCACGGACACCCAGACAGACCCACATTTGCCGGCAGCGTTTATTGGGGTTACCACCTGGGTGAGGAGTATGCACAGCATACATAAGGCCCAGGTGCCAGCCCAGAGGCACCGAGAATGGTGCGGGCAGGGACAGCGCGGGGAGCCGGGCGCAGGGACAGCGCGGGGAGCCGGGCGCACGGACAGCGCGGGGAGCCGGGTGCAGGGACAGCGCGGGGAGCCGGGCGCACGGACAGCGCAGGGAGCCGGGGGCACGGACAGCGCGGGGAGCTGGGCGCAGGGGTGTCAGGAGGATGAGGTGACAGCGATGGGGTGATGTGTACCAAGGGGGGTGGCCTGTGCCTGGGACACCCCACCCCCTGGCCTGAGAGGGCACAGCTGCCCCAGGTCGTGCTCAGAGCTTGGCCAACGTGGAGTGGGCGTCCGAGTGCTCCTCCTGGATGGGCTTCCGGAAGCCTGGGGAGGGGAGGGGAGGGGAGAGGGCGGAGGTCAGAGGCATGGCCTCCCGGGGAGGGGACGGAGGTCAGAGGCTATGGCCTCCTGGGGAGGGGAGAGGGCGGAGGTCAGAGGCCATGGCCTCCTGGGGAGGGGAGGGGAGAGGGCGGAGGTCAGAGGCCATGGCCTCCTGGGGAGGGGAGGGGAGAGGGCGGAGGTCAGAGGCTATGGCCTCCTGGGGAGGGGAGGGGAGAGGGCGGAGGTCAGAGGCCATGGCCTCCTGGGGAGGGGGGGCGGAGGTCAGAGGCTATGGCCTCCTGGGGAGGGGAGAGGGCGGAGGTCAGAGGCCATGGCCTCCCGGGGAGGGGAGGGGAGAGGGCGGAGGTCAGAGGCATGGCCTCCCGGGGAGGGGAGAGGGCGGAGGGGAGCCCCTGGGCCTCAGCCTTCAGGGATCTCGGGGCCGCACAGCACTCACCGGCGGACGGCCTCCTGGCTCTGTAGTGCAGGAGCAGGAGCAGGGCGGCAGCCACGGGGGCCAGCAGGCCCAGCCCCAGGCCCAGGCCCAGGACAGCGGCCAGCTGGGGGCCTGCGGGGAGCAGCGCTGTAGTGGGGTCCACCGTGGAGGCCAGGCCAGGCCACCCCGTCTCCACCCGCCCTCCCTCCCACCCCACTCCCCAGGGGCCAGGACCCTGCTGGTGAGGCTGGGCGCCTTACCCCTGGGGGGCTCTGTGGGGGGGCTGGTGGGCGGCTGTGAGGTCGGGGTCCAGGCGGTGGTGGGCTGGGCGGTGGAGGGCCGGGTGGTGGAGGGCCGGGTTGGGGGGCCCGGGGTCTTCGAGGGCTGGGGGGCAGGGGGCGTCCTGTCCTCGCAGACGGCGTCAGAGCTGCTGCTGGCGGCCTGCAGGGTGTGCTTCCCCGCCAAGCTGCAGCTGCGGGCGGTGTTGTCCGGCTCAGACAGCCCTCCTCCTCCCGAGGGACCCCACGCCCGGGACTGGCCAGGACTGAGGAGCCCGTGTCCCTGCCACCCCTTAGCCTGGCCCCACCCTCAGGGTCTCCAGGGCCTGCTCACCCCACATCCCCTCGCTCACTCTGCTCCCCACTGGCTCCTTCCGGCCCTTCACCCCAATCCCTGCCCACCATGAAGTCCTAGCACAGCTCCCAGCCCCAGTCCTGGGTCCCGGATGGTTTCTCCCCCCCCCCCCCACCTCCCCCATGCAGCCGGCAGGGAGGCCGGGGCCAGGCGGAGGCTGGGCCAGGGCTGAGCGAGCCACGTGGGGGACACTCACTCGGTCCAGGGTCTGCAGGCCTCGTTGTTGCCCGGGGAGAAGTGTCCGGGAAGGCAGGGGGTACAGTCTGCAACGAAGACGATGGTGGTGCCAGGCTGTGCCGCTGGCCCCCCTCGGCCCCGGAAGCCTTCCTGCCTGTGTGCCACCCCCGGGCCCCGACCCTGAGGCCCACCCCGCACCCGTCTTGGCAGGGCCGGGGGGGCACTGGGCCGGCCGGGAGGGCTGGCAGTGGGTGGCAGCATGGTGGGGGCAGGGCCCAGGCCCTACGGGCTCACCGACTCCTCGCTTGAAGCTGCCGTCGCGGGGCTGGGTGCCGGGCCGGCAGCTGCACACGGTGTCGCTCGTGGGGGTGCACGCCTGCCTGGTTTCGCTCCCGCTTTCTTGGGGGGAGAGAGGGCTGCAGGACCAGCCACGCCCAAAGCCCCTCCCTCGGGCCCATCCCTCGAGGCCGCTGGCTCCTCATCCCCTCTGCCCCGGACGCTGCGCCCGGCCTGGCCACGTGGCCGCCTGGCCGCCTGCCCACCCGCGTCCAGAACTCCCGTCAGCACGTGCCAGCCCGTCCGCCCGCCGCCTCCCTGGTCTCCGCCCCCGGAGGAGGGAGCCGCGGGGACCCCGCGGAGCCCTCTGTGGCTGGGGTTTGGGGTTTGTGGCCGTGGCTGGCTGGGGGCTCACGCTCGTTGCACCGCGTGCAGAGCTTGCAGGGCTGGTAGTTGGTGGCCTCGTTGTAGAAGCCGGGGGCGCACTGGCGGCACACGGAGTCCTGGGCTGCGGTGCAGCGCTCCACCATGCCGAACCCTGTGGGGCGGGAGGTCCCAGTCCCTCACCACCCTGGGCGCCCCCCACCCGGGCGCCGGGACACCATAGCCCTTCCCCGCCCCCGCCTGCCCACACCCCCTCCGCGTCCCCCTCCTCCTCAGGCCCCGGCCCCGGCCGCTCACCGGGCCGGCAGTCATGGCAGCACTTGTCGCCCCGAGGGTAGGTGTCCCCGGTGCAGGTGAGCTTGGCCGCGGAGCCCAGCGCCAGCCCCAGGAGCAGGAGGGCGGACGGCGGTGCCCGGGGCCGCTGAGCACCCACACACATCTCTGCCTCGCAGCTGGGCAGGAGTCTGTGGGTTTTCCTTGCAGGATGTGACTATAAAGGCTGGGGGAGGGGCCGGGAGGGGCAGGGGAGGACCGAGGACACCCTCCGCTACCGCAGGCTCGGCCCTCCCACCCGTGCAGACCTGGCCAGAGTGAGGACCCCGTCCCGACCCCCCGTGCGGGTCCCGCTGTCTGGTCTGCACCCACAGGCACACCGGCCCGTCCACTGCCCCACCGGCCGCACCGCCCGGACGGATCCCGGGCCCTCACTCACTCCTCTGGACACTGTCCCTCCCCCAGGGCAGACCCTCGGGAGGCAGGGGGCCAGCGCGACAGCCCCCCTCACAGGCGCCCAGAGCCCACGAGGAGCCGAGGCACAGGCAGGAGACAGGCCCTGGTCAGGCCTCCCTCAGCCTCGGCTGCGGAGGGTCCCGGCTCCAGGGCCGGATTTCGGCCGGCGGGGCAGGCAGTGGCAGTGATGAGGGCTGCAGCCGGGGAACCAGGTGCCTGTGTGCAGCCACGTCTGAGCCCGCAGGGGGGGGAGGCCAGTGTCCCCAGGCCACACGGGAGCCTGACCCCACACGACCGGCCTTGCTGCGAGGAGGGACGGCCGAGAAGACATGGCGCCGGGCACCTGGCGTGGGAGCCCGGATGGGGCTGGGGCACAAGCGCCTTCACGCAGGCCCATCCCGGCTCCCGGGCTGGCCACACCCAGCCGTGCCGCCGAGCGGGCCCGCCCTCTCCAGGTGCCGGCGGGGAGCATGTGCGGGCCGTGTCCGTGTGCTGGGGTGTCACCGGCCCACAAGCTGGAGCGTGTGGCTGCTCGGGAGCCTGGGCAAGGGCGCTCCCAGCTCCGCCGAACAGAGATGATGGTCCAGCCGACTGTCCCTGGAGCACGTGGCAGCCTCAGACGGGGCCTGGGCAGCCCCAGGACAGGTGGCCGCCAGGTGTGTAAAGGTGGAGTGAGCACAGACACACGTACACGTGCGTGTACCACACACACACAGGCACACGCACGCACACACACGTGCACACGCACACAGGCCTGGCACCGCCGGCGCGGTGGCTGGGGCGGCAGAGCAGTTGTTTTGTACCTTTTGAGTCGTGCTGGGGCCCAGGCTCACCTACTCGACAGCTAATCTGAGAACTTTCCCAGAGAGGAGCCTCCCACAGGACGAGGCCGGAAAGTCCCTCCTGCCTGGGCGCAGGTACAGCAGTTCCGGGCCCACCTGCGGGGAAGTCCCCACGACAGCCCCGCGCCGGCCGGCCCTCCAGAGCCTCTGCGGGGGGAGGGGGGGGGGCGCCACGGAGAGGCAGCCCCGCGCAGGCCGGCCCTCCTGAGCCTCTGCGGGGGGGGGGGGGGGGGGGGGGGGCCACGGAGAGGCAGCTGCTGAGAGTGTGTGCCCCTCTCCCGGGACGAAAGGCGTTGTTCTTGCCGAATAAAGAACTGTGGTCTCAGGCTGCGGCGCCTGGGGTCTGAGGCGGCTCCTGCTCCTTCCCAGCACCTGCATCGGGGCCCTGTCCCCCAGGCCGTGGGTCTGTCGCCTGAGGTCCCCACGCCTGGCCCATGTGCCAGGCATCTGCTCACAGGTGACTGACAGCAGCAGTCACTGCAGGCCCAGCCTGCGGGCAGGAGCTCACACCTGGTCCCCCAGACCCACCTGGGCCTGGCCCACCACCTCCCTCCCCACAATCTCCCCCCCACCTTCCTCCTCCCCAATCTCCCCCCATCCCACCTCCCTCCCCACAATCTCCCCCCCACCTCCCTCCTCCACAATCTCCCCCCCACCTCCCTCCTCCACAACCCCCCCACCTCCCTCCTCCACAATCTCCCCACCTCCCTCCTCCACAATCTCCCCACCTCCCTCCTCCACAACCCCCCCACCTCCCTCCTCCACAATCTCCCCACCTCCCTCCTCCACAATCTCCCCCCCACGTCCCTCCTCCACAAGCTCCCCCCCACCTCTCTCCTCCCCAATCTCCCCCCCACCTCCCTCCCCACAATCTCCCCCCCACCTCCCTCCCCACAATCTCCCCCCCACCTCCCTCCTCCACAAGCTCCCCCCCACCTCTCTCCTCCCCAATCTCCCCCCATCCCACCTCCCTCCTCCACAATCTCCCCCCATCCCACCTCCCTCCTCCACAATCTCCCCCCATCCCACCTCCCTCCCCACAATCTCCCCCCCACCTCCCTCCTCCACAATCTCCCCCCCACCTCCCTCCTCCACAATCTCCCCCCCACCTCCCTCCTCCACAACCCCCCCACCTCCCTCCTCCACAAGCTCCCCCCCACCTCCCTCCTCCACAATCTCCCCCCACCTCCCTCCTCCACAACCTCCCCCCACCTCCCTCCTCCACAATCTCCTCCCCACCTCCCTCCTCCACAATCTCCCCCCCACGTCCCTCCTCCACAAGCTCCCCCCCACCTCCCTCCCCACAATCTCCCCCCCACCTCTCTCCTCCCCAATCTCCCCCCATCCCACCTCCCTCCTCCACAATCTCCCCCCATCCCACCTCCCTCCTCCACAATCTCCCCCCCACCTCCCTCTCCACAATCCCCCCCACCTCCCTCCTCCACAATCTCCCCCCCACCTCCCTCCTCCACAATCTCCCCCCCACCTCCCTCCTCCACAATCTCCCCCCACCTCCCTCCTCTACAATCTCCCCCCCACCTCCCTCCTCCACAATCTCCCCCCCACGTCCCTCCTCCACAAGCTCCCCCCCACCTCTCTCCTCCCCAATCTCCCCCCCACCTCCCTCCCCACAATCTCCCCCCCACCTCCCTCCCCACAATCTCCCCCCATCCCACCTCTCTCCTCCACAATCTCCCCCCCACCTCCCTCCCCACAATCCCCCCCACCTCCCTCCTCCACACCTCCCTGCTCCACAATCTCCCCCCATCCCACCTCCCTCCTCCACAATCTCCCCCCATCCCACCTCCCTCCTCCACAATCTCCCCCCACCTCCCTCCTCCACAATCTCCCCCCCATCCCACCTCCCTCCCCACAATCTCCCCCCCACCTCCCTCCTCCACAATCTCCCCCCCACCTCCCTCCTCCACAATCTCCCCCCCACCTCCCTCCTCCACAATCTCCCCCCACCTCCCTCCTCTACAATCTCCCCCCCACCTCCCTCCTCCACAATCTCCCCCCATCCCACCTCCCTCCTCCACAATCTCCCCCCACCTCCCTCCTCCACAATCTCCCCCCACCTCCCTCCTCTACAATCTCCCCCCCACCTCCCTCCTCCACAATCTCCCCCCATCCCACCTCCCTCCCCACAATCTCCCCCCCACCTCCCTCCTCCACAATCTCCCCCCCACCTCCCTCCTCCACAATCTCCCCCCCACCTCCCTCCTCCACAATCTCCCCCCCACGTCCCTCCTCCACAAGCTCCCCCCACCTCCCTCCTCCACAATCTCCCCCCCACCTCTCTCCTCCCCAATCTCCCCCCCACCTCCCTCCCCACAATCTCCCCCCCACCTCTCTCCTCCCCAATCTCCCCCCATCCCACCTCCCTCCTCCACAATCTCCCCCCCACCTCCCTCTCCACAATCCCCCCCACCTCCCTCCTCCACACCTCCCTGCTCCACAATCTCCCCCCATCCCACCTCCCTCCTCCCCAATCTCCCCCCCACCTCCCTCCTCCACAATCTCCCCCACCTCTCTCCTTCACCCCACCTCCCTCCCCACAATCTCCCCCCCACCTTCCTCCTCCACAATCTCCCCCCATCCCACCTCCCTCCTCCACAATCTAACCCCACCCCACCTCCCTCCCCACAATCTCCCCCCTACCTTCCTCCTCCACAATCTCCCCCCCCACCTCCCTCCTCCCCAATCTCCTCCCCACTTCCCTCCTCCACAACCTCCCCCTCCACCATGAGCTCCCATCAGATCTGAAAACAATCTCTGCTTGTTTGTCTGCAAACCCAGGTGTCACCCGCCCATTCCTCTGTGGCAGCCCCAGGCGTGCTGCTCGGAAGTGGATCTCTGTGGCAAGGGCTGGTCACATGGCAGCCAGGGCCCTCTGCTCTGAGGTGGAACCTTCAAGGCCAAGCCGCCCTGCTGGCCAGCGCTGTGCCCCGAGGCACCACAGCCACAAGGAGGGGCCGTGCGGCGGGCGCCGGGGGCGGGCCACACGCCAGGGGTGGGGTCAGGGGCCCGCAGTCATTTACATGCTCAGAGCTTGGTCCCCCTCAGCCCCACACACCAGCCAGAGCACTGGGCACAGCGGACCCAGCCGGCCTGGACAGCTAGCCCCGTGTCACGGCGGACTGCAGGACAAGCTGGTCCCAGCCCCTCCCCCCATCTCCCCGCTCGTGGCCCCTCCCTGCCCCCTCCCCACACCTGGACGCCCATTTCCTCTGGGCCCCTCAAGGGCGGCTCCTGACCTGCCTCCCCTCGACCTGGCGTCGCCCCATCCGGTCGTGGTTCCTGCAGAAACCCCACTCCCACCCAGGCTCCTAACAACCCCTCAAAGCTCAAGGGAAGCCACGTGGCCACAGATGTTCCGAATCACCATTTATGCATTTTTGTCCCCAAAAATAAGCTGGAGGAAGAGAGACGACACGTCAATAAGTTAGTGAGGCTCTGCCAGTCCGTGCCTCTGGGGCGGAGGGCGCGCTGATGCCCGAGCCCGAGCTGCCCCCACGCGGCGGTGAGCAGGGCCGTGGCTGCGCCGTGGCTGCGCCGTGGCCGGGCCGTGGCCGGGCCGTGGCGGGGCCGTGGCTGCGCCGTGGCGGGGCCGTTCTCCTGGCTCAGAACTCCTCGTGCACGCTGCGGGCGTAGTCCACCAGCTTGCTGCCCGTGAAGAACTCGCTGTACTTGAGCACCTCCTCCGGCTCCAGGTGCTGGTTCTGGTTCTCGTCCGCGATGGCGATCATCTGCTTGGCCTCGTTGAGGGCGTTGTACTCGTTCATGGGGTCCATGTACTCCTGCAGGGGCGCCCGGTCAGCACCGCCGGCACACGGGGCCCGGCCGCGCCTGCCCGGCGGCGCCCGCCCGAGCCAGCACCGAGGCCCCAGGGAGCAGCCGGCTGAGGGCCACTGCAGGCCCTGCCTTCTCTCTGACACCCTGTGGACCGGGCCGCGGGACGGATGTGGGAATGTTCTGGAAGAAGGACCCAGGTCTGGCGATGGCCCAGGCCAGGGGGGCGCTGCCTCCGTGGGCTGGGGGAGAGGGCGGGGAGGGGGCCCTGCGGGATGGAGCCAGGGGCTGTTGGTCACATGGACGGGGTCTGGATGGGCCACCAGGACCTGAGCTGCCCCAGCCATCACAGGAGCAGGGAATTCTGAGTAAAACAAAATGACTCACCACAGTGGGAGAGTGCTCTCGGCACGAACACCGAAGGCTCCAACCACACCCTGTGCCCGACCCCGACCCCGATGGGCAGGCTTCTCAGCGCCAGGACTGGCCACGGCGCCCGGGACACCAGGCCCGGGGCACAGGCACGGCCATCCTCTGGGCGTGAAGCTGGCGATGCTGGTGGGGCCTCCCCAAGGCCCACAGCCTCCGCTCAGGTCCCACTGAGTGACCCGTGACCAGGGACCAGCCACAGGAAGCCACCCACTGCGCCTCCTGCTCAGGACCGTCTCGCAGGTGGCTCGCTTGCCATGGACACATCCCCAGGCACCCCCACGTCCCCCCCCACGGCCCCAGGCACCCCCACGCCCCCCCCCAAGGCCCCGGCACTCCGTGCCCCCGCGCCCACCTCCAGCTCGGCCATGGTCACGATGCCGTCGTGGTTGGAGTCGATCAGCTCCTCAAACTCCTTCCGCCGGTCCCGCACCCAGCTGTCGTCCATGTCCTGGCCGTGCTGGTTCTCCACGGTGCCCACGGGCAGGGAGATGAACTCGGGCAGCGAGAGCTGCTTGTCGCCGTCCTGGTCCAGGTCGCGCACGATCTCCTGGACCATGAACCGGAGCATGCCCCGGCTGTGCTCGGGGTGCAGGAAGGACAGGAACTCGTCCTCGGAGAGCAGCCGGTCCGGCGGGGGGTTGTCCGCCTGGTACCAGCGGTCTTTGAGGTTCTCCAGGACTTCCTGCGCTGCGGGGGCACACCTGTGAGCACCCGGCACGGAACACCGCACAGGCCGCCCCCGCCCCCCGCGCCCCTCCCCCACACACACTGCCTCCTCCACACGCACCAGCCCCACATGCGCCGCCTCCCCCGCACACACTGCCTCCCCCGCACGCGCCCCCGCCCTGCACGCGCCCCCCTCCCCCGCATGTGCCCCCACCCCACACACCCCGCCGCCTCCACAGGCACCAGCCCCGCACGCGCCCCCTCCCCCCCGCGCCCCCTCCCCCGCACGGGCCCCGAGTCCCCAGACGCGCTGCCCGGGTGCTGAGGCGGTTTGGGACGGGCTGTGCACACAGGCCCTGCCCTCGGAGTGCAGCCCCATGGACCGGAGATGCCAGGGCCGTGCTCGGGTGCCGGAAGGTCAGCAGCAGGCCCGGCGGGGGCTGTCCTCCCCGCACACAGCCCCAAGTCTCAGACGGGACAGACAGGAAAACAGAGGAGGAGCTGGGGAGGGGACACAGCTGTCTGTTCGCCTGTCAGCGCGCCTGGACCCACGCACAGCTGAGCCTCGATCCCCATAGCATCACAGCCATGGCAGGGCCAGGGGAGGCTGGGAGAGACCGGGGAAGGCTGGGGGAGGCCGACATTCACGTCAGCTACTTTCCTGGCCCAAGAAGGCAGGCTGCGGGCTGACGGCAGAGGGCCTGCCAGGAACAGCAGTGCCCAGGTCCATGGGGGCAGCAGTGGCCCCGGCAGCCTCAAAGCAGAGGATGGGAGGGTGACAGGGACGTCGCCGAGGCTGTCACACACTCCCCCCCCTGCCAGGGCGCAAGAGGCAGGGACAGCGTCGGCAGAGGTGCCTCTGAGAAGCACACGCGTCTGTCCGGGGAGGACGGCACCAGGCCTGGGGCCACGAGGGTGACGACCAGCCGTGCGGAAGGAACAGGCCGTCGGCACCGCGCGGCACGTTCACGTGTCCCACAGCCCCACGCGGTTGGACACAAACCCGGGAGGAGGGCTGGAGGCAGCGGCCAGCGCAGGCAAGCTCAGACCCTCACCCCGGTGAGAAGCGCTTTCAGAGGGCTGGCTCTGTCCTCCCAGCTTCCCCAGCGCCCACCGCCAGGCAGTGCCCCACCTGGTCCCTGGTTCTGACCCCACAGCGCGGCCCCTGCACAGATCATCACCCCCCCCACCCCCCGCCTCCCCCGCCCCTGCCCGGCACTCACTCTCCTCGTCAACCTTCAGCTCCTGGTTGTTCTTTATCTTCTCAGTGACTTCCCGCTCGCTGTGGCCTTTGCTCACCAAGAACTTCACCTTGTACTCCTCCCAGGACACGCGGCCTGGAAAGCAGACTGTTCTGTCAGGGCGCCTAATGACAAGCCCTTCAAACAACATACTCTGTTTCTAACACTTTTACTGATGGCAGAGAGGAGAGGAGAAGGAGGGAAAGACATCAATGCACGCCCCCTACTGGGGATGGAGCCTGCAACCCAGGCACGGGACCCCTGGCTCACAGTTCGATGCTCGACCCCTGGGCCTCACCCGCCAGGCTGTGTGAGGATCCAACAGATTCTTAAAAGAACCCACTGTCTAGCCCGGCCCGCATGGCTCAGTGGTTGAACGTTGGTTGACCTATGAACTGGGGGGTCACGGTTGGATTCTGGGTCAGGATGGGTGCCCGGGCTGTGGGTGATCCCCAGTTGGAGTGCATATAGCAGGCAACTGATGGATGTTTCTCACATCAACGTTTCTCTCTCACTCCTTCCCTGTTGCTCAGAATCGACAAAATCCCAGGCCCGCACTGTGGAGGCAGACGCACCCGGGCGGCCAGCACCTCCCGACAGCAGAGCCAGCTGGGAAGTGGCCTCAGGCAGAACCCCGGGGCCCTTGGGGCTCTCCCGGTCTCCGTCCTGGTCGCCCAGGCCCAGCAGGGCAGGGCCGGGTGAGGGCGTACCGTCGCCGTCCGGGTCCACCGCGTGGAAGTGCGCCTTGCTCTCCTCCACGGCCTCCTGGAAGTGCTCGGCCGTCTTCTCCACGATCCAGCGCTGCATCTCCTTGGCGCTGATCCTCCTGTCGCCGTTCACGTCCACCCTGGGCAGACGGGGGGGGGGGGGGGTGTCAGACAGGGCCAGGGCCACAGCCAGGACAGAGGACACAAGGATGGCGGGGGCACGGGCAGCTGTGAGAGCACCGCGCCCAGGGGAACGTTGGGGACGGGGTCCGGGAGGACACGGGGGACAGCGGGTGGCCGGGGACGCGGGCAGTGTGTCTGCAGCTCTGTCACCGCCCTGGGCAGGCGAGTAGTTCCCCACTTGCCGCTCGATGGGAGAATCACACCCAGCTCCACGGACACAGACCCTGGGATGGGTCAGAGTCCCAGGGCATGGGCTTGGCGGCGAGGCACCCACGCCAGGTGGAGGACAGGTGCCGAGGCACCAGCTGGAGACACGTGTGTGCGACTGCACACATACACACACAGGGCAGTATGCACACGCATCCCCGTGGGCAGCCACACTGGACAGCAGCAGCACACCGGGCCCGGCCAGGTCCCTAAGCTCCCTCTCCTGCAGCAGAGACCAGCACCCTGGAGCCAGGGGACAGGCAGGGACTGGAGTGCCTGGTGCAGTGAACTGAGTCGGGCTCAGTCCTTCGTCCCGCCAGGAGGCGTCCGGCAGGGCTCCCCGGACTGCCTGCTGCCCCGGCAGCTCCTCTCCGGCCCCCCTTTCTCCGGAGCAAGGGACCTGGAAGGCCCTGGTCTGGCCATGGCCCTCTCCCCAACGTTGCACCCAGTCTTCCCCTCGATGTCAAGGGCAGACACAACAGCTCGGCTCCTGCTGCCTCACCTCCCTCTCCTGCTGGTACTGCAGGTGGCGTCCCACCCCCTGCGGCTGCTCGGGCCCCACCAGGCGCCCTGTAATGAGCCAAGCCTGCCCGCTGCCTTCAGCAGGTCTATCCCAGCCCCCCCGAGTCTGCCGGCGGGGGGCCCCAGGCCCTCCTTTGTCTCTGCCCTTGCTGGCCCCTGTGTGTGGAGGGCACGGTGAGCCCCAGGCCTCTCGCTCCGTCTCATAGGCATTTCCTAGGACACAGGCGCATGGGGCACCCAGGCGGGCCCTGCTCCAGGCCACCCCACAGCCCTTCCAGCTGCAGGACCCTCGCTCCGGCCGGAGCCCCTCCTGGCCCACGTGCTGCTCAGGCTCCACGTCCTCAGCCTGACCCCTGTGACCCCTGTGACCCCCGCAGACTCTCCGAGCGCTGGCCGCCAAGAGCAGCCACGGCACCTTCCTCCGCAGCAGGCACCTCCCTCGCCGCACAGTCAGGCCTGGACCAGCAGGGCCCCGGAGCCCCGCCCACGTGCGCCCACCCAGGGCCACCTACTTGGAGAAGATGACCATCAGCTTCTTCCTGCTCTTCCGAGGCTCCGCGTCCTCCTCGAACCCGTCCGTGTCCTTCCCCAGGAAGACCTCCTGGTGGAAGTCCTTGTTGAGGTGCCCGTCCATCTCCAGCTTCACCCCGTTCAGGTGGTCAGGGGGCAGGATCTCATTGTCCTCCCTGCGGCCGCCTCTGTCCCGGGCAGACGAGTGGTTGGCAGGCCGGGCGGATGTGTCCATCAGCAGGACAAGGCCCAGGAGCCAGAGGCAGCGAGGGGCCAGGCCACAGCAGGGAGCTGGCCTGGACGCCATGGCCCCGGGTCCGGGCCGAGGGGCGCCTGCGCGTGTGGCCAGGAGCTGGGGAGAGAGGAGAGGCAGGGAGGAAGTGAGACCACAGTCCACGGCCGTAGGCCCCAGCGAGGGGTGACGGTCCAGAGAGGACACAGCCGCTGCTGGACAGACCCCCAGCAAGAGCTGGACTGAAGAGGCGCCTTCTAGGCCCACGCAAGGAACGCTGCTTGCTCCGCCTCCCTCTGCGAGAGGCTGCCCCTCTCAGCGCCGTCCCTGTCCCTCCCAGCAGCGGCATCGAGGCCGAGCCTCCAGTCCTGGGACCTCTCTCCAGATCTCAACTCAGCACGTGTGAGCTCTGCGACCTCGGCCGAGCCCCCGACCTCCTCAACCTCAGTGTCCCCATCAAACAGGAACCCTCACCCCACCCCAAGGCTCTATGAGGGCTGCACCTGTGCCAGCAAACACCCAAACTGCCCCTCAGGGCCTTCCTCCCTCCCTCCCTCTCAATGACCCCTATGTGTCCTCTCTCTCTCTCTCTCTCTCTCACACACACACACCTACATGTGTACAACCACACTTACATACATGCGCAAACACACACCTATGTGTGTACAACCACGCTTACACACATGCGCTCGCACACACACACACATCCTTGCTCCTGTTTGTGCAGGAGCCCCCGGAAGTCTGCCACCAGGACACCTGCCCCTGGCGGACAAGGAACAAAGGATCCTGTCCCCACTGCCGGGCGAGGGGTCCCACCACAGCCTCACCCTCACCTGCCTGCCACCTGGGCCCCTCTCCAGGGCCCTCCAAGTCGGGAACAGGGCCCACCTGGACCTTCACAGTCACCCAGAGGGAACCCCAGCTCCTCCTGCCCCCTAACCTGCCCCTCTCCCAGTCTGTCCACCTGGCAAACACCTGCTGGTCCTTCCGTGTGCGGCTGAGGCCCCGCCTCCTCTGACAGTGTTCCCAGGAGGAAGGGGAGTGGCCCTGAGCACACCCCCCTCAGGCCCGGGTCCTGCCAGCAGCAGCCCAGCCGGGCATGTGGAGTTCAGGAACAAGGGAGCACACTCTCAGCCGAGGGCACACGGGGCCGGAGGCCGGCGGCTGCCCCTGGCCTGGCCCCTGCCACCACTGGCTTCTCTGATGCCTCCTGTGAACGCCACCCGCTCCCGACAACACCCCGAGGCCTCAGCCGGTCTAGCTCGGTGCCATTCCTTCGGGGGCGTGAGTCCCCAGGGCAGCCTGACGTCCCTCTTCCCAGGCCTGCGGGACCGGCGCCTCCCCACACCCACCGCGCCCGCGGGCCGTCCAAAGCGCTCCGGGCGGTGACCAGCCTGAGTCACAGTAACTGGAACTCCCTGTGTCCGTCAGCTTCACGCCCAGCGCCTGTCACGCCGTCCACGCACAGCGGGCGCTCAGCCAGGCAGAGGGCCGGGCCCTGAAAGGTGCACGCGGGACACCCCTGGCCCTGACCCAGAGCTGTACCCCAGCGGGAGGGCCGACAGCCGGACACGCAGCTCGGGGTCACCCAGGGGCTGCGGTCCAGGTGGGCCACCCCAGGCAGCCTCCTTCCCGCGGCGGGGGTGCCCGCGCCCGGCGCCCCCACCCCGTCCGGCTCTCCGGGCCACCAAGGCGCCAGCTTCTGGACTGACAGCCCCGCGGCTGGCAGCCCCGACGGACGGCACCCCGCTCCCCGACAAGGGCAGCCCCGCCTCCGCCACCTCCACGGGCGGCGCACGGGCGTCCGGGCACAGGGCACAGGGCACAGGCGTGGGGAGGCCGGAGGCTCCGCCCCGGCGCACGGCCTCTCCCGGGGCCCCCGCCCGTCCCCGCCCGGAGGCGACAGCGCGCGGGACGCGCCACAGGCCCCGCTGAGCGGCGGCGACATTCCGCGGCCGCCCCGGGGCACGGGCCCCGCGGAACCAGCTTCCGGTCGCCCAAACGCCAGCGCCAGTTCCACACCTGCTCCGGCGCCGGCGGGCGTCCGGTCTTCACCGAGCCGGGCCGAGCCGACAGCGGGCGCCGCGGGCCCCGCGTCGCAGACGAGGACGGGGAGGTCGCCCCGCGCCGCCCGCGCCCCTCGGCCCGTGTCCCCGACACCCGGCCGCGCCGGCCGCGCCCGCACTCACCGCCGGGAGCCGCCGAAGCTGTGACGCCTCCAGCCAGACTCCGCTAGGCCGCGGCCATCTTTCTTCCGGGAAGAGGCGGGGCTCCGGGCTGGGGGGCGGTGCGACCTCGCGCGCTGACGCCAGAGCCGCCATCTTGCTTCCGGGCGGAAGCGGCCCTCCCAGGGCGACCAATTGCAAGGGCGCGCGGGGCTACGTGACGGGAAGCGGGCCACGTGACGGACAGCCGGCCCACGTGACCGGCGGCCGGCTGGGCCCGCAGCCTCGCGGCCGGTGGACCCGGGGGCCTCGGCGCGCCCGCAGGCGGCCGGCGCGCCATGAAGCTGCCGCGGCGCGCGTGGCGGCACCGGACGGCGCTGGGCCTGGGCGGCCTGGCGCTGTGCGGCGTCGCCCTGCTCTACCTGGCGCGCTGCGGGGCCGAGGGCCCTCGCTCACCGGCCGGCCACGGCCCCGGCCCCCCGCCCGCCGGCCCCACGCGCGACGCCGCCTTCCTGGCCGTGCTGGTGGCCTCCGCGCCGCGGGCGGCCGAGCGGCGCAGCGTGGTCCGCGGCACGTGGCTGGCGGCGGCGCGGCGCGGCGGCCCGGGCGACGTGTGGGCGCGCTTCGCCGTGGGCACGGACGGCCTGGGCGCCGAGGAGCGGCGCGCCCTGGAGCGCGAGCAGGCGCGGCACGGCGACCTGCTGCTGCTGCCCGCGCTGCGCGACGCCTACGAGAACCTCACGGCCAAGGTGCTGGCCATGCTGGCCTGGCTGGACGAGCACGTGGCCTTCGAGTTCGTGCTCAAGGCCGACGACGACTCGTTCGTGCGGCTGGACGCGATGCTGGCCGAGCTGCGCTCCCGCGACCCCGCGCGCCGCCGCCGCCTCTACTGGGGCTTCTTCTCGGGCCGCGGGCGCGTCAAGCCGGGGGGCCGCTGGCGCGAGGCGGCCTGGCAGCTCTGCGACTACTACCTGCCCTACGCCCTGGGCGGCGGCTACGTGCTCTCCGCCGACCTGGTGCGCTACCTGCGCCTGAGCCGCGAGTTCCTGCGCGCCTGGCACAGCGAGGACGTGTCCATGGGCGCCTGGCTGGCGCCCGTGGACGTGCAGCGCGAGCACGATCCGCGCTTCGACACGGAGTACAAGTCCCGCGGCTGCAGCAACCAGTACCTGGTGACGCACAAGCAGAGCCTGGAGGACATGCTGGAGAAGCACCAGACGCTGGCGCGCGAGGGCCGCCTGTGCAAGCAGGAGGTGCAGCTGCGCCTCTCCTACGTCTACGACTGGTCGGCGCCGCCCTCCCAGTGCTGCCAGAGGAGGGAGGGCATCCCCTGAGGCGGCTGCTGGCGGCGTGGGGTGGCCGGGACCAACGCCCCGCAGCCCTCCTTCGGCAGCCCCCCAAGCCGGCCTTCCCCTAGGGGAGCTGACCGGTCCGGCTGGTTGTCTGGGATGAGTCCAGCACCCGAGGGGGCCCTCGTTTCTGTGGTCACTGGTGGGGCTGTTCAGCACATGCCGTGCAGCACGGACAGCTCCTGGACCCCAGGTCCAGTCTGCACCCCGGAGCCCGCACCTCAGTGGCTGCACCTGCCGCCTTGTTCAAGAGCCTCTTGCTCTGCGGCTTGCCAGGGCGACGCATCGTGTCCAGGGAGAAGCGTCCTGCCCCTGGGTTTCAGCCAGCATTTGCCCGGACTGGGAAGATGCCCAACTTTGGGTGCGAGTGGGGAAGAGCCTCCGGGGTCTGCAGGGGCCTGCAGACCCTTTACCCCTCTCTCCCCCCACCCCGTCCTGCTGTCCTGCCCCACCCAAGTCAGGGACCAGGAGCCAAAGGCTGGAGCTGGAGCGGACCCGCACTTGCAGGCTCAGCTCTGCTTGTTCCGGGCGGTACGACACCCTGTCCTGCATCCCGTTCCAACCCAGCGTCCACTTGGAAGTCACTGCCCCCAGCGCCGGGCCTGCTGTGAGCTGACCTGGCCGCGTGCTGCACCCCAGTGGCAGCTGGAGAACGGCGGTCAGGCGGCCTCCTGTGCGTCTTCCTGTCGGTGTCACTCGTGTGCGCGTCCCAGGTCGGACTCCTTTTTACGTCCATTCCCTGTGTCTCCCGGCAGCGGGTGTGTGGTCAGCGCTCCTCGGCTCCTGCCGGTGCTTTATTTATAAACATTGTGCGTTTGTGTAGACGGGAGCTCCGGCCGGGAGTGTGTGGTCTCAGTGTTTTTCCTTTTGAATTGTTGGAGAAGCTGTTTCTGTCGGAACGGGAATCCTGGATTAGTCTGTTTGGACAGAGGGAGCCGTAGACCCGCGGCTGCATGTGTGTTTAAACACGGAGGAATTCTAAGACCGTCCCATTTCTCTTTTCCGTTTACACACACGTCCGTCCTATTGTCTCTTTCCGAAAAGACTCCTTTTAAGGCTGCCTCGTGGCCGCCCGGGGGCGAGGCTGCTCACGCGGCCGCGGCGGTGCCGGTTCCGGGAATCGGACCCTGGAATGTTGCTGAGGTTCCCTGAGTCGCTTCTTAAGAGAAGCGGCGTCTGGCCGGCGGGTGCTCTTGGCGGAGGCGATGGTGTGCACCGGCTGGCGCCTCGCACACCCCGCCGTCCTCGGGACTCCAGGCCTCCCTCTTCCCCACGCGGCTGGGGTGACCCCCAGGAGTTCGCCAGGAGAAGTCACGGGCTGCCCGCTCCCGTTTCTACGAGGTCTTTGCACCAGCAGAGTCCCCGAGACGGGACAATGAGTGCTGCCAGGGCCCAGGAGGGGTGCATGGGAGGGGGACCTCCCAGGGTCGGCCTGGGTGACGCTGCCCTTCGGTTCTGCACACTCCACTCTGAGGGCCTGGGCCAGGGGCCCCCGTCTCCTCGCATCGTTCCCGTTATCCACAACTGTACATTTAGCTTTGAAGTCTGTGTATCGGCACAAAGAACAGCGGGTGGAGACGGGTTGCAGCCGGAAGCCCTGGCCGCCACCCCCAGAGGCCGGAGAGGCATGGGAGGGTGTCCCCAGAGTCTCAGGGGCACGGCCCTGCGGAGCCCGTGTGCCACCTTCCGGCCGTGAGCCACAGAGGACCCTGGCCTGGCCCTCCCTGCAGTCATGGCCCTCGCCCCGCTAGGGTCCTGTTCCTCCCGCTGTGCTCTGTGGGGACTTGCTGGGCTCAGACCCCACAGCCCCTGGCCAGGCCCAGCCTCCTCTTCCCTGGGCTCAGCCTCCGGGCTGGGAGGATGGGCCCCGTTGTGGCCACTGCCCAGCCCCTGCAATCCCATGCCTGTGGGTCTGGCCCTCGCCCCCCGCCGGCTGGGTGACTGCCCTGGCTCCGTCCAGCCCAGAGTCCAAAGGGTCCGAGGGGCGGCCGGTGCGCCCCTCTCGGCCCCAGCTACCGGGGACCCTGTCCACAGTGTGATGCCTTTTGCCCTCCCGGGTCCAGGAGGCACGTGGCAGACAGGCCTCCAGGAGAGCCACAGGGAACTCAGGTTCAGATGGGGGGGAGGGGCGGGAACAGGGAGTTCGGAGTATGCTCCCCCCCGTCGTGCCTCCACCTGGTTCCGGGGGCAGGGACGGGGGCAAGGCTCGGGCTGTGCTTCCTGTCACCTGGGTTGACTGACCTGTCCTGGCACCATGGCTGTCCCTCTGTCCCTCCTCCAGGCCTGGCCTCAGAGCAGAGTCCAACCAGTGGGTCTCCCTGTCTGAGCCCTGAGGCGCTCCCCTCCTTGGGGTTACCTCCCAGCCCCTGCAGGAGGGGCTCCCCACAGCCCATCACCTGGCTCCTGTGGCCACACCCCCTTCTTGGGGGCCAGGTGGGCTCACACCCTTAGCTCTGCTCCCCCAGTGCTCATCACAACCCCACCCTTTCTCCACTGTCTCCCCCCTCCAGCTCCCTCCTCCCCCCTCATCCACTGTCCCCCCTCCAGCTCCTCCTCCCCCTCATCCACTGCCCCCCTCCAGCTCCCTCCTCCCCCCTCATCCACTGTCCCCCCTCCAGCTACCTCCTCCCCCCTCATCCACTGTCCCCCCTCCAGCTCCTCCTTCTCCCCCTCATCCACTGTCCCCACTCCAGCTCCCCCTTCTCCCCCCTCATCCACTGCCCCCCTCCAGCTCCCCCTCCTCTCTCCCAGCCCTCCCTGGCCCCACGCCATGTGGGGCCTGCTCCTGCGGGACGCCGAGAGCCAGCCTCCTGCCTGCCTGCTGGCCGGCCTCAGCCCTTGAGACCCGCAGTGTGCACCCGGCAGGCACCCCAAGCTCTGCCCGGGCCGGAGTTGAGAGGAGGCCGTGGCCATGGCGGGTGCCTCAGCCCCGCTCACTGGCGCCCCGTGACCCACGTGGGAAGCAGGTGCCTTGGCTTCCTGTAGGCAGGGCAGGGCCCCAGGCCTGGGCGGAGGTCGGCAGCGGTGCAGCCTGGTCCAGGCACCCAGGGGCGGCCAGCTCCACCCGCTAGCAGGTTCCTGCCGAGGAGGATCCTGGAGGCCCAGCCGCGGCAGCAGCTACGGGTGGGCGGGGGGCTTCTGCCCTCCCGACACTGGGGGTGGGGGTGGCGCTGGGCCGTCTCCGTGAACGTGGGGCCCCCGGGAGTGGGAGCACCAGGGCTCTTCAGAGGGGGCTCCCCTGGAGCCTGGAGATGAGAGCACCGCCCTGTGACGGGCTCTGTGGCTGGGGCCTCGCCTCTGCAGGTCACGCCGCCCCAGGGCCCTGTGCTTTTCCTGCACAGGGTCCCAAGGCCCCCTCCCAGCCTGCGGGTCCCCCGGGGGGCTCAGTGGCCGTGGCACCGGGTGAGCGGAGGCTGGGGACCAGCTGGGTGGCAGCAGTGGCCTGGGAGCGGGACAGCGGTCAGTTCCCTCCAGAGCAAACCACGGGCCGTGGCCGAGCCTCACGGCAGGAGCCAGGGCCTGACCGCCCTGTGACCGGGAACAGGAAACGCAAGCCCTGGCCCCTCCTTCCAGGGTGTTGGGGGTCCCAGACTCTGCCCCCCCCCCGCAGGGCCCTGCACCCCCCGCCACAGCTGCCCACCCAGTCCTGACAGGGAGCAAGTGAGGGGCAGGTGGCCAGAGCTGGGCCCAGGCACGTCCCCCGAGGAGGGCTGAGGCGGGAAGCACGTGCTGGGCCATGGCCGTGGGCGGGGGTGGGAGGCCAGGACACGCCCCGGAGACACTGCCTCGCCCCCCGGTGCCTGCTCTTGCTGCTCTTCTCTGCCGCCCCCCCCCCACACCCCGGTGCCAGCAGACAGCCGGAGGGCCCCGGGCACAGGCGGGGGTCGCGCAGCCCTTGCTGAGCCCCAGGTGCGTGTGACACGCCGGCTGTTGCAACACCGATGTTATCGGCCAGAGGAACCGTGAGTCACGGAGCGGGGGCTGCACCCCAAACTCCAACAAAAGCCCTTTGTCCCTGCACCCCCGCTTCCTCGCCGCCAGCTGTGCACCCGCAGACGGTGACCGTGGGCAGGGCCAGCCCCTCGGTGCCTCAGCCCAGCGTCAGGGGTCGGCCTCGGAGACCCCGGGCTGCGGGAGACCCCGGGCCACGGAGACCCTGGCCTCGGAGACCCCAGGCCTCAGAGACCCTGGGCTGCGGGAGTCTCTGGGCCTCGGAGACCCCAGGCTATGGAGACCACGGGCCTCGGAGATCACAGCTCCTGGGCCACTCTGTTTGGGGGACTAAAAACCAGCCTCTGATGGGCCCTGAGCAGTGCCCTGAGGCCACACACAGCTCGGGGCCCAGAGGGCACACTGGCCCAGGCCTATCAGTGAGTGAGGGCCCCCGCCACAGCCCCCTGCTCCCGGTCATGGCTCAGACCTGTTAGCGCTCGGTGCAAGGCCGAGGCCTCGGCACCATCGTGCCCTGCTGCCCCTGGGAACTCCTCCTGCCAGGGTCCCCCTCTTCCCGGCCCCTCAGCCAGAGTCCCCACTTTGAGGCCCCCCAGTTCTGTGGTCAGCCAGGGCTCCAGCCATCAGGTCTCAGACACCTGCTCCTTCAGCTAAGAGCCAGATCTCAGGGGAGACAGAGGGACAGGGACCCCACCCATCTACATGTCACATGTGTGCACGCGCAAACACGTGCACACACACATGTGCACACACGCAGGAGCCCTGCAGCTCTCTCTGAGCCGAGGCAGCATCACAGCCACCAAGGAGGTGGGGTTGGCAGGGTCAGCTCAGGGAGCCCCGAGAATCCGCCCAGGCCCCCTGATCCCCATGCCCCACACTCCCCGCGCCCCTCGTGCCCAGGCCACGCTCAGGCCTGGGCCCAGCTCACAAGACCAGGCTCAGTCTGGTGTGAACCTCCTGGGACAGACACCCCAGGGGGCCTTGGAGCAGACGTCCCTTCTGGTCCCAGACCAACCCGAGGAGGCCAAGGGTGGCCCAGCGCCCAGCTCTGGCCGCTGAGGGCCTGCCTGGCTGCACCTTCAGACCCCAGGGCCCAGGCCATGTGCCCAACTCCCCTGCAAGCTCGCCCGGCCTGTGCCAGCCCACAGCCCCCGGGGACCATCTCACAGCTGGGACCCACCTCCCACTCCTGCCACAGCCTGGGGTGGGGCCTGGCGGTCCAGTCCTCGGCTGCTCCTGGCCCCAGGGCCGTTCCAGCTGCCCTGAGCCAGACACCCGCATTCCTGTCTACACTCCAGCCCAACCACTGACTGCCACTGAGGGTGCTGGGGGCAGGCTCTGAGCCAGGACAGACCCCCTGCGCCCAGCACCCCGGGCCACCTCGGGGCGAGGAAGGGCCCATCAGGTGCAGCCTGGCTGCGGCCCCGAGGCCCAGGTTTGGGGAGCGCCCGGCCAAGGGCCCCTCAGCCCCTGGCAGGCGGCAGGTCAGACAGAGGATCTGGGAAGGGAGCCCTAGGGGGTCAACGAGGTCAGCCAGGCCCCTCCCGCTGCCGGGGAGGGCAGACGCCGGTCAGGGTCAACCTGAGGCTGCCTAGCACCGCCGGCCGCTTGGCTCTGCTGCAGCCAGACGCTCGGGCGGCCCCTCAGCCCAGGCCACGGCCAGAGGCCCGGCCAGGGGGAGAGCCCGCCCTGCGGTCCCCTCTCCCGGGGCCCCCAGCAAGCTCCCACCTCAGCAGCAGCGGGTCGGACCCCTGTGTGGGCGGGACCACAGGGCCCAGGCCCCCCAGGGGCTCCGGACCCTCCAGCACCGCAGGTCCGAGGGGCCTGGAAGACAGTGGGACTTGGATGGATGATGAGGCGGAGCTCAGGGTGGGGCCTCTGGGGGCTCACTCCTGTCTGCACTGCCGTGGGCGGGGGGCAGCCTTTGTCTTTCAAGGCTGGTCTGAGCCTGGGGCCTGAACCCCAAGCCCTGGGCCTCCCAGTTCACACCCCAGGCCCTCCCTACGGCAGTCACAGCCCCTGCCTGGCCCCCACCCCCGGTCCTGCACCCCCGGTCCTGCACCCCAGCCGTGGGGCTGGAGAACGCACATTCCAGGGGCCTCCCTCCCAGCGGCGAGGTAATGACCGGAGATTAGGGCCGGGATGAGGATGAGGGCGAGACAGGCAGGTGGAGCCGGGCGCCAGGACGCCCCGACCCGACCTGGCCTCCTGCCCGCGGTGAGCTCCCGGGGCGGCCTGGCCTCGCCGCCTCGTCTCTCGTCTCCTCGTCTCCTCGTCTCTCCTCTCTCGTCTGTCTGCGGGCCTGGCCCGTCTCCGGGGCCGGGTCTCCATCTCTGTCATCACGGCCCCCGGAGCCGGTCTGGACGGGGAGGCAAGACTGGCCGCCTCCCGGGCGAGGTGGGCTGGGGGCCTGGCTGGCATTGGCGACGTAGGAGAGCACCCTGGGGCGCCAGGACACCCAGAGGCCCCGGCACGGCTGAGGGTCTGGCTACCGCTGCCCACAGTCCCTCTGCGTCCCCACCAGCCGGCAGCCCAGGGCGGGCGCCTCTGCAGACAGGCTCCCAGCCCCTGCGAGCCTGCTCCCCCACCTCCTCCACCCGCCCCTCCTCCCCACCCCTCCTCACGAGGACCACAGCGCCCATGCCCCTCCCCCGCAGGCAGGCTGCAGGACATCGCCACGCCGGCCGGTCGGCCAGCCGGCGCCTACAGTTGCTGTGAAGCAGACACCCCCCTCAACTCCCCCAGCCCCTGACGCCACCCTGGGGGGACCAGGGGGAGAGGTGGGGATGGGTCAGTGGCCAAGCCTGGCTCGGCACAGACCAGCGCCGGCCCGGCACCAGGGCTCCCTGCCTCATTACCCAGCCAGGCCGGCAGGTCTGGGGGAGGGGCTGGGTGATGGCCGGCAGGCTCCGGCCTCCGCCTGCCCCCCTCCCACACCTGCCCCCCCAGCCCCGGCCCTCCCCGCTCCCTGCCCCCCTCTGCAGGACCAGGATGCCTCCTCTGTCTGCTCAGCCTGGGAACCAGGGTCTCTGAGCCTCTCGCTGCTATGGATGGAGCCGAACCCCACCCCCACTGCCACCCCGGGGCGTCTCTCCAGAGGTCAGGGGTCAGCCTAGTGATCCTGGTGGAGCGCCCGCCCAGGGCTCAGGTGCCAACCAGAGAAGGTACCAGAGATGGTATCTCCAGGCTTCGGAGGCCTGGACATCCAGGGACCAATTTACATTCTTCGGTCTCGGTTTGCTGGGACCAAAACGGGGTGGGGGCAGGGGCCCTAAACCCACAAGACCGGAGGCGGGGTCCTGGCTGCCGACCTGGCCTGGGGCGGTCTGGCCCCATCTGTGGAGGGGGGGTTTTCGCATCCACCTGGGGCGGCCGCCACTTGGGGGAAGGTGGCAGGAAGCTCTGCGCCCCCGCTGGTCTGGGCCAGACCACCCGCAGGCCACCCTGAGCACCCAGCACCCTCGCAGGTCCACGGGGTGCCTTCCTGGGCGTGGCCCACACCCCGCCGCTCCCCAGCCCCACAGCCCACGCCACCCTGCTCACCACGCTCTGGGACACCCAGTGCCCCGAGGCCGGACCCGTCTGCACCCAGGGCCGTCTCCAAGGCCGGGCCAGCCCCGGGGACGAGCAGAGGGGGCTGTCAGGCCCGCGCGGGGACCTGGACGGATATCCGTCTTTGTCCACAGGGTACGATGGACCCCAGCAGGTCTGGAGGCTGCAGGGCCACAGGCTGCAGGGCACTCAGAACACCCAAACCAACGCCCTGCCCTCCATGCCCCCCGCTAGTCCCAGGCAGACACAGCGACCAGGCAGCAGGGCAGGCTGGGGCTCTTTATTGTGTGACCACACGTGGCACAGAGGGCAGCGCGGAGGGGTCGGCGGCAGCTCCCACGGCCCCAGGGGCCTCCGGACGCAGCTCCCGGGGCCGGCCGCCCTCAGGCGCCCAGCAGGAGGCCGGAGAAGCTGGAGCCGCTCTGCACGGTGAGCGGCGCCCCGGAGCCGTTGTCCACGAAGACGGAGGCGTACTGTCCGGCCTGCGGACACCCACGGCGGAGTCACCCCACGGGGCCCGCCCACCCCAGGCTGTGGCATCCGGGGTCCCGAGTGGCCACGTGGCTCAGGCGACCAGACGTCCCGCTTTTTAACAATTTGTCCCGCGTCCGGCGGCGTTTTAAAAAAATGGGGACCTTTTTAAAACGCCGTGGGACACGGGACAAATCGTTAAAAATCGGGACGTCTGGTGACCTTACACGTGGCCCATGTCCATCCACGGGCTGAGCCCCAGAGGCACGGCCCCTCCCGGCCGCCCCCCCCCCCCCCCCCGCCCTCACCTGCAGCTGGAGCAGCCCGTGCACCAGCACCGTGAAGATCCTGCCGCTGCCCTCCAGGCCCGAGACGGCCTCCAGCGACCTGGGCACGTCCAGGGTGAGGGCACAGTCGCAGAGCTGCCTCCTGCTCAAACCCGGGTCCCGCAGGCCGGACCCCCCCCCCAGACCCCTCCCCTCCCCTGGGGCAGCACCGTCCACACTCAGGCACCCAGGGGCCCCCTCCACTCACGTGTGGCGATGGCACAGGCTCTCGATGCAGATGAGCGCCCGCACCGTGTCCCGGGCGCGGGCCCGGCCCTGCAGGCCCCTGCGGTCTGTGGTGGCAGCAGCCTCAGCGCTCGGGGAGGACAGAGCGGAGAGGGGGGGAGGGGGCGCCGGGGGAGGGGGGCATTTCGGGGCACCTGCCCAGCACAGGCACAGGAGTGGCTGCGAGCTGGGGCGGGTGGGCTGGGCCCTGCCCAAGCCCCCGAGGGAGCCGGGTTTGAGCAGGAGGCAGCTCTGCGACGGGACCCAGGCCCAGACTGCCACGCCGGGACCCCCTGAGAGACGCCCGCCCACACGGGCTGTCCGCCCCGCTCACCCAGGTGCAGGCTGGCCCAGAACTGGAAGATGGCAGCGACCGGGGCGGTGAATCGGCCCGAGGCCAGGCTCAGGCCCGAGCCCCGCAGGAAGGCGCCCTGGGCGGTGGGCTGCAGGGACGGCAGGGGAGCGTCCGGCTGCAGGCCTGGGCACCAGCCTGGACGAGGCGCCTGCAGCCCACCGCCCCGCCCAGAGCACACCCCGGCGGGAAGGATGAGGGCACAGCCGTGCGGCCGCTGGGCCCCGGGGCGGACGGGCACCCAGGGACAGACAACCCGCCTGGCCACCTCGGGCCCCACTCACACGCCTGGCGCAGGAGGGGGGCTGGGGACACGGGACTAGTCCTGACCACTGGTGGCCACGCCCCCACGCCCCGGCATCCTGCCCCAGCAGGGTCCCCAGAGACACCGGGGTCTTGGGGGGCCCGGGCGCCCCGCACTCACGGCCTGGAAGCCCTGCAGCTCCACCAGCGTCTTCTTGTCCACAGGCACCGGGCCCCGCAGCCGGCAGTGGAAGGCCTCGGCCACCAGCGGCCCGCCCGGCCCCTCGGGCAGCAGCGAGCCCCATGCCCCCGAGAACCGGCGCTCGGTGGCCTCTGCGGGGACCACGGGGGTCAGCGGATCGGCCCCCCCCCCCCCCCCGAGCCTCTGGGAGGATGTGGGCAGGAGCAGCTCACCTCTCAGCATCTCCTGAAACTCCTGCAGCAGAACCTCCCGGGTGACTTCTGCACCCGCGGGCCCAGGGGGTCCCGGGGGGCCGGGGGGCCCGGGGGGGCCGGAGAGGCCTCGCTGGGAGAGGCAGGAAGGAGGCTGTGAGGGTCCGAGCGGGAGCCACAGCCGCCCTGCCCTGGGCTCAGGCCCCGGCTCAGGCCCCAGCTCAGACCCAGGCCCCAACCCCGGGCTCAGGCCCTGGCCCAGCCCTGGCTCAGGCCCCGGCTCAGACCCCCGCCCCCCCGGCCCAGGCCCCGGCTCAGCCCCGGCCCAGCCCCAGCTCAGCCCCCCCCCCCCCGGGTCAGCCCCGGCCCAGCCCCGGCCCAGCCCTGGCCCAGCCCTGGCCCAGCCCCGGCCCAGGCCCGGCTCAGGCCCGGCTCAGGCCCCCGGCTCCGGCCCAGCCCCGGCCCAGGCCCGGCTCACCGACTTCTTGTCCCGGCCCCGGCACCGCTTCTTCGAGGCCCCGTCATCCGGCCGCCGGACGAAGTTCAGCCATGTGGTGTGGGCATCTGAGAGCTCGGGCCCCGAGGCCTCGGGCAGCTGAAGGGCCAAGTGGCTGGGCTAGTGTGCTGAGGGCCCCACGGTCCTCCCTGCCGCCCCAGGGCAGACAGGGGGCCCTCAGGCCCAGCCTGCCTCAGGCAGGACTTGGGGTGAGGGTGCCACGAAGGCTATTCCTGGGCACTTGGACCAGGACTCGGCATCGGGCAGAGCGAGGGCGAGGGGCCCTTTGAAAGCCAGGCATGGCGTCCGGGCACCTCGGCTCTGGCTCCGTGTGGTGACCTGCCCTCTCTGTCCGCCTGACCCCAGGCAGACGGGCACGCCGGGCACATGCAGGGCAGCCTGTGGGTCCCACCAGGGGCGTGGCCAGCCGAGGCGGGTGGAGGGGTCTCCAGGGTCTGAGAGACCCGGGGCACCGGCTCCGCTGGGGAGGGGACGGGCCTGCTCCTCAGGCTCAGACCCAGGCCCCGGGGCCAACCTCCTCGCTGTCCGAGGGAGGGAGGGCTGGGAGGGGCAGTGCCGAGCAGCCTGAGCCCGTGCCCAGCCCTCTACCCACCTCCTCAGCCAAGGCGGGCGGGAGAGATGGGAACACCCTGCCTGCCTCTGGGGAGACCCGGGCGGTGAGGGGTGTGGGCTGGAGGGAATCCCATCCTCTCTGAGGAGGTCTGTGCGGGATTCAGACAGAAGCCCAGGAAGGAACAGCAGCTGAGCAGATGCTGGGGGGGCGGGGGCGCGTGCGCGGGCAAAGGGGCAGCCCCTGCCACGCCCCAGGAGCCACCCCAGGCAGGACAAGCCCCAGGTCTGGGCCCAGGGGTCCGGCCCCAGGTGCCGTCCACAGACAGCCCCAGCCCCAGCCCCAGCGAGCACCAGGCTCGGGGGCAGCGCAGCCTCCTCCCAGCTCAGGTGGGCCCTGTCCTGGGGGGAGCTGGGAGGGGCAGGGGCCCTAAAGGGTCCAGGAAACGAGCTGGGGTCCTAACGGGGGAGGGGCAGCTGGGTCACGTGCCACCTGGGAGGGCACCCCCGGGAGGCCCGCCCGGGACAGAGGTCCCCCTGTCCGGGCCCGGTGCCCTGGCTGGGCGGCAGCCGCGCCTCCCCGCTGGCAGGGCCAGGGACTCTGGAAACCGGGGCCTCGGGCTCCATGGGGTGCGTGGGCTGGGAGCAGCCAGGCTGGCCGCCACAGAGACGCCCTTGGGCGGCAGGAGGCCGGGATCAAAGGCAGCGGGCTGGCGGGGGGCCTGTCCCAGCAACTGCCGCTCCCCTCGAACCCGGCCCCGGCCCCGGCCCGGGGTCAGCGGCAGAGCCCTCAGGGTGTCCTCCCCGGGCGGAAGCAGGTGCGGGGCTCAGGTCCCCGGCCAGAGGGACCCTAAGAGCCGGAGCATCCCACCCAGAGGCCATGGGGGCGGGGGGAGGGGGCTGCTATCAGCAGGGCGAGGCCCAGGAGCTCAGGGTCCGGGCTGGCCTCGGCCTCTCCCCCGGGAGTGGAGGGCAGGTTCCCGCGAAGGAGTCCTGGCAGCCAGGGGCCCGCCCCACTCCCGCCTGGGTCACACCCGGAGGCTGGGCCGGGTGCTGGGGTTTCCAGGGTCTTGGCTCGGCCCCCCTGGTAAGGCACTCCCCTCCCACACACCCCACACCCCTCACGGCCAGGGGGGCCCAGGGGGCCCCTCACGCGCCCGCAAAGTCCCCGGGTCCCACCGCACCGGCCGGGCAGGGGCTGGTGGAGCCCCCGCGGCCCCGGGGCGCCCTCCGCACGTACCTTGGGGGGCCCGGGCGGCCCCTCGCCGCCGGCCGCGGTGGCGTTGCGGGGCTCGGCGCGCGGACCCGGCTGCCGCGGCCGCTTCTGCTCCCGCCGCGCCCCGACGGCGCCGAGGAGCGCGAGCTGCGGCCAGAGGAGGCCCAGGGCGGCGGCCCAGGCCCAGCGCATGGCGGCGCCGGCGGTCCCGCGGCTCAGCGCTCGGCGCTCATGGGGGCGGCCGGGCTCAGAGCCCCGGCGCCAGGGGGGCGCGGCCGCGGGGGCCGCCCGGCCGCCGCTGCATGTCTGTGCGGAGGCGCCGGGCGACGCCGGCGGGCGGAGGGCGCGGACGGGGCGGCGGAGGCTCCGGTCCCCGCGGGTCGCCGTGCGGCTCCCCCTCCCGCGTGCAATGCCCTGGCCGCCGCGCCGCCGCCAGATGAGCCCTCCTCCTCCCGGCTCGCGGGCCAGGGGGAGGGCCCCCGCGGTGATCCGTCCGCAGGCGCCCGCCGCCCTGGGCGTGGACGGGGCGGGCACCCCCCTGACCACGCGCCCGAGGCTCCCGCCTCCCCAGACCCTCCCACGCGCTTCGGAAACAGCCGGCGCCCCTTCCCGGGGCGGACTCACCCTGGAACCCTCAACAAGGATCTGCCCTGCCCCCCACGGAGCTAAGCTGCTGCCCCCTCCTCCCCCATCTCCCCACTCCCACCCCTATCCCCGGCCGCTGGTCCAGTGCAGGTTCATTGCCGGCCGCCCTGCGCGCACCACACACACACACACACACACACACACACACACACACACGCTCCGAAGGACGGGGCCCCAGGACGCAATGCCAGCCTCCGGGGAGGGGTCTCCTGGCTGCCTTTCCCGACCCGGTGCCAGTGCAGCTTACATTTGGGGTGCAGCCAGGCGGGGCCCCAGGACCCTCTTCCATACCCAGGAGTCTGAGCCAGACACGATGGAGCTGAGGCTTCAGTGGTGAGCTCGGGGGTCACAGAACTCGCACTGGGCCCGGCGGCATGGCTCAGGGGTTGAGTGTTGATCTATGGACCTGGAGGTCACGTTTCCATTCCCAGGAGCCCCGGGTGGAGACACACCGCTCTGCTCTGAGAGCTCACAGCCTGTGGGCCCTTCCCAAGACCCCACACGCAGGCTCTGCCAGGTGCTCTGGCTGCTGGGTCCTGGGGTGTCCGAGAGCCTGGCCCGGGCCCTTCCAGGCAGAGGCAAGACCCAGGAAGCCGGGCGGCTGACCCACCGGCCCTGGCCTTGTGCAGCCTCGATGACCCGATGACCCTCCAGCAGGGAGGGGCTGGCTGACCTCAAGGTGTGACCGTAGGTCCCTCCTCTCCTTGAGGCTCAGGGCCAATCCTTACTGCCTAAGGGTCTGCCCTCACCTGTTCTCCCGGGTCCTATCTCCCAGGAGCCTCTTGGCTTCCGAGCCAGGAGAGGCGGGAGACTAGTCCCCAGCCAGGCCTTGGAGGTCGGCACCTGCCACAATAGCCCATCGCCTCCTCGGCCCTCGGTCCAGGGGACAGTGACTGCCTCCCGCTGCACTTGAGCAGCTGGGGTGTGAGGTGGGGCAAGGGGGGCCCGGGCCTGGTCACAGGCCCTGGGCTGTCACTGCACCGTGGTGGCCAGCGGGGCTGCAAGCCCGAGCCCAGACTCCACTGCCAGGCGCCCATTGGGTGGCGTAGGCCAAGGCTGATCAATAGTCAGAGCCAGGCAGGCCCCACCCGCTGCTGAGTGCAGCCTCGAGGAAGGCGGAGCACCAGGTCCCAGGACAGCACAGAGGGCCCTCCAGGACCCTCTTCAATTTCCAGACGGCTGCCAGAGCTGGACCAGGCCAGGGAAGCAGCCCAGCACAAGACCGCAGCCCAGGCCACTCCCATGGCCAGCTCCAGGCCGGGCCCAGGGACAAGCTGCTGGGCAGATGAGGCCTGTCTGCCCAGGGGCACCATCCCCCTCCTGCTCGGGCAGAGTGGTCACACCCTGGATAACAGCGCGAGTTCTTTTTTCTTTTTAAATATATTTCTTATTGATTTCAGAGAGGAAGGGAGAGGGATATAGGATAAAAAGATCAACGATGAGGGAGAATCACTGATCGGCTGCCTCCTGCACGCCCCACAATGGGGATCTAGTGCGCAACCCTGGCATGTGTGCTACAACTGGGAATGGAAACGTGACCTCCAGGTCCACAGATCAACACTCAACCCCTGAGCCACGCCGCCGGGCCCAGTGCGAGTTCTGTGACCCCCGAGCTCACTACTGAAGCCTCAGCTCCATCGTGTCCGGCTCAGACCCCTGGGTATGGAGGGGGTCCTGGGGCCCCGCCTGGCTGCACCCCAAATGTGAGCTGCACTGGCACCGGGTCGGGAAAGGCAGCCAGGAGACCCCTCCCCGGAGGCTGGCATTGCGTCCTGGAGCCCCGTCCTTCGGAGCGTGTGTGTGTGTGTGTGTGTGTGTGTGTAGTGCAGCTGACAATGAACCCGTGTGTGGGGGAGGCACGCGGCTCTGCAACTGGACAGGGAGCCCTGTTGTGGGGCCAGAGGCCGGGCCTCAAACAGGCCCCGCCCACCAGAGCCCTGGGTCCAGCTCTAGCTTCCAGGCCCTTCCTAAGCTGGGAGCAGGGAGCCATCCATGGCCTGTGGGTGTCGGCCAGACCACGCTCAGCTATGGGGATGCTGGGCCGAGCTTGGGGTCGGGAGTGCCCCTCCTCCACGCGGAGGGTCCTAGCCCCTGAACTGGCGCCACCTGGAAAAGGGCCAGAGGGAGCTGCGTGTTGCCAGGCCTTCCCCCACCCCCAGCGAGGCTCAGGCCACTGTTGGTGTCCTCGCCCACCCAGCCCCAGCTCAGACACCCTGACACCCAGGGCGGACAGAAGCCTGGCACCGCCCCCACAGCAGGCCGTCCGCCTGGCCATTGGAGCGGGGTCACCCCAGTCTCAGACAGAGACCTTGGGGAGTCTCGGCCTCGGAGAGACGCGGGAAGCACTCTCAGGCCTCGTGCGCCACGCAGACGCCTCAGAGGGCCCTGTGGCTTCGGCTCTTCGGGCTTTGCTCCCTGGAGGAGCCGAACCGGCGGCACAGAACGGCTGTGCGATGAGCTTCGCCTCTGCCAATGGGCAGGGACAAAGAGGAGTCTGGGGACAGGCCACTGCCCTCAGCAGGGACTGCACACCAGACCCAGGGCCTGACGCTGAGGGTCAGACAGCTGGGCCGGAGGCACGCTGACTGCTGACGGGGGCACAGGGCCGCCCCCTCCGAGGGAGGGCTCACAGGAAGGCGTGCTGTCTGCTGGGCACTTGCCTCCCGGGAGCCTCTGGACTCGGGTGTGTGGAACAGACACTGACCCCGACTCACCCTGGAGCGGCTGTGGTGGAGGGCGGGTCCGGCAGGTGGCCACTGTCAGGACGTGGCCTCTGCTGCGGAGCCCGGGCCATGCCCACAGCTCGCCCCGGGCCAGCAGGTGCACTTCCACCCACAGACACAAACAGCAAACATTTAGGAGCAAAGACATCATGGAAGAGCTGTTCACAGAGTGGGTTCAACACACACAGGGTCAATTACAAGGAATTCAAAATAAATGGATCAAAACACACAGTCAGAGGGGAGACAGCGCCTCTGTGGCTCTGGAGTGGGTCAGCGTCCTGGGGGTCCGGGAACCGGTCAGCAGATGCAGACGGAGGAGGTTCGTGCGTCAGCCCCCAGACTGAGGCTCTGCCCTTCCTTCCTGATGCCGCACCCGAGGGGCCTCCAGGAAGGGCCAGCACCAGGAGGGTCTGCTGGGAAGGGGCGGAGAGCTATCTTTTGGGTCAGCCCAAGGTTGGGACCAAGTGTGAGGGAGCCCCCAAGTGCAGAGCCCGCCTGTGGGGGGGCTCCTGGGCCACCCGGACCCAAGGAGCTCAGAGCAAGGGCTCTGGGCACCAGGAGCCAGGAGGCGGCCGAGGCCACAGGAAGGCAGCGCTGCCCTGGGTTCCCAGCCGCTTCCTCAAGTACAAGGCGACCCCTTGTGGTCGCAGTGAGCACAGCCGCCTCCGGCACAGGCTGTCTCTGGGCACCTGGGGCCGGCCCCACCCGGGGGCAGAGCCCAGGACCAAGAAGGCACGCAGAGCAATCGTAGGCATCAAGGTTTATATTTTAAGTGATCAAATCTATAAAATGAAAAACAGGTTTACTAAAACATGTCCCAAAGACAATGCAGGAGATGAGGTACAGAACCACAGCGCGAGGCCCCTCGCAGCCCGAGCTCCAGTGAGACCAGGCGCATGGGCGGGACTGTGTCTATGCTCAGTCCAAGCCCCCACTCTGGGTTTTGTTTCCTCTTAATGGTGTTTAAAAGCTAACCCCAGGCGTCGGGCGGTCCGCCCTGTGTGGATGGCGCGTCCAGCCAGCCAGGTCAGGCTGGGCCGTCCCTCGCTCTCGCCACTCTGCGTCCGAAGCGCAGCTCACTCCTGTGCTATGCTTCTCAGCACGTACTTGACCGTGTAGGCAAAGGCTGCAAACCCAACGATAACAAACAAGTTCGCCAGGGCGCCGCCCAGGAGTCCGTGGTGCCGGTTGGCCTGCTGGAAGCCCGCAAGGTGGGGCCCGGCCCCTGGCGCGTGCCCGTTGAGGAGCTGCAGCCCGTGCTGGCCGTGGTGCATGTCCCCGTCGGGAACCACGTCTGGCAGGGGCAGCGCCGGGGGTCTGCTGCTGAGCTCGTCCTGTGCTCTTTGCTTCTGTTTAATCTCCTGGGAGAAGCAGAAGACAAAGGGTATGAACAAACCAGCTCCTGTAGGAGCAGGAGGACCCTCGGCCCCAGGGAGACCGAGACGGTGGCGGCTGTTGGTGGGTTTCACCCTGGCACCCACCGAGTCACAGACACGGGGGCCAGTGCCTTGACAATCACCCACCTGCTCCTCCCTGGCAGCATAGGCCTGAGCAGGTCTGAGTGGCATGGTCACTGCGGCCTGACCTAGTGCACCAGCCTTCTGCTCCCAGCCACTGGGACCAGGGAGCATTCCCAGCCCTCACGCAGGGCTCCCACTCCTGGCCCAAGACCCCGCACCCCACACTGGTGCTGAGCTGGCCAGCTCCACACCCAGGCCACACCCAGGCCGTGCTCCTGGCCGTTCCCAGCTCCGCCCCTGCGGTCCCGGCGCCTGCGAGGCAGGCCTGCTGCCTGGAACATGCGGGGAGCTTCCTCGGGTGCTCGCCTGCAGCCAGAGCAGGAGCACATGGTTCTTCTGGAGACAACTGAACCCCGACCCGGGAAGCAAAGCTGACCTCCAAGCACTCTCACCTCCACGACTTCAGGAAACAACTCACAGAAGACTTTGTCCTTTAAATTAAACAGTAAACTCTGTGCCGCCAGTTGTCTTTTCTAGGAAGAAAGAGAAGGGAAACATCAGCCCAAAGGTGAATGTCAGTCCTTCCCAATTCCCAAAGCAGGTGACTGTATCACGGCTGCCGCCCTCCCGCTGTGGAACACACTTGACAGGCTGTTCTCCACAGTAAGCTAACGTACGTCCGAAGGCTTACCCCAACGGGAGAGGAATAAAAGCCAGGCCACAGCCCGGCAAGGGCACAGGCCCGAGTTGCGGGCTCCATCCCCAGTGTGGGGTGTGCAGCAGGCAGCCAATGAATGGTCCTCTCACACCACTGATGTTTCTCTCTCCCTCTCCCTTCCTCTCTGAAATCAATAAAAATACATTTAAAAAACAAAACAAGAAAACAGTCAACAAGAGGAGTAGGCACTGTGACCACATGTGACCCCTCAGGGTCTGCAGGAAGCTTGGCCAAGAACAGGGGACTCCAGGGCTGGGGTCCATGGGGGGAGCAGGGACATGGGCAGGAGCCCCCCCAGGCCCTCACCCTCACCGTGAAGTCCGACGTCTCTATGCTGCCCAGGGTGGGGCCCTTCTCCACCATGAAGCTCAGGAGCCCGGTCAGGATGGTAGAGACGGACCAGGCCGGGTTCCAGGTGTCTGGGTGGAAGTCCGTGATGGAAAGACAAAGCCTGCAAAACAGGGGCCTTCAACAGAGCGCTCGCCACGGCCGCCTATCCCGCACAGCCAGGCAGAGCGCCTTACCTCGTATTGCACTTAAATCTTCCATTGGGGGTTATCATATAAATACTAGGAGGTTTAAAGGGGAATTCTCTGGGAAAAATCAGTTTTCCATGGTAATAGCCACCTGCATCGAAACAGAAAGATCCGTCATGTCTACAGAGCACCTCCTCATCTCTGCCTGCACCCACCTACCCACCCACTCACAGGTCTACCTGCGTCCACCCACCCACCCACCTGCTCACAGACCCCCGTGGTGCCCACATGCTGACCATCTCGGCTCCTTCATGCTCCTCGCCCCCGCACCCACCCACAGCGTGTCTGCTGCGATCACCTCTCCAGGTCCCTCCACACCCACCGGCTCCTCCTCCACCAAACTGCACCCCACAGCAGCCAGGCCGCCCTCCCTCCCAACATAACAACAACAGAAAACAAACTCTGACCCCCACACCGTCCAGGTCCTGCCACCTGCCCCCATCTTGTCCCTGGGAGCATGTCCGAAGTGCCATCACTCCAGCTCACATCCCATCATGGCCCCACTAGACCTGACCTTGAGGTCACCAGACCTCCCCATGGGATGAGATCACGCCTGACCCCGCCTCCTCGAACCCCCTTCCCCTGCCGACTTGCCCCCCCCCCGCCTCTCCATGCCCAAGGTGCAGCGCCCAGCTCTATGGCACGCTGCCCAGACCCGCACTCCTGGGGCCTCACCTGACTCACATGACACGGGGAGACCGTGCGGCTCTCCCTCCGACTGGCACCTCTGCCTGGACCCTGGACCCTCTCCAAACCCCAGAAAGGTCCCAGACGGACTCCTGCTCCTCTCCTCAAGCAGCAACCCATCCTCTCGGCTGTTGACTAAAATCTGGGTCCCTGCCCCCATCACACCCACTCTGCCAGCTGGTCCAGAGCTGGCACTTGGCTGGCCTCACCGCCTCCACCCGCCCATCTCCGAGGCTCACCCGTGCTCCAGGGATGTGTGCCTGTGTGCACGCGTGTGCATGTGCACGTTCACTGTGGCTTGAGGAGCACTGCCCTGTCCTCACACCCACGCATGGCCCGCCTCAAGGCCTGGCACATGCCATCCCCAACGGCCAAGGGCTCTGCCCCTGTCTGGCTGCAGTACCCCAGCCACCTCACGACTGTCCTTCCCCCCCGAGAGCCATCTGTGGGGCAGACACGCCCACCCATGAGGCAGCACTCGCCCGCACTCAGCACTCACTCACAATCGCTAGGAAAGCCCGACACACAGGCCCTGTCCCCAGGAAGCGACCTGAGCAGCGAGGACAGCGGCCTGTGAGCGCAGTGGAGGATGTGAGGGGCCGCCCACTTGCTGCGAGGAACCTGCCAAGAAAACTGCCCTCTCACACACACACCGGCCCAGCGCTCCTCCTCCATCATCCACCCGAGACCAGAGCAGCCCAGTTCCCAGTGCCCTGAACCCCTCCACCCCCACCCCACTGAGAGCTGGCCACACCCACTGTCCTAGATGCCAGGGCTTGGGCAGCTCCAGCTGTGCAGGGCGAGGACAGCCCGCCGCGCGAGACACGCACAGTAAACCCTGAGCCTGCCTACACACACACACACACACACACACACACACACACACACTCCACACCACGGAGGGAACTCTGGGAGAGCCTGGGCTGAGGGGAGCCTCAAGGGGGTCCTCCTAGGCAGGAAGGTGCCAGGAGGTGGACCCCTGTGCCAGCAGCTTGCACCTTGCATTCCAGTGTCAGCGCAACTAAGCCATGTCAGGAGGGAACCTGAGGGGGCAGCTTCGACTCCCTCTGCAACTCCCTTTGCAACTCGGTCAACAGTCCGTGGGCCATCACAACGCCGACTCCTGCAGCCCCACCCAGTCCTGTCCCCGCCTCTCCCTGCAGACACAAGTCATCAGCAAAGGGAGTCCTCCCACTTAATTATTTTTAAATCGTGAGCTATCAACACTCGGGGTCCTTTGCCTTCCATGTAAGTTTCAGAACAAAACCTTTAGAGTGAGCTTCTGTGTGTCTGGGTTTGATGGGAGGATGGGTCTGAGGACCAGCCCAGAGACTCTGTGGCAGGCTGGGCAACAGGCACAGGTGCTGACTGCAGGGGCTGGCTGTGCCCAGAGAGAGCAGGACAGTGGGGTCCGAGACAGGGACGGCGTGGACATAGGAGAGGAGCATGGGAGACGGGGAGCACAGTCAGGACGCCCAGGAGCCAGGGAGGAGCAAGGGGAGGACAGTCACCCCTCAGGGGTCACAAAGGCCCGACTCAGAGTCCCGACAGCTGTCCCTCCAGGACGGACGGACAGAGGCAGCAGCTTGGCTGGTCCATGGAGACACTACTGAGAGCAGTCAGCGGAGGGCAGCCCTGAGCAGAGCCGAGCTGAGAGGGGACTGGCAGCTCGTAGAGTCAAGCTCCATAAAAACATGCATGGGTCTAATCACCTTCCCGGCCTGGCCCTGTTCTGAAGCCCATCTTTCCAGAGTTCTAGGAGCCCCACCCGGCAGGCCATCCGAGAGCCCACACCACTGCTGGGCACTGGGACGTCCCCCAGGCACCACCCAGGGCACACAGACGGCCCCTGCGACATGCACAAGACACACTCGGAGCAAACTCCCAGAGTCCAGCATGGAAAGAGGGCCCTTTACAAGTGAAGGCCCTAGGCAGGCAGAGCTGCGCAAACAGCTCTGCTTCTGGATGTGGATCCTGGGCAAACCCTCCCAGAACGGGACCCTGGGCCCTAGAGAGCCTCCCTCCCACTCAGCTGCCCACGCCTGATGCCAGCTCAAACCTTCTCTACAGCACTCTCCCCAGAAACCCACACAGCGCTCCAGTCGGGACCTAACGGCTGGCAGCGAAGCGCTGCCCACCTGGGCACGGCTGTGCCGGGACGGCCTGGCCACGGCAACATCTACTCCCCGGCTGGTGCACCAGGCCCTGCTGACCGCTGCGAGGTTTGCGCTGTAAGTGACACCAGCACCCGGAGGGCAGAAGCCAGAAGATAGGCAGGCCCTGCTCACCGGGCAGGTCCCATGGCCTCCCTGCGCCTCAGCACCCTGTCCAGACAGGGCCCACCAATGAGCCCAGGACTGGCCTAGAAAGAGCAGCTGATACACCCATCTTCCCCTCAACAACACCCCTTCAGAAAGTACAAGGAGACCAAGCAGGACTGTTCCCCTGGAGCCTGGGCACCACCGAGGGCACATAGATGGCCCCTGGGACATGGTCCCTGAGACATGCACAAGACCACACTCGGAGCAAACTCCCAGAGTCCAGGTGGAAAGAGGGCCCTTTACAAGTGAAGGCCCTTGGCAGGCAGAGCTGCACAAACAGCACTGCTCTTGCTCTCGCTCTGAGCAACGGCTCGACTTACCTTCGTAAGGAGTCGTCTCAGGGCCTCGGACCACATAGTGCCTGGGGAGAGAGAAAATTAGCTGGCTTTGGGGTGCCCAACTCCCCCCAGTCTGAGTCACTCCAAGGCCAGGGTTTCAGGGCCACCAAGCCAGACACCCACAGCAACCCGAGGGTCACCCACCATTCTTCGTTTCCACAGAGCACTCTGCCTCCGCAACACAATGAGGTCAATCCTCTCTAACCGTCAATATCGAAGGACACTTAAAACTTAATTTCAGCCGAAACCGGTGTGGCTCAGTGGATAGAGCGTCGGCCTGGGGACTGAAAGGTCCCGGGTTCGATTCCGGTCAGGGGCATGTACCTTGGTTGCGGGCACATCCCCAGTAGGGGGTGTGCAAGAGGCAGCTGGTCAATGTTTCTAGATCTCTATCCCTCTCCCTTCCTCTCTGTAAAAAATCGATAAAACAAAAAAGCAGCAGCAGCCGATCAATGCTTCTTTTAAAAAAACTAAACAGCCGGCACCGGTTTAGCTCAGTGGATAGAGCATCAGCCTGTGGACTGAAGGGTCCCGGGTTCGATTCCGGTCAAGGGCATGTACATTGGTTGCGGGCACATCCCCAGTAGGGGGTGTGCAAAAGGCAGCTGGTCGATGATTCTCTCTCATCGACGTTTCCGGCTCTCTGTCCCTCTCTCTTCCTCTCTGTGAAAAATCAATAAAATATATTTTAAAAAAACAAAACAAAAAAAACCCCTTAATTTCACAGCCCTCGTGAGCACCATTGTTTCTCAGTGGCCACACACCCCGCAGAAGGCAAGACGGGACAGCCGGTGCAGGAGCCGGCTCTGTGCCCAGGGTCCATGTCCCACGAGAACCAGACTCCACCCTGGAGGAGCTGCCTCAAGCAGAAGCCACGGGGACAGTCCTGCCGTCGCCACCGCCTGCACCTGGAGCCTGGGCTGTGCACACGTCCACTCCCCACACCCACGGGGAGGCTGCGGCTCACGCCAGAGGGTTTGCACTTAGACACTCAGACAGCAGAAAAGCACAAAGGAGAAAGTTGAGGTAAGATCAGCAGAAATGCCAGAGCAGAGAGACCTGCCTCCAACCACGACACACACACACCGTTAATACCACCGATCAACACCTGCCATCTCCTGCCTGATAGGTCTCTCTCTCTCTCTGTCTCTCTCTGTCACATAGACACACACAGACACACAGACACACGCACGCACACGCACATGCTGTGATCCTACGTCAACAGACCAGGAACAGCCCTTAAAGCTAAACACATGACACGTTCAGGAGTGTGGCCTTAATTTTTCGCTGCTCCAGTTCCTGGCCAGGCTAAGCACAGGGAGAGGAGTGAGAGCGGCAGCACGGAGCTCAGAGGACGGACAGGCCTCATCCAGAAGTGCTGCCTGCTGTCTGCCGAGGGACCAGCCCCTGGAGTCCTCCCACGCCTGGGGCTGGGTCAGCTGAGGGGAGGCTACAGCCCGGGACTCTGGGGGTGCCAGGCAGAGGTGCCTCTGAGACCCCCTGTTGGAAACCCTGGGCACTGGGTCTAACGGGCTACCAGGTGGAGAGTGAGTCCCCGGGGCAGGAGGCTGTGCCTGGTCTCCTATGGACTCTGCCCGTGCCTTTTTCCTTTGCTGATTTTGTTGGGCATTTTCACTGTAATAAACCATAACAATGGGTCTTAACAAATGACTGAATCTGGAGACTCTGACTCCATGTGGGGAGGGGTCCCTGCATCTGTTGACTGTGTCCTGGGGCCACACTTGGTTTTTTTTTATCATTATTTGGGGACAGGGAGAGCCCTACGGGGACATTGCCACCCCACTCACGCTGAGGCCCACGTCACCCTGAGAACCTTCACCACACCTGCCAGATCCCCCTCATCTGTAAGCCAAGGAAGTGGACCCAGATTCCCTGAACACCTGACCCATCTGGAAAACACTTTTTTTCTTTAATCCTCACCGAGGATATTTTTCCCATTGATTTTCAGAGAGTGAAAGGGAGGGGGGAGGGGAGAGAGAGAGAAACATGGACCCAAGAGAGACATATCGACTGGTTGCCTCCCACCTGGGCCAGGATCGAACCTGCAACCAAGGTAATGCCCTTGACCAGGAACCGAACCCACAACCCTTCAGTCCACAGGCAAGAGTCCAACCACTGAGCCAAACTGCCCACTTGGGTCCTAGCTGGTGTGTCTCAGTGGATAGAATGTCGGCTTGTGGACTGAAGGGTCCAGGGTTTGACTCTGGTCAAGGGAACATCCCAGGTAGTGGGCTCGATCCCCAGTAGAGGGCGTGCAGGAGGCAGCCAATCAATGATTCTCTCTCATCACTGATGTTTTTACCTCTTTCTCCCTCCCCCTTTCTATCTGAAATCAATAGATAAAAATAAAAAAAAAAATTACAAACTGCCCAGTTGGAAAACACTTGTTTTCAACTTAGTTAAATTTCTTTCCTCTAGATTTGTTTTTTAATTTTTAGCTCCTTTTTAAGATTAAAATACTCTTCAAACAAAGAAAATGCTTCTTAGTATTTAGCGCTCCACCTCGTTTCTCAACATCCCAGCCACCCTGGGAAGGGCAGCCTGTCCCAGAGGCCGCCGCCTCCTAACCCATGTTACACAGGAAGGACCGAGGAAGCGTGTGCAGGCAGAGCCCACCCGGCCCTGAGGCCAGGGCAGCCGGCCCCTCAGTCCCACTCCCCAGGGCCGGGCAGGGACACACTCAGAGGACCCCTCCCCCGGGCCCCGGGCAGGGACACACTGAAGACCCCTCCTCTGGAGCTGAGCTACACCCGAGCCGCCGTGGTCCTCTCCCAGGAGGACCTTTCTAACCCTGCGTGCACCATCACCCGCCCTGTGTCCCAGCGGCCGCACGGAAAGGGTCTGCGGGCACCGACGAGGGGTGCAGGAGCCCCTTCCCGAGCTCCGTGACGGGAGCCCCCTGCCCACGGGAACCTGGGTGAGCCGGGGGACTGACCCGCAGGGCCTTACCACTCCAGGATATTGGAAGGGAGGGGCTCGGCACAGATGTAAGGCACCGGGTCTTTCTTAATCCGAAGGTAGTCCTGTCTCAGTCGCTGGGTGGCTGTGGTTGGCGCTCTCCTATTGCTGTTGCTGCTCATCTGTCGAAAGAAGCACATGTCTTCACCTGGGCCCAGACACAGCGCCCGGGCCACTGCCCAGCCCAGCAGCCATCACTCAGAGCCTTCCCTCGCCCCCACTCCAAGGCCGAGGCTGTCCCGACTCCCACCCACACTGTAGGCCACAGTCTCCGGTTCCACCTCATCTAATCCCAAGCAGCCATGGTGGGAGTGTCTGAAGCCTGGACAGGACCTGGGCCGCTGCACACGTGGCTCAGCTGTGCTCCGTGACCACAGCACTCAGGAGCACCCACCAGCCTCTGTAAACCCCTTCACTCCCTCAGCACGGCACTGCTGTCACTCTCTGGTTCTGGAGAGACAGGGACCCTCGACAGACTCAGATGCATGTGCTGGGCAGAGCGGAAAGGAAACTTTCAGGCAGAGGCCTAAGGAGCACTGTGCCCAGGACTGCACAGGGTCACTGCGTCAGGAGCAGAGAACGGTGGGAACAAGGCTGCCAGGGAGGCCGGGCCAGGCCCCAAGCCGTGCTCCGGAGGGTCTCAGGCCCAAGTGCCAGGTCCATCACGACGGCTGGGAAGCATGGGACAGACAGGATGACGTGGGAGAGACAGGGCGGGCAGGGCAGCACCAAAGACTGGACCCGGAGTAAAGCAGTCATTGGAGAGAAGAGGCATGGCCGAGTCAGGGAGCCCTGAGACACCTCAGCTATGCTCCAGAGGTGGGCGAGATGAGGAGACAGGGTGCCCCACTCTCACAGGCACAGAACAGAGCCAACCCGACTGCTTCCTCTACCAAGTCTCTCATAACATAAGTGGGAAGGCAAAAAGTCACACTGCTGAAAAGGAAGTGTGAGAGCCGCTGGCCCATGGCGTGACCGACAGCAGGGACAGCAGGGTGTGCAGACAGGAAGAAGGGCGCACCCGCCACTGGGCGGCAGATTGGATGTGGGCAACGGAGGAGGGGCCTACCCGCCTGCTCACCCCTACTCCACCCTCTGCCACTCGGTGTTCCAGCTCATCTCGCCAGAGCACGGGACAGCAGTGGCCGGGCTCTCTCCACCCTGACCTCCCCGTCCCTACAAATCTGAGGTCACCCACCCCCACCATGCCTGCCCTTCTGGGCCTCCATGTATTCCCTGGGGTCAGCCACGGGCTTGTTCCTTCCCTCCCTCCTCCTTCAGCTTCGGCATCACCGAATCAGAGCTCGAACCCTCCCCAGAGCACCAGCCCCACAGACCACACCCAACTGGGTGCGCTCACTCCGCACCCAGGGCCTGCAGACTGGTCTCCCCCCACACACACACCCAGGTCCTCTGGCGTGCACCATCACCCTCCCTGCTGCTAGCTCTGAGGTCTCTCACCCTCAGGACCCTGCTTCCCTCCTTCCCCCATTCCCACCAACTCAGCCTGGCCTCCAGGCTTCTCATCTCTCCCCGTTCTAGTCCTTCCTGGACACCAAGTCAGGCTAACTTGGTCACCACAATTCTCACCACAGCCCTTGACAACCCCCCCCACCCCCCCCAGCCAAGCAGATCAACGCCACGCCATCCCTGCCCCGCCCACCATCCCTGCCCCGCCCGCCAGCCCCTCTACACAGCAGCACCAGGCAGCCTCCCAGTTCCAACTCCCAAGGCTGCTGAACTGCCTCAGGTCCACACCCCTTCTCCTAATGAGCACCGGCTTCTGGGCCCGGTCTACTGGCAGACACTCACCCCAGCCCTTCCCAGCGTAGCTCTAAAGCCGAGACCCTCACGAGCCTTCCTGACTTCCTGCTGCAATGCCTCTCCCCTCCACTGACCTCCCTCGGCCCAGCTCCATACAACACAGGTGCCCACCGGGCCCAGCAGACAGCTGTGCGCCAGGCGCAGCCACTGACCAACCTGGGAGGCGGCACTGCCCCACACAGCACTGCTCCCAGGCTCCTGGCCGGAGGTGCCAACACCTGGCAACAAGCAGGGCCACCCACAAGCAGGGTCACCCCAGGTCGTGTCCTGCCTCCTCTCAACGTCCGCCCTGAGGTCACACTCCGCCCCACACAGAGCAGCGTGCTGGCTCAGGGGCAGCTGTGTCTGCATCAGCGAGGTGGCCACGCTGGACACTTAGTGCTGGTCAACGGGCAGCCACACACGTAAGACTGGCCACACACGATCAGGCACCGACTCCTCTCTCTGTTGCTTCCAAAGCCGTGAGCTTTCGGATCACCTTTACGATCCACCGGCTCAGCTGGTACAAAGGAAAGGGCTCCCGTTCGCACCCAGAGCAGTGCTCTCAGGACCTCCAGGGCTTCCGGGAGACATTTCTCCCAACTGTCCCCTCAGACAGGACATGTCTCAGGCTCTCGCACACCAAGCCCCCCCAGACCGAGCACTCGGGGGTGCTACAGTGAAGGAAATACCTGAAATCAATAAAGATGAATTTTTAAAGGGGGGAGGGAGAGAAATAGAAACATCGATGATGAGAATCATTGATGGGCTGCCTCCTATCAAACTAGGGATCTAGCCCGCAAACCAGGCTTGTGCCTTGACCGGGAATCAGACCGTGACCTCCTGGTTCTTAGGTCAATGCTGACCGGTCCTCTCTCTTAAAAAAAATAAATAAAATAAAAAGAGCGAGAGAGAGGAAGCCAGCATTGGTTTTTCAAGAGTACACCCACTGCTGAAGGCAGGCACCCACCTCACAGGAGTCCCTTCAGCCTCCCATGGGGACAGACTGTCCAGCGTCTGTTCACCCTGTCCCTCTTCTCTCAGGCATCCCTCCCGCCCCACGTACTGGCAGCTCAGGTGACAGCGTGGCATGAGACCTTGCCCGACAGCCGGGCAGGCACGTGACGTGCACGCCCAGGACTTTGAGAGAAGTCTCTCCGATCTCCACCAGGATTGCTTCACAGGCTGGCCGGGAGCCCGGCTCATGGGGGCGGCTCCGCTACCACCCGGGTACCTGCCTGAGCTGCCCGGACGTGCAGGCTGTGAGCTGCATGCAGTTCTGGGCGCCGGGATCCCACCGGCCTGGGGCCTGCACACAGGACCTCCCCGTTCGGCGAGACCCCCGGGTCCTGGCGCCGGAGGGCACCGCCTTCCATCACCGGGGCTGCTCGTGGGCACCTGTCAGCTCCAGGCCCGCGGAGCCGCGGCCTCGCCTGCTCTGGCTGTTTGCTGCCAGGGCCCCGCGATGGATGGCTGGGAGCCGGCTCTGAATCAGGGGCGGCTAAGGGGCGTTTTCATGGGGAAAAAAACTTAGAAGTTTACACGTGGCCAGAGTCTGGGAGGAGGCAGGTCATTCGGAGAGGAGAGTGGGCCGGATACCGACAGGAACTTGTCCGTCGGGACCGAGTCCCGCTCCGGCTGCCGGGATGGAGAGTCCTCCGACCCCGGCTCCCGCTGTCCCGCCTGCATGGCCCGCCTGACCGGCCAGGGCGGCGGGACCCCGGACACTCCTTCCCGGGCTGAGGAGGCCGAGGCGGTTCTAACTGTCAGGGCGGAGCGGCGGCGGAACGGCACCCCGCGGCCGCCCCAACGGACCGGGCACCGCCACACCGAGCGCCCCGCCGGCCGCCGGGAGGGCCCGCGCGGACGGACGGGCGCCTTTCCGGAAGGGACCCACCGTGCGGCCGGCCGGCCGAGAGCCGAGTTTGCCGCAGGACCACCCGGCGGCAGCCCCGGGCGCCCGCCGCAACCGACCTCGGGTTCCGCGCCGGCCTCCGGGCGGAGCCCCGCGAGCGGCGGGTCGGGCGCGGTGGGCGCCCGGGGGCCCCGAGACCCGCGCCCCTGGCCCCCCGCGGGCCGGCTCCCGCGGATCGGACGCGCGACCGAGGCCCCGCCGCAGGCCGGCAGCGCGCTCACCTCTCCCCGCCGCCGCGCGTGGGCCGCCGCCGCGCTCAGGCTCGCCGAGGTCGAGGCCGGAGCAGGAGCGAGTGGGGCCCGCGCCGGAGAGCCGCACCGCCCGGGACCGAGCCCACCGCCCCGCCGCAGCGCCGCCGCCGCCGCCGCCTCAGCTTCCAAGATGGCCGTCCGGGGGCGGGGTCATCATCGCTTCCGGTTCCGGTGAGCGGCTTGCTCGACGGCCGCTCTAGGTAGCCGGGAGGCCGTTGCCCGCATCTCGCTGCTCCCTCCCCCGCCCAGCGAGGCGGGGCCTCGGCGCATGCGCACTGGCGGCAGCTCCGCCAGGATGTACCCGGACCCGGCGGCAGGTGTGATCGATCCGGCGGCCATCGCCCTCCCGGGCCTCGCGCCGCCGTAGCCCCCTCCTGCGGGAAGCGTCGGGGACATGGACCAAGGGGGTCCCTGACCCCCTCCGCAGCTCCGGACACTCCACTCCCCAGGATTCCGGCTCAGGAGAATCCGAGACGGACAGGCCCAGATAAAGGGTGACCCCGGAGCCACTGGGCCCCGCCGCCTTTCAAAGGATCCTCCCAGCCCGGCCGGTGTGGCTCCATGGTGAGCGTCGGCCCAGGAACCCAGAGGTCACGGTTCGATTCCAGCTCAGGGCACATGCCCGGATTGCGCACTCCATCCCCCGAAGGGGCCGTGCAGGAGGCGGCTCATCCGTGATGTTTCTAGCTGATGTCTATCCCTTTCCCTTCCCCTCTCTCTAACCACCAATAAAAACATATTAAAATGTAAAATAATAATAATAAAGGCTCCTCCCAGTTGGCTGGGGGCCCAATTATTCTACGCACTTAACAGAGGAGGGCCCTGGCCCATCAGTGACCCAACCGGCCCATGGCCCCTGAGCGTCCAGTCCCGGGTGGCCCACGGCGGCCTCTGCCAGAACCCGTGCCAGGTGGGACCCGCTGTGGGCACGTCTGCCCAGCCCCTGCCCCTGGGGAGAGCTGTTCTCATAAAAATTCTTCCACTGTTTCCCAGGCGAGTCTTCCACCCAGCCCATGAATGGGGTCATTATGCACCAGTGGACAGGCGGCGAGGCCCGCTTCGGCTCCCACGGTCCCCTCCCTGGCCCTGGGGAGGGCGCAGAGCCTGGCCACCCCTGTGCGTGGGTTGAGAGGAGGGTAGTCCCACAGGGAACCCTCCCACCACGGGGGATGTTCAGAGGGGCAGGCGGGTGGCAGACATGGGGCAGCGGGAAGGTTGGTGTCTGGACAAGGTGGGGGCTGGGTAGCTAGATAGGTCACCACACTGCCCCCCGCACCCCTTCAAGGGGCAGCCCGGGAGAGGGCCATGTGGGGGTGGGGGTCCCCCACGGGTTGTGCCAGGGGAAGATGCTGCCTGTTGACTGTGAGGCAGAAGGCAGTCGTCGGCCGGGACAGATCCAGAGGGGCCATCGCTGTGCTGGGCCACCTGGCTCTTGGGTGGACACCAAGCACCGACGGGTCCAGCCCTGACCCAGGGCAGAGGGCGGCGGGCAGCTTGCCTGACTCTGGCACGTCCAGGGCACCTGAGACGGGACCCGCGAGCGGCGGCTGCAGGGCCGGCCTGAGGCCTGGTGGGCAGAGCCCTGCCTGTTGGTCATCCCTGAGCCGGGCAAACCAGCCGCGGGAGCCAGCGTGGGAACCAGCCCGCGTCCTCCCCTGCACCTCTTTCCTTCTAAGAGGCTGGGGGTTCCCCTCGGCCCCTGCACAGGGAGAGGCGCCTCCACGGGGAGCGGAAACGGCTCCAGAGGCTGAGTAATTCCGGAAAGGTCGCAGTGACATCGTCGTGATTCGCACCCACACCCTGTGAGGCCAGGGCCAGCCCTGCCTTCTTCCCTCTCCCAGACGTCTTCCCTCTCCCAGACGTCACCGGGAGCACCCACCTCCTTCCGAGCCCCGAGGCCGGTGACCTCCCCCCTCCCCAGTGCCAGGGACCCAGGGCCTGCCCTGGGGAGGAGGGAGCAGTCGGGCCTGCACCGACCCCTCACACTGGGGCTCAGGCTGCAGTTCTGGTCATCGGGGACGGCGAGGGTCCCCCAGTGGGAGCACAGACGGGGGGTCCCCCTGGGGGTGGCGCATTGGACCCCATCTGGCCTCACGCGTCCACACGTGGGCCGAGGACGTCAGCCTCAGAGATGACGCCATTTGGGCCATGAAGGTGGTGTGTGCTGTTAGCGTGTGGTGTGTGTGGGCTTAGCATTTGTGTGGCCATGACGTGGCAGGTCCCCTTTGTGGGTAACAGGGCATGTCAGTGCACGTGGTGTGCAGTCTCAGGGTATGGGGTATGGCCTTAGCATCCAGGGTGGCACCGCAGTGGGTGGTGTGGTCAGTGGTGGCCTCAGTGTCCGATGGGGAGGCTGCGCCGGGTGCCTTGGGACTCCGAGTGCCATCTCCACACCCAGGCCCCAAGGTGGTCCCGGAATTAGTGCCCGTCCCAGCAGCTGGGTGGCTGGCCCTGGGGGACACCTTGGCCACAAACGCCTGTGCTCAGAGCCGGTGGAGTGAGCTGGGCAGGCCTGACAGGAGGAGAAAGCAGGGGTGAGGGGCCGGGGCACACAGGGTCCGAAGGAGCAGGAAGAGCAGGTGTCTGGCCTCAGGGAGACCTGACCTTAAGGGCCAAGAGCTCTGCTCAGGGGGGCGCAGAGCTGGCATCCAAGGGGGTCCCACTCCATCAGGCCTCTCGTCTCCCTCCCTCCAGAAGCCTGAACCCCCTCATTCCCAGCGGGGGTCAGGGTCCCGGGCACGCACCAAGAGGAGGGACCCCCCTCCCGGCCCTCAGAGTTTTCCCCTTCCGTGTCCAGAGCAGGCAGGGCTGCCCGGGCAGCTGGCCCCTCCCCAGCACCTCGCCCGTGCAGCCTGTTATAAATAGGAGGCAGCCCAGCCAGTGCCGGGCCACATCCCTCCGTCACCAGCGGGAGCTGCCGCAGCCTGGCCACCGCACCGGGAGAATGGAGGCACCTGCACAGGTACCGGATGTGGGGCCGTTGGGCAGCGTGTCCTGGGGTCTCCTCAGCCTGACGTGGGGGGGTGTCCCACGCGTGCCCCTGAGCCCACATGCACACACACACACACACACACACACACACACACAGTGAGGCAGGAGAGCCACGGAGCCCCCACTGACTGCGGGCTTGGTGTGTGTGCGGTGCGTGTGTGTTTGTACACATCCGTGTGCACGTATGACCGGGGAGCCCCTGTTCCTGCTGTATCTGAGGAGTCTCGGAATCCGTGCCCACGTTCGCCCAGTGTGCCTGGGCCCCGTCTCAGGACGCCCTGGAGGTCTGAACGGCCCTCAAGGCCAATCCCAGAGCTCCCTTCTGCCCGGGAGCCCCCGTGGAGAGGGTGGGACGGGAGCGGGCTGGGCTGCAGGTCTGGAGGAGGGAGACATGGGCACTGGAGCCAGAAGCACCTGCGGGAGTCCCCTCGCTCACCTGCACCTGCAGCTGAGGGTCAGCATGGCCACGGGGAGGGAACACAGGTGGGCATGGTACCGTGGGGCGCCCACCAGCAGCACCCCGGGGTGGCACGTGCTCCCGGTGGCAAGGCAAGTAGGGGCCCAGCACAGAAGGCCACAGGACAGGGAGCCCACCCACCCCACCGGGTACCAGAGTTCCCGCGAAGCCGGCCGGCTTGCTGGGACACGCATGTTCTCAGCGTACACGGGAGCAGCCTGCTCTGCATACCTGGCAGCCGTGTGCTGGCGGAGCCCCAGCAGCCGCTTCCCGAGGCTCGGCCCCCTCCCCAGGCGCCCCAGCCCCCGGACGCCTGTACCCAGTCCCAGAGGCCTGTGATTCAGACCCGATGGGGACAGCGCGGAAAGCCCGCTGGAGGCCCACGCGTGACTCAGTGTGTGCAGGGCGGCAGGTCTGGCCTGCTCAGGCCCTGAGTCTCTGCGCTGGGGTGAGTGGGACACGAACCTCTGGGGCAAGACCGGGGGCCAGGCAGGCCACAGCTCGACTTCCTGGGGCCTCAGGTCCCGACCCCTGGCCGGCCCCTGCCTGCTTTCCCTGACGCCGAAGGCCTAGCTGGGTGGACCGTGCCCCGCCCTCAGCCCACAACCCGAGTGGACTCAGGCCTGACCCTTGGCCCAGCCTGGCTCCATCAGCCTAGTCAAACACGATGTGAGGAGTGGGGGAGCCATCGAGGCCCGGAGTCAAGCCTCCCCAGAGGCCCCCAATATTGGGGTCCTTAGAGCAGGCCACCTGGCCTCCGCCCACCCACAGGCCCTGCCCACCGGGAGGAGGCAGGCAGACCCCCAGGCCCTGCTCTCTCTGCCCCCACTGCCCAGCTCGGCTCTGCCTGATAAGGCACGCCTGGGGAGGCGGGTGGGGCCGTGCTGGGCCTTGTGGGCATGGCTGCGGGTCAGCCCCAGCGTGGACAAGCCTCAGGTGCCCTCTGAGGGCGAGGACACTCCTCGGAGCTCCCAGGGACAGAGAATGGAAGTCCACCTGGCCCAGGTCCCCCCATGACTGGGCTCCTGGCCTACGAACAGGACCGTCTCTCCTCTGAGCAGGTCAGCTGGCCTCCTCCTGCCCCCAGGCCCTGCCCCACCTGGGGGAAGGCAGGCAGGCGGAGAGGCCTGGCCAGGGGTCCGACCGGGTCAGGCCCCGCTGAGGCCGGTTTCTCGGACACAGGCTGGCGCAGCGGCCCGGGCAGCCGGCGAGGGGCCCCGGACCTGCAAGAGCCCCCCGGCCCCGGCCCCGGCCCCGAAGGAGCCGCTGGTGGAGCTGCCCGGCTCCTTCCGGGAGCTGTTCACCTTCTTCTGCGCCAACGCCACAGTGCACGGGGCCATCCGCCTCATCTGCTCCGGCCACAACCGCCTCAAGACGGCGTCCTGGGCGCTGCTGTTCCTGGGCGCGCTGAGCGCGCTGTATTGGCAGTTCGGGCTCCTGTTCGGGCAGTACTGGCGCTACCCCGTCATCATGACCGTGTCCGTGCACTCCGAGGGGAAGCTCTTCCCGTCCGTCACTCTGTGCGACATGAACCCGCGCCGGTGAGGGCGCGGGGGCTGGGGCCGGGGCGGGGGCCAGGGGCGGGCGGGGGTGCCTGCACTGCCCGAGGCGTGCCTCGGTTACTACTATTTTATACTTTTTGTTAATCCTCACCCGAGGATGTTTTTCCAGTGATTTTTAGAGGAAGTGGAAGAGAGAGGGAGAAACAGTGATGTGTGGGAAACACACTGACTGCTCGCCTCCTGCAGGCTCCCTGACCAGGGCCTGGGCTGGGGAGGAGCCTGCAACTTAGGCCCGTGCTCTTGACCAGAATCAAACCTGGGACCCTTTGGTCTGCAGTCCACTGAGCTGCACTGGCTGGAGCTTAGTATGTTTATATTGATTTCAGAGAGGAAGGGAGAGGGAGAGAGAGAGAAACATCAATGATGAGAGAGAGTCGCCGATCGGCTGCCTCGTGCCTGCCCTGTACCGGGGCATCTGCCCTGACAGGGAATCGAACCTGGGACCGCTGGGTTCCTGGGTTGACGCTCAACCACTGAGCCGCACTGGCCGGGTGGGCGCCTGGGTTACTGATGACTGCACCTCCCACCCCCTGTGCACGGCCAGGCCCTCTGAGACATGCCGGGGGGAGGGGGTGGGTCTTAAGGAGAAGGGAGAAACAGGTGCAGCGGTGTGGTCCGATGTGGGGGCCTGGGGGTGATGCGGGGGGCCTGGAGGTGATGTGGGGACCTGCGGGTGACGTGGGGGTCTGGGGGTGACGTGGGGACCTGGGGGTGACGTGGGGGCCTGGGGGTGATGTGGGGACCTGGGGGTGATGTGGGGACCTGGGGGTGACGTGGGGGTCTGGGGGTGATGTGGGGGGGGCCTGGGGGTGATGTGGGGACCTGGGGGTGATGTGGGGGCCTGGGGGTGGTGTGGGGGCCTGGGGGTGATGTGGGTCCTGGGGGTGGTGCGGGGGGTCTGGGGGTGACGTGGGGGAGGCCTGGGGGTGATGTGGGGACCTGGGGGTGACGTGGGGGTCTGGGGGTGATGTGGGGGGGGCTTGGGGGTGACGTGGGGGCCTGAGGGTGACGTGGGGGCCTGGGGGTGATGTGGGGGCCTTGGGGTAATGTTGGGGCCTGGGGGTGATGTGGGGGGTTTGGGGGTGACACAGGGGGTCTGGGGGTGATGTGGGGGCCTGGGGGTAATGTGGGGGTCTGGGGGTGACGTGGAGGCCTGGAGGTGATGTGGGGGGTCTTGGGGTGATGTGGGAGGCCTGGGGGTGATGCGGGGGGCCTGGGGGTGATGTAGGGGCCTGGGGGTGATGCGGGGGGCCTGGGGGTGATGTGGGGGCCTGGGGGTGACGTGGGGGCCTGGGGGTGATGTGGGGGCCTGGGGGTGATGTGGGGGCCTGGGGGTGACGTGGGGGCCTGGGGGTGATGTGGGGGCCTGGGGGTGACGTGGGGGCCTGGGGGTGACGTGGAGGCCTGGGGGTGATGTGGGGGGGCCTGGGGTGATGTGGGGGTCTGGGGGTGATGTGGGGGTCTGGGGTAATGTGGGGGTCTGGGGTAATGTGGGGGCCTGGGGGTGATGCGGGGGGCCTGGGGGTGATGTGGGGACCTGGGGGTGATGTGGGGGCCTGGGGGTGATGCGGGGGGCCTGGGGGTGATGTGGGGGCCTGGGGGTGGTGTGGGTGGGGGCCTGGGGTGATGTGGGGGCCTGGGGGTGATGCTGGGGCCTGCGGGTGATGTGGGGGGTTTGGGGGTGACACAGGGGGTCTGGGGGTGGTGTGGGGGGCCTGGGGGTGATGTGGGGGCCTGGGGGTGACTGACCCGGCATGCCCCTCTCCCAGGCCCAGCCTGGTGCGCGGACACCTGCAGGCCCTGGACGAGTTTGCCCAGGAGAACCTCTACGCCCTCTATGGGTTCAACCTCAGCCGGAGCGGGGGCGTCCCCTCCGCGGAGGCCCCGGGCCCCGAGCCCGTCTTCCAGCTGGACCGCAGAGTCCGCCTGGAGCGGCTGGGCGGCCGGGGCGGCCCGAGCAGAGTGGGCTTCAGGCTGGTGAGTGTCCGGGCGGGCAGGGGTGGGCGGGGCCGCAGAGGCTGTGCTGAGCCGGTCCCGCCCCCAGTGTAACAGCACCGGCGGCGACTGCTTCTACCGCGCCTACTCCTCCGGCGTGACGGCCGTGCGCGCCTGGTACCGCTTCCACTACGTGGACATCCTGGCGCTGCTGCCCGCGCACCCCGGCGACGGCCACCAGGGCCCCGGCGGCCACTTCGTCTTCTCCTGCCGCTACGACGGCCAGGACTGCCAGGCCCGGTGAGCGGGCGGGCGGGCGGGCGGGCCTCCCCGGGGCCCACCCGGCGGGCGTGGGTGCCACCCGGCCCCGCCAGCGGCAAACAGCTCCCGAGGGAGATAAGGCAGGCGGCCCCTCGGGCCGCACGCGGCGGGTGGCGGGAGGCTGGCGGGAGGCGTGTGCCAGCGAGTGTGGCCGGTTCCAGGCACTTCCGGACGTTCCACCACCCCACCTACGGCAGCTGCTCCACCTTCAATGGCACGTGGGCCGCGCAGCACCCGGGCATCACCCACGGTGAGTGCCAGCAGCCGAGCGGGGGTGTGTGTGTGTGTGTGTGTGAGGCAGGGTGCTCCCGGCCTGGCCTCACCCCCCGCCCCGCCCGCCTCCCTCCCGCAGGGATCAGCCTGGTCCTCAGGGCTGAGCAGCAGGACGCCCTCCCGCTGCTGTCCACCGAGGCCGGCATCAAGGTCATGGTCCACAGGCGGGACCACACGCCCTTCCTGGAGCACCGGGGCTTCAGCGTCCGGCCCGGGACGGAGACCACCATCGGCATCAGAGAGGTGCGGTGCCCTGGCCTCCGGCCCCTGCCCCGCCTGGGGCCGAGGGCCGGGCGGCAGGTGGAACTGAGCCCCCTCCCCGCAGGACGAGGTGCACCGGCTCGGGAGCCCCTACGGCCACTGCACGGTCAGCGGGGAGGGCGTGGACGTGCCGCTGCTGTACGAGGCCAACTACACCATGCAGGTGGCCGGGGCTCGGGCAGGGGCGAGGGGGACGGGAAAGGGCTCAGGGAGGGAGGCGCCGGGAAGAGGGAGGGGAACCGGGCCGGCAGGCAGGCAGGCCCTGGGGGAGGGATGGCTGCTCCCCCTCTCCCACCCCGCCCCCTGGGACCCCAGCCCCGGTGCCTTGCTGTCCCCCCAGGCCTGCCTGGTCTCCTGCTTCCAGCAACTGATGGTGAACACCTGCTCCTGCGGCTACTACTTCTTCCCCCTGCCGGCGGGGGCCGAGTACTGCAGCTCCGCGCGGCACCCGGCCTGGGGTGAGCCCGCCCCGCCCAGACCCCGCCCATCACCCACAGCCCCGCCCACAGCCCCCGGTCCCGCCCCGCTCACAGCTTCTCGACCACGCCCGTAGCTCCGCCCAGCGCCCCGCCCAGCGCCCCCAGCCCCCGCGGCCCCGCCCGCTCACCTGCGGGGATGCACACCTCTGAGCCTCCCTGGGTCTCCCCTAACGGGTTCCCTGTGACCCCGCCCACCCAGGCCACTGCTTCTACCGCCTCTACAGAAAACTGGAGACCCACCGGCTTCCCTGCGCCTCCCGATGCCCCAGGCCCTGCAGGTGAGGGGGACCGCTGGGGTCAGGGGTCATGGCCCCGGGCACCGCAGAGGGGGTATGACATGCCGGGTCTGTCTCTCCTAGAGAATCTTCCTACAAGCTGTCAGCTGGGAGCGCCAGGTGGCCTTCCTCCAAGTCAGGGGTGAGCCCCCCGGGGTGGGGAGTGGGAAGGGTGAGGACTGGCCAAACAGGCAGGCCTCGCTGATCCCCCAGGGGCCTGTGGACAGGGCTCCGCCCCTGCGGTCCCTGCCCTCCCACCCGCCTGCCGAGCCTCGGGGGCTGGAGGCGCAGCGGCCACAGGGAGCCCTCTGTGTGCAGGACTGGATCCTGGCCGTGCTGGGCAAGCGTAGGCCCCCGCGCCCTGGCCAGAGCCGGAGCCCCGGCTGGAGCCCGAGACCCAGGTGGGTGCACCGGCCTCCGGAGGCCGTGTCCTGGCCCCTCCTCCTGCCAGCCTCACCCTCAGGGCGCCCGAGGCCCAGGGCCCACCCCTCCATCTCTGCCCCCCAGGAGCAACGTGGCCAAGGTGAACATCTTCTATCAGGAGCTCAACTACCGCACGGCCGATGAGACGCCCGTCTACTCGGTGAGCGGTGGTCCGAGGGCTGGGCGGGCAGCAGCCGGCCCCACAGGAGCGGGCGGAGGCAGCTGTGCAGCTCTCGGTCCCGATGGCACAGGTGCCGCAGCTGCTGTCGGCCATGGGCAGCCTCTGGAGCCTGTGGTTCGGCTCCTCCGTCCTCTCCGTCCTGGAGCTGCTGGAGCTGCTCATCGACGCCGTCGCCCTGGCCCTGCTGCTGGGCTACCACCGGCTCCGGCGAGTGCAGGGGTCCGAGCCGCGGGCGGCCCACACCGAGCCGGAGGCCAGCCCGGTGCCCAAGGACCGCGGGCATGAGGCCAAGCGCCCGGGGCCCAGCCTCAGTGAAGAGTCAGGCCAAGTGTGGGTCCCCCAGACTCCTAACCCCTGAACCAGCTGGAGCTCGGTCTGATGCTGGGGGCCGTGGCTCAGTGGGCCCTCCTGGCTTCCCAGAGGGGCCTGTCCAGTTCCACAGGGGCCCCCCTGGCGGCCACGCAAGGCCTCGGGCCCAGGCCTGGCTGGCAGGCAGGTACGAGGGTGCCCAGCACGTCAGGGCCTCTCACTGGTGCAGCCACCTGCCCCAAGGTGGCCTCATGGTTCTCAAGGAGCCCAGGGCACAGGGAGAGGGGTGTCCCCACCACTGATTCCCATGTTCCAGGCAGGACTGAGCTTCTTGTGCATGTGTGTGCACACCCATGCGTGCATGCATGTACGCACACACGTGTGTGCCTTCATGTAAATGTACATGTGGGGGTGCCCCCACATAGGAATTATATGTTTGTGTCTGCATCATATGTTTGCCTGTGTCAACATGTCTGCCCACACCTCAGCTTGGGGCAGGTGGGAGGGAGGGCAGGGCCAGGCCAAGGCCGTTAGTGAGGCAATTCCACCTGGTGCTCCACCACGGGACGGCCTCCCCGTTGCCTCCGTGGTGAGCCGACACCTCGGACTGCACCTCCACACGCCTGGGGCCGCAGGCACTGTGGGCTGGGCGGGGACAGGAAGACGGAGAACGGGGCCCCGTCCAGGGCTGGGGCTTGTCCAGGGGGCACGACCAGGCCCAGACCATCCTTGCCAGCTGGCATCCACCCCAACTCCTACCAGGAGCCCTTGTCCGGGCCAGAGAAGAGCAGAGCCCAGGAATGGGAGCTGTGATGTCAGGAGTCAGTTTTCACCAGAGAAACCCTCCCCCGCCACCCACACCCCCATCAAGCCCTGGGTTCTGCTTATTGCATCCTTGTGGGGCTCTGGTCCCACCCTACTCAGCCACCCTCCGTGAAAGCAGGGCACCCGAGACCGCCTCCCCGGCTGAGACAGCGGAGTGAGGGGGGAGCCATGGGCAGCGGCAGGGGCAGCGGTGCAAGCGGCAGTTTATTACTGAGTGGTCTGGAGTGGGCGGTCCCAGCAGCCTGAGAGGCACTGACAGGCAGTGGGTGGGGCAGAGCTCAAGCAGGAAGAGAGGAAGGAGTTCATTCTGCTCTTTAGGGGTCACAGCCTGCAGGTGAGGGACTTGGGGGGGCCCGGTCAGTGCCCACCTTGCCACCCATGGAGCCTCCTGGGCAGCCTTTGCATAGTGACCAGTGGACTGGCCGTGGCCTGATTGAGGACACGCACTGGGGCGAGGCCCAGCACTGCCCCAGGGCTCCGGGAACAGGGGACGCAGAAGGCAGTAAGGGCCCTGCCCGGGCGGAAAGCTGGCAAGTGGGGGGCAGAGCTGCAGGGGCGCTCCCCCCACCCCCTGGCAGCAGACAGAGCTGGGGTCAGGTGGTCCTTCCGAGTCCAGAGAGACGAGGCGAGACAAGTGAGGACACAGTGGCTGCAGGAAGCCCACTTGTCCACGAGGAAAGATCGGATGTAGGGGTGCCAAGCGCCAAAGTCCTTTATGCACCCGCTCCGGGCCCAGCACTTCGGAGGAGGCAGGGGCGGCTGGGGCTGCCCGGCGTGAGGCCGGCGTGGCCAGCCACGTGGCCTCAGGACGCCCGCGTCCAGCCACGGCCGAGACCCCGTGCCACGTGCTCCCCAGCCCCCGAGAAGCCCAGCTTGGACGCTGGGGTCACTGCGTGAGGTACACGGGTTGATTCCCTGGATGGGCTGCCCCTCTGCCCTGGCAGGGGGCTGATGGCCAGCCACCAGCCTCGGGGAGGGCCCGGTGCAGGGGCTCCGGGAGACAGGGCGGACCCAACTAGCAGGTCCGTGTCTGGGGCAGTAAGGGGGGGCACACGGTGACACAGGCCTCTGGACAGAGGGACACACGTGACACAGGCCCTGGCAGAAGGACACGAAGTGGCACGGGCCCCGGGTCAGAGGGACACAGAAGCACACGGCCCTGGGTACGAGGGGACCCAGGGCCTCGAGAGCGGTTTGTGACGTGGGCAGCCCAGGCCCCGGGGAGGAGTCACCTGAGGACATAGGGTCAGCACCTCTGGGGAAACGTGGGGCTTCGGGAGACTGGGGCTGGGTCCCCCTTCCCGTCGGGCAGCTCCGCGGAGGGCAGAGCAGGCTGCTGGGCCCCGGAGACCCGGGGAGGGCCGGGTGGCGGCCTCCGCTCCCAGGCCGCCCTAGCTCTCCTCCAGGTGGAGGCTGATGAACTCCTGGATGCACCGGCGGTACTGCAGCTCCGTGGGGCTGCAGACGGCGAGGGGCCCGGGCTGGCCCGGGGGCGCCTCCGCCTCCCGCATCTCCTCGGCCATGCGCGCCAGGCGGAGCCTGAGGGAAGCGCGGAGTGAGGGGCGACCTGTGCCCCATGGGACCCGCTCCTCTCCCCCACAGCCCCGTCCCCTCTAAGGCACCAAGCCTCACCCACAACGCCCCGCCCCTGACACCAAACCCCGCCCCTCTGACAAGCCCCGCCCATGATGCGCCACCCCTCTGGCACCAAGCCCCACCCCTAAGACACTAAGCCCCGCCCTCTAAGACACCTAACCCCACCCTACTACGCCCTGTCCCTATAAGACACCAAGCCCCGCCCCAAGACAAGCCCCCGCCCTCTAAAAACCAAGTCCCGCCCCCTAAGGCACCAAGCCCCACCCTCTGACACCAAGCCCTGCCCTATTAAGCCCCGCCCTCTAAGACACCAAGCCCCGCCCTCTAAGGCACCAAGCCCCACCCCCTAAGGCACTAAGCCCCGCCCCGCGCTTACAGCGTGACGATGTCCGCGTTGGCCTCCTGGACAGCGATGCTCAGCGGGTCCTGCTGCTCGTGGTCCAGGGCGTGCTGGTCGGCGCCCCGCTTCAGGAACAGGCAGACCTGGCTGCGGGCGAGGCGATGAGCCGGGGCGCACCCAGGCCACACACACACCCGCGCCCCAAGGTGAGCCGCGCGGCACCGCACTCACCCGGTGCGGCCCAGGAGCGTGGCGTGGTGCAGGGGCGCCCGGCCCCGGCTGTCTCTTTGGTTCACGTCCGCCCCGTTTTGCAGGAGGAATTCGCAGATGATCAGGGAGCCCTGGGGAGCGGGGAAGCCGTGCTGAGCGGGGGGAGGGCTGCTAGGGGTGTCCTGGGCGCCCCTGCCAGACCGGACCGGACCCGACCGGACGGAGCCCCGAGCGGGTGTCCAACGGGGGCGGGTACCAGCCACCAAGGAGAAGCTGGAGAGGCCGGGTCAGCGCCAGCCCCGTCCGCTCACCCCCAGCACGGCCTGCACCAGCGGCGTCTTGCCCTCATCCTCCGAGTCGGCCCAGTTGACCTCCGCCCCGTGGGCCAGCGCCGCGGCCAGCGCGGGGAGGTCCCGGGTGCGAGCCGCGCGGTGTGCCAGGAGCCCGGGGTGCAGCTCACGCACATCCGCCAGCCCCCAGGCCTCCGCCTCTCCGTCCGCCTCGCCGCTGGAGTCTGACTCGGCCACCTCTGCGGGGAGAGGGTGCGCTCAGAGCGGTGACCGGCCCTGCGGAGCGGGGGGGAGGGGGGAGAGGGCTGGGGAGGCGGCACCCACCCTCCTCGGCGACACTGTCCACCACGGAGCCCGCGCCGGCCAGGACGTCCGAACTGCCATCAGAGCTCCCCCCTAAGCCACTGTCGCTGCTCAGACCTGCGGGGTCCATGGGCAGAGGAGCCCTGAGTATCCCTGTCGCCTCCCGAGACCCCACCATCCTCCAGGGGATGCCCGGGGGCAGGAGAGTCCAGCTAGGGTGGGAGAAAAGGGGCAAAACAAGCTATCGCAGGTCCACATGCTCCCACCCACAGGCAGGTCTGCCGGCGGCAGGATGGGTGGGCCTGAGGCTGTGGGTGCATGTGAGGAGGTGGAGTCTTAGCCAAGGGGTGGAGTCTTAGCCAAGCCCTGGAGGTGGCCCCAGGCGGCGCCAAAGATTGGCCCAGCTCAGCCAGGGGCAGCCCCCAAGAGCCTGGGCTCAGGGACGGTGAAGCAGCGCCCCCTGCTGCCCGCAGTCACCCTGCCAATTCCTGGCAGAGGGCCCTGCCTGCTGCCCACGCCTGCCAGGAGGAGCTGACCGCCCGCCCATTAGCAGGCAGCCCTTGGGGCGAGAACTCGAGGTATAGCAATTGTCCCCCAACCCCAAACGGGGTGAGAAAGATGTGTGCCCCGAGTTTTCCAGGCCCCCAGCACACAGGTGCACATGGACACCCACAAAATACACTTGATACACACCTACTCCTGTGTGCACACAGCACACACAACACACACACACACACACCACTCAGGGGTCGTGACCTTGATCTCCAAGTCGATACCCTATTGCCCCGGCCCCTCAGGGTACTATCCAGCCTCAGGCCCGCGTGACCCCGTTCCTCCCCTCCAGACCGGCCCCCCACGACTCCCCCTCGGAGCCCTGTCCCAGCAAACGGCCACGTGGTACACCATCCCGGGGAGCCCTGCCTGGCGCTGCCTGAGGCCCCGCAGGGAGGGGGTGGGCAGCGGGCCGGGGTGCTGGCAGCGCTTACTGCGTGGACCGGCCGCAGCAGCCCCTGCGTCAAAATAGGAGAAGAGGGAGTCCAGCTCGTCGGGGCAGAAGAGGGAGTCCCGGCGGAACCTGCGCTCCACGGCACCTACGGGGGGCGGGGGGGCCAGGGTCACACGGGCCTGTCTCCTGCCGGCCAGCCCTGGCCTCCCGGGTCTGGCCTCCCCCCGCTGCAGCCCCCCCACGGCCGTCCGGGAGCCAGAGGCCCGCCCACCTGAGGACAGGGCGGCCACGGCGGGCAGGACGGGCTCCAGCCGGACCTTGCGGCGGGCGGCGGGGGCGCGGGGCGAGCTGTGCTGGCCGGGGCACCTCCGGGCCCGCCAGCGCCGCGGGGCCTCCCGGGCGGGCGCGGAGGGCGGCTTCCGCAGGAACTTCTTCTCCACGTACTTGTCCTTGATCCAGGCCTCCTTGTCCTGCCTGGACCGGGGGGCGTGAGGCCGCGCCCAGGCCCCGGCCCCCGCCCCCGCCCCCGTGCTGCGCCCTCACCTGGGGCTGCTGGCCGTGGGCTTCCTGCTGCCTGGCCCCTCGCACTGGGCCTCGTAGATCTGGTTCACCGTGCGGTTTCCCAGCTCGCACATCAGCTGGCGGGAGACAGGGCGTGAGGGCCTCAGCCCCAGCTGCAGACCCCCCCAGCCTGCAGACCCCCCCAGCCTGCAGATACCCCCGGGCCTCAGGCCCGGCCTGCAGACACCCCCAGCCTGCAGACACCCCCAGCCTGCAGACACCCCCAGCCTGCAGATACCCCCGGGCCTCAGGCCTGGCCTGCAGATACCCCCAGCCTGCAGACACCACCAGCCTGCAGACACCCCCAGCCTGCAGATACCCCCAGGCCTCAGCCCTGGCCTGCAGACACCCCCAACCAGCAGACACCCCTAGGCCTCAGCCCCAGCCTGCAGACACCACCCCAGCTGGCAGACACCCCCAGCCTACAGACATCCCCAGCCTGCAGATACCCCCGGGCCTCAGGCCTGGCCTGCAGATACCCCCAGCCTGCAGACACCACCAGCCTGCAGACACCCCCAGCCTGCAGATACCCCCAGGCCTCAGCCCTGGCCTGCAGACACCCCCAACCAGCAGACACCCCTAGGCCTCAGCCCCAGCCTGCAGACACCACCCCAGCTGGCAGACACCCCCAGCCTACAGACATCCCCAGCCTGCAGATGACCCCAGGCCTCAGTCCCAGCCTGAAGACACCCCCAGCCTGCAGACACCCCCAGCCTGCAGACACCCCCGGCAAGCAGACACCCCCAGCCTACAGACACCCCCAGCCTACAGACATCCCCAGCCTGCAGATGACCCCAGGCCTCAGTCCCAGCCTGAAGACACCCCCAGCCTGCAGATACCCCCAGATCCCAGCCCCAGCCTAGAGACACCCCCAGCCTGCAGACACCCCCAGCCTGCAGATACCCCCGGGCCTTAGGCCCGGCCTGCAGACACCCCCAGCCTGCAGACACCCCTGGCAAGCAGACACTCCCAGCCTGCAGACACCCCTGGCAAGCAGACACCCCCAGAGTGTAGACACCCCCAACCTCCAACCCTGGCCGGCAGATACCCCCAGGCCTCAACCCTGGCCTGCAGACACCCCAATCTGCAGACACCCCAGCCTACAGACACCCCCAGGCCTCAACCCTGGCCTGCAGACACTCCCACCTGCAGACACCCCCAGCCTGCAGACACCCCCAGCCTACAGACACCCCCAGCCTACAGACATCCCCTGCTCGCAGACACCCCCAGGCCTCAGCCCCAGGCCTCAGCTCTGGCCTGCAGACACCCCCAGCTCGCAGACACCCCCAGGCCTCAGCCCTGGCCTGCAGACACCCCCAACCGGCAGACACCCCTAGGCCTCAGCCCCGGCCTGCAGACACCCAGACACCCCAGCAGGCGGCTGGTGGCCCGTGATGGCCCCACACACACCTTCAGCAGCTCAGGCTCCCACGAGTCCAGCGTCAGGGACCGCACCTTAGAGCAGTGGACTCCCAGGCTCCTAGACAGCGGCGGGGAGGAGGGGTGAGTCAGGGGCGGCTCGGCCTGGCGCCCCTGCCCGGCCGCCCGCGGGCCCACCTGTGGATGCCTGAGCACTCGATGCAAAGCAGCACGCCCAGGTTGATGCTGGCCCAGCGCGGGTCCGGCTGGCCGCAGTCGCCGCACTGGCCGTTGCCAGCCACGCCCTGCATGCGCTGCAGCACGCTCTCACCCTTGGCGCCGCGCTCCCGGGAGTCCGAGGCCGAGTCGATGCTGCTGGTGGAGGGGGACGCCGTGCGGTCCAGCCTCTAGGGACGGTGAGGGGCCAGTCAGCCCCTTCGGAGCGGCCCCCTCCTCCTCCCCTGCCCCCGCCACTGCCGGAGGCACCCACACAGGCTCGGAGCCTGAAGCCACGCCCACGCACACACGTGTGCAGGTACATGCACATGCCCACACATGCCGGCACGCAGCCCAGGGGGGCCGTGTGCGCGCGTGGAGGGCGCGGGCGACCGCACCTCGCTGTAGCAGCTGTCCGGGCTCTCCCGGTAGGCGGAGGCGATGCTGGCTTGCACGGCTTGGACCCAGGCCTGCCGCAGCTTCTCGGAGTCCGCCTGCAGCATGCAGCTCCTGCGGGGCGAGGGGGTCAGGCCCGGCAGAGGGGCCCCCCCGCCGGCCCGGCCCCCATCAGCCCCCGCCCGGCCCCCACCAGCCCCAGCCCCCGCCAGCCCCAGCCCCCGCCAGCCCGGCCCCACCGGCCCGGCCCCCCCGCCAGCCCGGCCCCCCCCGCCAGCCCCGCCGGGCGTACGCACTTGGTGGGCGACACGACCTCGAAGCAGAACCTCCGCTCGATGTCCTCGCACGGCTTCACGGAGCACAGCCGGAGGTCATCCACCACCACCGTGAGCGCGTCCTGCGGCGAGCAGGCCTCGAGCTCCGCCCCCACGTGCTCCCGCCCCCCCCCACCCGGCCACCGGGACCCACGTGCTCCCGCCTGCCCTGCCACCGGGACCCACGTGCTCTCTGCTCCCCAGGCCACCGGGACCCACGTGCTCTCTGCCCCCCAAGCCACCGGGACCCACGTGCTCTCTGCCTCCCCACCACTCAGGCGTGACGCCCAGGGCTGCCACTCGGGGCCAGTGGGAGGGGCCTGCACGCACCTTCAGCTTCTTCTGGTAGACCAGCTGGCTGTTCTGGATGGAGAACCAGCGCCTGGGCAGGACGAGCCGGGGGGGTCAGGCAGGCTGACCTCACGAATGCCCCGGTGCCCCGCCCCCCAGGAAGGAAGGACCCCTCACCGGTTCCACGTCTTGAAGGCGTTGCTGGCCCTCTTGAAGAGGTAGCCCTCCATCACCACCCCGCTGGGCGCGTCCACGTCAAACTCCGCTTTGGGCTCATCGTAGGAGAAGTCCTGGGGGCCGGTCCCCCGTGAGTGGCCACCCCGGACCCGAGCACGGCCCCGCCCCGAACCTCCTGGGGGCAGGCGGTGCCCTCACATCCCCACCGGGGCTCCAGCCGAGAGCCCAAGCCCCGGAACAGCAGGCTGTGCCATGAGGAAGGAAGCTGTCTGTGCCCCCCGCCCCCCGGCCCCATTCACGCTCCAGCTGGGCCTGCTCCCAGCCACAGAGCCCCATTCACAGGCTGGGAGACCCTGAGTGTGTCCTGTGTGTGGCGGTGGGAGCGGAGGCCCAGCCACCTGCTGTCCTGGCCGAGTGGGGGCAGGGAGGGACAGCCGCTGCCACTCCCACGGGGACGCTCCCGGCTGGGCCCCGAGTCCTCCTCGCTGGTGCCAGCCACCGGGTGCCTGGGAGGTGTCCTTGGTGCTGAAGTGCCCCTCTCATCTGGCCTTCCCCTTACCCCTCACCCCCCCACCCCCCACCCTGTCCAGGGCAAAGCCCACTCACCTGCAGCAGTGTCTGGGGCGGAGCAGCAGGGGGTGGGAGGAGAGAGAGAATGCCAGTGAGTGCCAGCCCCCCACCTGCCCAGGCTCTCACTGACTGAAATGGCAGTTCTGCCTGCAGCCCACTCCGCCCTGGGCAGTGTGGGGGCAGCGGTCTGGCAGGTTACCAAAGAGGAGCCACTAGCAGCCAGCACCTGAGGCCCCAGAGGCGACGCTGGCCTTGAAGGACGAGGGGCATTCGCTGGCCCCTGCCCACCCTGCTCTGGCCTCTGAGTAACACGGGGCCACCCTCCCTCCTGCTCCATCACGGTGAGACCCGACGGGCGGGGGTCCCAGCAGGGTGGGCAGGTCTGGGGGAAGGGAGAAGCGTGTGTAGGTGCCAGGGGCCCCCCCAGGGCAGCGGGAAGGGGTGCCCCTTACACCCCCGACCCCCAGGGCAGGGCGGTGAGGGCCTCACCCGCTGCTGGATGGCCGCGTGCCGGTGCTCCATCTCCCGCTTCTCCACGGCCGAGTCGATCACCAGCTGGTCCAGCTGTGGGGAGGGGCGTCAGGGCGGGGAGAAGGGACCCCTCTCCCCGAGACCCAGGCCGGGCCCGTCCCCTGCCCTCCCTACCCCCGGCTCACCTCGGCCGCCAGCTTCTTCATGTAGGGGTCCAGCTGGTGCAGCAGGCTGTAGCCCTGCTGGAAGAAGCTGTACTGGGCGTGCATGAAGGACAGCATCTGCGGGCGGGCGGGCGGGAGGCGCCGGTGAGGCCACCTGCCCGGCACCCTGCCGCCCGTGCCCCTGCCCCTGCCCCGGGGCAGTGCCCCGCCCGCCCCACGCCCGGCACTCACAGAATCCAGGATCTCAAACTTCTTCTTGGCCTGGAGGACATTGATCTGCCGGGAAAGGGTGTCGGGGTCGAGGCAGCCCACGGCCTGCACTTGCCACCAAGCCCGCTCAGGCTGCTTGTGGTCCCCTGAGACCCCCGACTCATCTTCGCACCCCTGCCCTGGGGCCAACCGCATCCTCCCCTGTCAGGATGGTGGGTCCTTCCTTCCCACGGGCAGAATCCGGAACTCCCACCCGGCTCTGCCCTCAGCCGTCTCCCGGGCCTCCACCCACACCCGCCTGGTCCCTCCCCAAGACCTGGTTAGTTTCTGGAGCCAGAAGCACCTCTCCCGAGGTCAGCTCCGCCCGCCCGCCCGTCCCTCCGTCCGTCCGTCTGCAGGACCGCCCCCCCGGGACCGGCCTCCGTGCCAGCGGCTGACCTGGAGCACGTAGTCCAGGGCCAGGTGGCGGAAGCACTTTCGGGTGAGGGTCAGGGCGCCGGTGGCCTCCTCCACCTCGTGGGGCCGGTGCCGCGGGGCCTGGGCGTTCCTCACCAGGGACAGCTCCAGGTCCTCCCGGACTTTGTCAAACTGCTTCTTGGTCTCCTTGAACTTCCGCACGTCCCTGGGGGCAGTGGGGGGGTGAGGGTCAGGTCGGGGGGCTCCCAGGAGGGACGGACGTGGGGTCTCCCCCTTCCTGAGATGCCCTCCCTGCTCCTGGGCAGGGCCTCCCTGCCTGCACCCCCTGCAGCCGTCGAGCGGGGTGCCCCCCTCCTTCCCCTCTCTGCCTCCCTCTTCTCCCTCCCCTCTTCCTCAAGGTCCCTTCCCGGACCCAGGGCCCCCCCTTGCCCTTCACCATCTCAACCCGAAGGTCAGTCCAGCCTGGGGTGACCCCCAGCTTCAACCAGAATCCAGGCTCAGGTCCCCAACTTCAATGTGGCATCACTTGGGGGTCCACTAGGCACCCCAACTGCACACACACTGCTGAGCCCAGACTCCCACCACCACCCTGACTCCTCCCACAGTCATGCCCTCACCCCTCGCCCCTCGCCTTACCCTCCCGCCCTGTCCCCCTCTGAGCCTTTGTCCATGCTGAGCCCCCACCCAGAGCCTGAGGCCTGGGGCCAAGGCCCCTCCCAGACAGGCCCTGGGACCCCCCAGATCCAGCACAGGAAACGCCAGGAGCCCCTCCCAGGCCGGGAGAGGCGAGGCACCCCCTTGGGGTCCGGGCCTCCAGCCACTCACTCTTTGATGAAGTTGTGGAGCTGCTGCCGCACGGACCTCTGGGCCTGGTCAAACAGGATCTGGGGGGTCACGGACAGGGGGTGTGAGTGGTCTGTCCCCACGTGACCCCAGGGGCCAGGCCCCATCCCTCTCAGGTGAGGACCAGGGAGAGTCCCCCCCAGCCCAGCCTGGGCCCCAGCCCGTCCCCCACGGAGCCGGCCTCACAGGGCCTAGGGGAGCGGGGGTGGCCTCAGGCCTGGGCCGGTGCCCAGAGGCGACAGCTGTGACCACCTGCCCACGCCCCCTCCTGGCTCTCGGCCAGAGCTGTCCCAGATGGGCCCCTCCTCTGCCCCACCCACAGGGCACCTGTGACACCCCCACCTTGGGGAGGACCAGCCTGCGGTAGGAAGTAAGGGGTGGGAGCTGGAGCTCCCGAGGACTGGCCTAGGAGCAGGGGCGGGTGGTGGTGGGGGTTGGAGGGCTATCGAGCACTTAGGGGGCCCAGAACCGGACCTGCCACGCGGGGGCCTGTCCGGAAGCAGACAGACAGACAGACAGACAGGGCAGGACATGCTGTTCTGAGCCGGTTTATTTCTGAACTTCCCCTGGGGGTGGGGCCCCTTGTTTAGTCTGGGGCTCCGGCTGCCAGGCTGCTGTCCAGCCGCCCACGTGCGCCTCACTAGGCCTGTGCCGGTGGCCTGAGGGCTGGAGGTCATCCAGACCTGACCCGGAGCAGTGAGGCCAGGTCACCAGGGGCCGGGGTCAGCCTGGGAGGTGCTCTCGCTGCACTGAACAGCCGAGACCTGCCCGGTGAGGGGCCCGGGGTGACCCTCCAAAGCATCTCCCCCGAGAGCCCACTGCCCCCTCCCCGGCCACCCCACTGCCTGGCCCTCACCTGGGACACACGAGACGTCTCCCCCCCAGACAGGAGCCGAGGTGTGGGCTCTCCCAGAGCAGACCCTGCCGGCCGCTTAGCCCTGCGGACAGGCCCTGGGACAGGCCCTCGTGCGTGTGTGTGTGTCTCCCCCTCTCCCCGCGCTCCGCCGCTGGCTCACCATGTGGTAGTTGACCATCTCCTGCAGGCTGTCTCCAAACCTCTGCAGACACTCCTGGGGGGCAGGGGAGACCCTCGTTCAGATGGGTCAGCCATGCCCCCGAGCGCCCGCACCTTCCCGGCGACAGGCCACGGAGCCGCCCCCGCGCCCACACAGATGCCCACATGCTCCCGGGACCCGGGCGCCCGCCCGCAGGGGCTGCCTGCCCGGGCCTGCCCTCGGCGAGGCCGGAGGCCGGGGCCCTCACCGAGATGACGGTGTCTCCCTGGCATTGCTGGGACAGGTCGCGCACGCCGCTCACAAAGAGCCTGTTGGTGGTGACGTAGGCCTTGCCGGCCTCGATCATGCCGCTGCACAGCTTGACCAGCTGCGGACGGGACGGGGCGGGGCGGGGCGGGGCGGGGCGGGGCGGGGCGGGGCGGGGCGGGGCGGGGCGGGGCGTGACACCTGGGCTGCCGAGCGCTGAGGGACCCCCCGCCCGCCCGCCCGCCATCCTGAGCCCACTGGGCGCTGGGTCAGCCTTGGCTCCGGAGGGAGGTGAGCAGAGAGCCCAGCACGGGTGGGCATGTGGGCACGTGGGCTGGGCCAAGCGTCAGCAGGACCAGCCACCGAGGGGGCTCAGGAGAGTGCCCCTCGGTGCTCCCCCGATTCCCCCCGGGCCCCCAATCTGGTCACTCAGAGGCACAGCCTCCCAGTGGCCTCCCCCCCCATGGGAGACCCAGAGGCGCACAGGTGTGTGCGTGCGTGCGTGTGTGTGTGTGTGTGTGTGTGTGTGCGCACAGAGTGTGCACTGGGGATGGGCATGTAGGTACAGCTGTGGCGAGGGGACACAGCCACATCTCGTGCACGCACACAGGCTGCATGCTCGCACACGTGTGTGCACACACCCCAGTGGCCGGGCCTGGGGCGAGGGGCGGCCCGGAGCCCACGCGGCCCCTCACCTTGTCCAGCTTGGCCTCCATCTCGACCACATCCGTCTCCACCTCATCGATGGTCGCCCTGTGGCGGGAAGAGGTCAGTCAGGGGTCAGCCGCGGCCAGCCGCCCCAACCTCGGGCCAGGCTGAGTCTTCGCCTGCCCACGCCCCTCCCCAGGGTGGCTGCTGGCTCCTGGGGCTGACCCGCGGCCCCACGGCCCTCAGTCAGGCCAGGAGGCGGAGCTGGGAGAGGAGGCAGGACAGCGGCCCAGTCCAGCGGACTCGAGCTGCCCAGAGCCACCACCTCCCCAGGCAGAGAGAGGGCCTGTCACAGGTGACCGCCCGCCCCCCCCATCTGAGGCTGGGCTGCTGTGGCCCTGGGTACAGAGGTCAGACAAGCCTGAGGACAGAGGGGCCGGAACCCTAGGGCAGGTGCACACGCAGGGCGGGGCCAGGGCGGCCGGCCACCCCTGCCCCGCCCCAGACTCCACTGGGCTCCCCAGCCTGGCGGCTCCTGCCGCTTGCCCGGCTCAGCCAGAACTTCTCTGGCTCCCTCAGACACCCCCAACCTCCAAACAAGAAAGAATGGCACCATCTGCCCGGAGAGGGGTGGGTCAGGTCCCGTCCTCCCCCATTCCGCCCCCTGCCCCACCGCACCCGAACCCCCGCAGCCTGACAATGAGCTTTCCCGGGAGGGGCGAGGGGCGGGGAGAGTTAACACATGACATCACCGGAGGAGCCGAGGACGGAGAATCCCCGGAAGGCAGAGCAGATGGATCGGGCACGTGACCCTCCCCCCCACAAACGCTCCGGGAACAGGAAATAGGAAAATCAGGCCAGTGTCCCGGTGCCCCCCGCCCATCTGGCCTCCTGGGTGGAGGGACGAGGGAACGGCTCCGGCCTGGCAGGGAGGCAGGCCTCCAGAGACAGGCCTTGGGCGGGGTCAGGCCGAGGGGAGGCGGGCAGGGGAGGGGCGTGGGCTAGGATTTCCCAGGTTTGCTGGCGTAGGACCTGGTCCCTCAGGTGGGTGCAGCTCAGAATGACCTCCTGGGGAGCTGGGGGAGGGGGCGGGACCTCATGCATCTCCACTCCACCCCAGGACACGGCTCCTCTCTGAGGGGTTCCGGGGATGCGTCCCGGAGCAGAGCTGTCAGAGGGGTGACTCCCTGTCCCAGCCGCGGCCCGGCCCCCGCGGGTGCCCACCGCCCACCCAGGACTGCCTGGCCCAACAGCCCGAGGTGTGTGGCTCAGGGACCCTGACCTCTGCTGTGGCCTCTCGGGTCCCCTCAGAGGGTCCCTCCCCAGGCAGGGAAGGCCCACCCCCCAGAAGAGGGTGCTGCAGGGGGAGCCCCAGCACCCCAAGTGCCCTGGCAGCTGCACAGTGAGCTGCCACCCGGGGCCTGGGCGCCTGGGCCCCGAGCCAGCAAGGAAGGTGCTGCACTGGGAGCCTGGGCCAGCCCCCTCCCTGGAACTCCTCCCCAGGCCCCAGCCCAGGCCCCTCCCAGACCCCCCCCCCCAGCCCCGGGACCAGGGCCGCCTCTCCTGCCCGTCCTCCAGGATTTCCTCAGCAGCTTGGAGGAGGATAGAGGAGGGAGAGGCCAGTGGTTCCTCCACCGAAGCCGTGACTCAGTGCTGACGCCCCACCCAAGGGAGGGGGCACCGAGGACAACGGGGTGGGCGAGGCCGGGCCTGTCTGAGAGCGTCTGGTCCCCCGAACCACGTGCACGGCGCTGTGGGGCTCCCCCAGGCCAAGAGCACACGGCCAGCTCCCCTCCCAGGGCTGGGCTCACATGGCCCACATCACTGACCACATCCTCCTGGCCGGCCGGCCGGACCCTGACCGCCTCCTCAGGCCAACCTCCCGGAAGCCAGGTTACGTGCTCAGCCGCAGTGGCCGCCAAGCCGCTGAGGGGCCTCAGGACGGTCTCGCACCCCCTTTAACTTTCTGCCCAGCCCGAAACCGGGTCCCGGGGATCCACTGAGCTCCCCAGGCCCGGGCGGCACTCTCACAGCAGCCAGCCCCTCCCTGCCCGGGGAAGCACAGCGAAGCCACCGCACCCACGGCGGGAGCCACAGGCAGAACAGGCTGGGGTGGGAGGAAGGCCCAGAGGGGACCGGGTGCTGGGCCGGGCCTGACCGGGAAGGGCGTCCCACCCAAAGGGAGGAAGAGCAGGAGGCTCTGCGGGAGGGCCGGGACCAAGCCCCCGCCGAGGCCCTGGTACCCTCCGTCCACCGCAGGGCCTGGAGGCCAGTGGGCAGAGGTGTGGCCAGAACCATGAGTGCACGCACTGCTCACACCCCAGGGCATGGGGCCACCTCATCCCAGCCTCCCTGGTGAGGCTGGCTGCAGGGGGCTGCACACACACACACGGGCCCTCTTGTTGGCACAGCCCAGGGACCAGGCATGCACACTACACGGGACCTCCTGGGCCATCCCAGGTGCATGTGTGTGTTGGCACGTGCACACGCAGACACACGTGCAGAGACTCGTGTCCCAGGGCTGGGATACAGATGAACAATCTAACCTGCGCGTTTAGTGGCAACACTCACGCCAGCATGAAAAGTACATGTACGTGTCCACACCAAGAAGTACATGCACGTGTCCACACGTGCACGAGCCCATTGCTGGTGTGCACACATGTGCCAAGCAGGCCAGCACAGGGGTACAGCTCACCTACACAGTCACATCCAGGGTCTGGCACCCGAGGGCGTGACGTGCGTGGGGAAGGCAGACACACACACACACACACACACACACACTCACACACACACGCACACACACACACACACACACACACTCACACACGGGCAAGCATGCCTGCTCTCCCAGGAAGCACCAAAGACAAGAACCCAGGATGGAAGGGCCACAGCCCGGACCCTTGGACCCAGGCTGCTCAGTCTGACCCTGAGGTCACCTCTGTCCAGCAGCCCCAGGCCCACTGGCTGTCCCCCGTGGGCAGCTCTGGGCACAGGGACCAGACAGAATGCAGGACAGGCCCACATCCCGGCCGGAGCAGGGCCGCGGGGCCGTGCAGGTGGCCGGCACGATGGGGCCTGCACAAGGCGGGGTGGACACTCCGCGGGGAGGCAGACACCCGCGGGGAGGTGGACACGGAGGTGGACACCCGCGGGGAGGTGGACTCTCCGTGGGGAGGAGGACACCCGCGGGGAGGTGGACACAGAGGTGGACTCTCCACGGGGAGGTGGATGCTCCGCGGGAAGGTGGACGGAGGTGGACACGCCGCGGGGAGGTGGACGGAGGTGGACACGCCGCGGGAAGGTGGACGGAGGTGGACACCCGCGGGGAGGTGGACGGAGGTGGACACGCCGCGGAGAGGTGGACGCCCCGCGGGGAGGTGGGAGGTGGACGCCCCGTGGGGAGGTGGACGGAGGTGGACACGCCGCGGGGAGGTGGCCGCCGGCGCAGCCCCGCCCCACGCGCGCCCCTCGGCGAGGCGGCCGGCGAAGGGGCATCTTTTGTTCCGCCGGCTCGTCCGGGCGCTGCGGGCTTTGTCCGCGGCGGGTCCGCCCGCGCCCGGCACCGGCTCCCGCGCCGGACACAAAGGGGGCGCCGCCGCCGCCGCCGCCCGCGCCCTCCCGGCCGCCCGGGTCCCCAGGGGGCGCCCCCCGGCGGCCACAAAGGCGGCGGCGGCTCACCTGAAGCGCGGCGAGTCCTTGATGCACTCCTCGAACTCCACCGTCATGGCTGCGGCGCGCTCGCTGGCTCAGGACCGCGGCGCCCCGAGCCGCATCCTCGGCGGCCGGCCGCTCCTCCGCCGCCGCCCGCGCCGAGCCCCGCGCCCGCCCGCGCCGGAACGAGGCCGCCGCCCCGCCCGCCTGTCACCGCCGGGGAGCGTCGCCAAAGTGCGCAGCGCGGGAGCCGCCGCTGTCACTGCCAGGGCGCGTCGCCAAACGCCCTGCCCTCCCCACGGCCGCCGCCGGCGCGCGGCTCCGCCCGCCCCGACGATCCGCCCCCCAGTCCCGGCCGCTCCAGGTCGGGGAGGAGAGCGGGCTCGGCAGCAGCGGGGAGTCGGAGCCGTCGCTGACCGCCAGGCGCGGGCACGCCCTCTCCGGCGAGCCGGCCGCGGTTGCGCAATGAGGGACCTTTGCAAAACCCGCGGGGCGGGGCCTCAGCGGAAGCCCGGGCTCCCCGAGGGTGGGCAGCGGGAAGCGCGGGGACAGGGGAACGTCGGAGTGCGCGCACGCGGGGGCGTGCAGGTCGGCGCGCGGTTTGAGAGCGGCATCCGGACGCAGCTGCCCGAGTCAGGCCCACGCGCCCCCCAGAGAGCCGCACTTTGCACCCGCTCCCTAACGACGGCCCCGCCCCTGCCCCGCCCTCGGCGGCCCCGGGGTCGGGCGTGTCTGGCTGTGAGGCGGGGCAAACGCAAAGCGCAGGCGCGGAGCCGCTGGGGCGTGGCCGGACTCTGTGCGCATGCGCACAGGCCCACGTGCGGCCTCCACTCCCCTGGGTTCGTGGTCCGGTCCCGCCGGTCCCGCCGGTCCCGCCGGGCCATGGGCTCGGGTCCGGTCGCGGGCTCGGTGCGGGCGCGCTACCTCGTGTTCTTCCAGTACGTGGGCACCGACTTCAAGTATGTCCCCACCTCCCGTGCCCCAGCCCCCGGGGAAGCGCGGGAGCTGGTCCCCAAGGGCAGCGAGCGCGAGGAGGGGGCGGGAGCTGTAGGGTTTGCACTTCCGGCCCCGCCGGCACCGGCCCGGAGCGGCCGCCCGCCTACCTGCCCGCCTCTGCCCACAGCGGGAGCGCGGCTGTCAGGGGCGCCCAGCGCGCGGTCGGGGTGCAGAACTACCTGGAGGTGAGCCGGCCTGTGGCCCGGGAGGGCGGAGGGCGGCCGGTGCCGGTGGGAGCTCGGGGCTGACCCCGGCGGCTGTCCCCGCAGGAGGCCGCCGAGAAGCTGAAGTCGGTCGTGCCAGTCAAGTTCATCATCTCCAGCCGCACGGACGCTGGGGTCCACGCCCTGAGCAACGCCGCGCACCTGGACGTGCAGCGCCGCGCGGGCCAGCCGCCCTTCACACCCGAGGTCCTGACCGAGGCCCTCAACACCCACCTGCGGCACCCCGCCATCCGGTGAGCACCCCCTGCCCCGGCCTAGGCCTCCCCCGCGCTGGAGGCGGGGTCAGGGAGCACTTTGGACAGACTTTCTCAGGGTATGGGGGGAGATACCACGGGGACACCTGTGTGGGGGGGGTCATGTCCCCGGTGTTACTCCCACAGGGTCCAGCAGGCCTTCCGTGTGCCCACCGACTTCCACGCCCGCCACGCTGCCACATCCAGAACCTACCTGTACCGCCTGGTCACCGGCTGCGCCCGGTATGACCAGCTGTCTGTGTTTGAGCGAAACCGGTGCTGGGCCCTGCGAGCAGAGTGAGTGTGGGTGTGTGGCAGTGAAGGGGGGGTGCCAGGCCCACCTGGCTGGCCACTTCCTCCTGACCTCTCACCTGGCTCCTGCAGCCGCTTGGACATGGCTGCCATGCAGGAGGCTGCCCAGCACCTCCTGGGGACACACGACTTCAGCGCCTTCCAGTCGGCCGGCAGCCCCTCCACCACCTCCGTGCGCACGCTGCGTCGAGCCTCCGTGTCCCTGGACCCAGCCGGTCCCTTTGTCCTTCCCCAGGAGAGCAGGTGAGGAGAGCGGCCTTAGGATGGAGGCCAGGGAGGCTGTGAGGCCCAGCACCTCTCTGGCCAACACGGAGCCTCCCTGCCCTCGTCCCTGGCTCTCCTGCTGGGCATGGTCTGGACTCCCAATTGCTAGAATGATAGGTGAGGGCTGACAGCATGGCTCCTCCTCCTGCAGGGACCCAGCCTATAGGGCCTTCCCGGGCACAGTGGGCCGTGCAGAGGCAGGACATCCTGGGCCCCCCCCTGGGGGCGAGCTGGGCCATTGGTGCCATGAACCCGCAGCTGTGCTGTCCCCCTCCACCCCCGGCTGGAGAACAAAACGAGGGCTGCTTTCCCTGAGGGTTCCCAGCCCTGCCTGACAAGGGTGGTACCACTGCTCCCAGCACCATCCCAGGGGGCCTCTGGTCACATGGGAGCTGCTGACTTCTAGAACCTTCCTAGTGTGGGCCAGCTCTGAAGGGAGGAAGGACTTCTGCACCATCAGCCTGAGGTGTGTCAGAGCCCCGAGCTGATGCTAGGACCTTAGCGTCTCCCCGAGGCCCTGTCCCCACCGCATGGCCCTCAGAAGGCTCTCCCCTCCCTCACAAGGGATAGTTGTCTGGTTTGCACCTCCCGTAGGAGGCTCCTGGGGTGGAAGAGGGTGGGTACAGCTTCCTGGGCCCTCTGCCTGCCCAGCACCCTTTCCTCGTCGGGAGCCAGGCAACTGGGGTTGCCCTGCGGCGCTGACGTCACGGTGCCCGTGTCCCCAGGAGGCTGCAGTTCTGGAGCTTGGAGTTTGAGAGCCAGTCCTTCCTGTACCGACAGGTGGGCTCTGCGCCGGGGCCTCCCGGGGAGGCGGGAACTGGGGCCCAGGTGGCAGGCTGAGCCTTGGGTTGCAGGTGCGGAGGATGACGGCCATCTTGGTGGCCGTGGGGCTGGGGGCTGTGACCCCTGCTCAGGTGAAGACGATTCTCCAGAGCCGGGACCCGCTGGGCAAGCACCAGACACGCGTGGCCCCAGCCCACGGCTTGTTCCTGAAGTCGGTGCGATTCGGGGGCCTCAGAGACCTCGGTAAGAGGTGCTGAGGAAGGCCCCAATGTGTGCCGCTGAGGGGCCCACTCCAGGAGCAGGAGCCATGCTGACACCACCTCCCCTGTCGTTCTAGCAGCTGGGAGTCCACACTGTGCCCAGCAGGAGAGCCAGAGACCAGGGGGCAGGGAGGCTCCGGGTTGGCCAGAAGACTCCAGGCTGGAGACCAGCGGCCCGAAGGCAGGTGGCCTGGAGTGAGGTGCCATGCCCCTTAGAGCCAGAGCCCCCTCAGCCCACACCCCTGTCCCCAGTGGGCGAGGGGGGCTCCCAGCCTGACCTAGGATCTGGCCACCAGTCCTGCCTCCCGCAGTCCCAGGGCTTCTGGCTCATGGTCTGCAGGGTCCATAGCACGGAAGCCACAGATGGCCCCGGGTGCCGAGCCAAGGTCAGAGCACCCACAGCTCACTCGGTCTGGCCACTGAATCCTGCCTGGCTCTGCACACCACATGCCCTGTTGTCCAGCACTCGGCTACCTGGGGCCACAGCAGGCCTCCTGCTCCCCAGCACCCAGCGTGCCCATCTGCCCAGGCGGGCGGCCCTGGCGTAGGTGCAGGAGACGGGTGCGAGCACCAAGGCGGGGAGACAAGCAGCCTTCGGTTCTGTCACCGGGAATTAATGTGATAAAATAAAATGTGAAGAGGTCTCCAGGGTTATTTATTTCTTCCGCCCCAAACGGCCACGCGGGCAGACATGGGACACTGGTGCTGCCCACGTGAGGCTGGCGCTGGCCGGCTGCGGGCTGCACGTCCAGAGGGAAGCCCACGGCAGGCACTGTCCTGCAGCGGAAGCCCAGGCCCCTGGCTGGCGAGGGAAGGGCAGGCAGCCGTGGCGGTCAGCTGCCTCCGCTGGGGGCTGGGGGCAGGCCCTTCTTGAGCAGAGACGTGAGGTAGCTCCCCAGCTCTTCATCCTACGAGGGGACACAGGAGCTGTAGTCCCGCCCCGCGGCCCAGGCGGAAGGAGTGACCCTGCCCGTCCTGACCCGCTGCCCCGTGCCAGCTTCCTGGGTCCTGCACGCACCTGGTAGGTCCAGGAGACCAGCAGCACCCTGGTGCTGGGGTCCTCGGAGTGGGCAGCAGCCTGGATGAGGATGGACTCCACGGTCACCGAGCCATCGGGGAGGTGCTGCACGCAGTGGTCCTTGAGGAGGCTGCACAGGGAGCCACGTCAGGCCCCACCCCCTGAGACACGCCCACCCCCGCCCGAGGGGCCAGGCTGCGCCCACCTCTTGAGGTGGCTGTAGACACGCATGGCCGTCTCCTGCTCCTTGCGTGAGTCGTGCAGGTGCACTCGGCAGGTGAAGCGCAGCTGGTGCTCGGCCAGGCCTAGCTCCTTGAGGGCTTGCTCAGAGGACACCAGCCGGAAGCTCTGCGGGGCAGGGTCGGTCAGGTCAGAGCCCGTCACAGCCCCTATCACCCCACCGCGCCGCCCTGCCGTGCACTCACACTGTCCTTCATGATGAGGGTGCCGTGCAGGAGCCGCGGCTTCTTGGCATCGGGGAGAAGCCCTGAGAGAAGAGCAGGGATCAGAGCTGCCAGGGCCCGCTGCCCGCCTGGCTCCGCCCAGCAGGCCTGCCTGCCCAGCTTACCCTGCGCCATTTCCCGCTTTAGCAGCCCCAGCGAGATGCCCACGGGGATGCTGGGGCTCGTGGGCAGGGTCACAGTCTCGCCATTGGCTGGCATGTAGCAGTTGACTCCTGGGCCAGGGGCAGAGAGCATGTCAGGTCAGGCTGGCCAGCCCTGCCATGCTGACCCCCTGGGGCGACCCGCCGAGCCCTCCCGCGCATCGGCTGCCTACGGAACTCCTGCTCGATCTTCTGCTTCAGGAACTCCATCTTCTTGGCCTCGCCGTGCACCAGCAGCACGCTCTCGGGCTCCGCCTGGCCCACCAGCTGCATGATGCCCTTGGCGTCCGCGTGGGCGCTGAAGGACATGTACTCCACCTGCATGCGGATCTCCAGCTGCAGGGCACAGGCGCAGGCTGTCAGCACCCGCCCGAGAGGGGCCTGGGAGCTGGGGGCGGGCGGCACTCACCACCTGCCGCCCCTCCATCTCCAGCTTGCGCTGCCCGCTGAGGATCTTGTGGCCCACGGTGCCCTGCACACAGTAGCCCGGCATGATGACCTGCAGGAGAGAAGGCAGAGCTGCTAGCCGCCTGCATGGCCTCGATCTGCCCAGGGCTGAGCCCCACGGCCGACCCCTCATCAGGAGGGGTTCCTGACACTAGACGGGCAGACAGTGACGTCTGAGCTGCCTGGCTGGACCCTGGGCCCCGGTACTGCACCCCTCCTGACAGCAGTAGTGTGCCCGAGCCGGGGGCGCCCCTGCTCCCCACCTCTGCCCAACCTCAGGCCTCCACGGAGCCATCCCAGAGCCCTCACCATGTTCTTCTCATTCCCGGCCCACTTCCGGAAGATCTGCAGGGACTGCCCGGCGTGCAGCATCCCTGGTGTGGCGAACACGACCTGGGGGTCACCATGGGGCAGTCAGGGCAGCCCTCGCCACGCCCGACCAAGAACCAGGCTCTGCACACATCCGTCCTCCCCTCCCATCAGGCCTCCGGCTCCACCCACATCTCCCGCCCAACCCAACACCATCTTTCCTCCAGCACGGCGTGCCCCCTCCACGGGGGGCGGGGGGGGGGGACACACACCCTGGCAGGCCCCAGACGAGGAGGAAGGCGCTGTGGACATGGTGCTGGCCCATGCCCAGCCCCAGCCTGGGGGCATGCCTTGGCTGCAGCGGCACCGAGGCCAGGGCCTCACCATTGGGCCCGGATTGTCGGCGAAAGCTCGGTCGAAGGCCTTGATGTGCTTGAACTCGAACATGTTCCGCTGGACGAAGGTCTTGCGGATCTTCTGGTTGGTCCAGGTGATGAAGAGCTTGTAGTAGTGGTTGGCCTTCTCCGTGAGGCCGGTGGAGAAGTAGATGGGGGCCTTCAGGTTCATGCGCTCCCTGTGGGCGGGTGGCCGTGGTGGAGGAGCCGCCAGGTTGACCAGCACGTCCCCACGCCCTCGGCCTGCCTCCCCCTCCAAGCGGCAGGGCTGACGTGCGGAGGCCTCAGTGCAGAGCGAGGTGCCCACGTGCTGTTCTGGGCCCCAGGCTCAGGTTGGCCCCACAGCCCACTCAGCCCAGGGCCCCTGTACCCACCAGAAGGTCTCCAGCAGGATGCAGAGCTCCTGAGCGCGGCCCAGTGCGAACACGGGGATCAGCACCTGCAGAGGCAGGCTGGCGTGGGTAGGGGCCGGGCCGCCCTGCTCGCCCAGGCGGAGCTCGTGAGAACACAGTGGCTGGGCAGGTGCTCCCTGTGGCCACCTTCTTGGGCAGCAGCCGTGAAGACGAGCCCTGCTGGCAGTTCCCATGGCGGAGGCCACGTCCACGGAGAGGTCACGGCCAGGCACCCCTGAGAGCTGGAGGCCCCCCTACATCCTGCCCCACCCCACCCCGCCACTCCTCCGGCCACACTCCATCCCAAAGGGAGTGGTGGGCACTGGCCAGCCTGTGGCGGGACCTGAGATGAGGGGAAGCCAGTACCCCAGAGGGTCAAAGGGCGCTTCTCTTCCCAACAGGAGTAGGGCCCCCCCCTCGCCCGGCCAGAACCACAGCACCGTCCCGACTGCAGGCCCCGCCCGCGCCCGCCGCGGCCGCTACCTTCCCGCCGCGCTCCACCGTCTCGTGGACCTTCTTCAGGAAGTCCCGCTCCCGGCAGCGCTTGGAGTCACGGATGGTCGTGGCGTACGTGGACTCTGTGATGAGCAGGTTGGGGCGGCATTTGTCAATCCAGGCGGCTCTGGAAGAGGGGGCGTGGCCTGAGCGGGACAGTCCACACGGCCTCCAGCAGGGGGGGAGCATCAAGCCGGACCAAGCCGGACCCAGCCGGCTCGCGCCCAGGCCTCCGGACCCGAGGGGCAGCCTCCTCTGCAAGGCCCAGCACAGGCAGGGAGCCCCGAGGAGAGACAGGGGAGCCCCTGCCTCCCTCAGGGACACGGGGGGGGGGGGGGGGGGGGGGCACTGGATGAAGCCACCGCCTACTCACCCCAGGTGCCGGTCCGGGGTCATGTTGTAGTCGCCCTGCAGGGGAGCAGCTCTCAGGAGGGGCCTCCTCCCCCCGCCCAGCACCCCACTGGTGCCCCAGGGCACCCACTGACCGTGTAGACCACGGACTCCGAGCCCACTTTGATCTGGAACATGGCGGCCCCCAGCACGTGGCCGGCGTAATAGGCCTTGATCTGCAGCTCCTCGTCCACCTGGGAGGGGAGGGCCGGGTCAGGGCTGTGGCTGTGTGCAGGTGGTGTGTGGGGGGGGTAGCAACGGAAGTAACTTTATGGTTGGGGGTCACCACAACATGAGGAGCTGCATTAAAGGGCTGTGGCATCAGGAAGGCTGAGAGCCACACACGCAGCATCTCTGATAAATGCTGCCACTTAACCCCTCGCCTGCGGCCAGCCCTCGTCTGCCCCTGACGCGCGCACAGCAGTGACCGAGATGGAGCCCAAACCCCGCAGCCCAGCTCCGTCCGGCCCCTGCCTCCCCGGCCAGCACGCAGGAGCTCTGTCCTGCTCAGATGCCGAGTGCCGCACCAGCCTCCCTCCCGCCGCTGCCCCCTGGTGGCCCGGCCTGGCACTGACCTGGACCGTCTGGTGGAGGCGCACGGCCACCACCTTCTTCATGCAGTCCTTGATCATCTGGGAGGTGAAGAAGTTGGCCTCGCCCTTCTTGTCCACGGCGATCTTGCGATAGTCCTCCAGCAGGATGGGGCAGATGGCCTGGGTGGGGTGGGTCATGTAGATGGGCCCGTCGTAGCCCACCATCTCGCTGAAGTAGGGCAGTGCCCCGCAGTGGTCCAGGTGGAAGTGGCTGGGGGCGCAGCAGGGTCAGCGGCCACGGCACCCCCCTCACAGCCCCTCCCACCAGCTCCCCTCGGTCCTCCGCCCGCCATCCGTCCTTCCATCCCTCGCTCACTGAGGGCTCACTGTGCCAGGCATGTCCTAAGTGCCGGGGTGGGGAGCGAGCAGAGGGACAGACCTTACAGTCTGACAGCCGCTCGGCAGTGAGCACATGAACGGTTAGATGTGTGTCAGACAGACAGCGACACGCTGTGAGGATGTGTGTCAGACGGTGACATGTTCTTGAAGAAACAGATCAGCCAAAGGACAGTGCGCCCGGAGCCCTCCACCCGGCTACCGCTGGGCCGGTCTTGGCCTCCCCCTGGAGACCTGGCCTGGCCCCATCGTCCTGGGCACCTGGCTCTCCTCCACTACACTGTGTCCCCCTCCCCCAAAAAGCTGACTGCAGCCCAGCCAGCAGCACCATGAACACCTATGACCACACACAGACACCACCTTCACGGCCAGCACCAGAGGGAGGGCCAGGCCTGGGGCGAGCCACAAGGCCACTGGGACAGAATCACCAGTCTGCAGCCTCCGCAGGCCAAGCAGGGAAGGCTAGAGACAGCTCAGCCCTGTCCCCAAGCCCCACCCCACAGCCCCGCACTCCAGCCCCGTCCCACAGCCCCATTCACAGCCCCATCCCTCACCCCCATCCCCCAGCCCCATTCACACCCCCATCCCCCAGTTCCATCCCCAGCCCCATCCCCCAGCCCCATTCACACCCCCAGCCCCCAGCCCCGTCCCCAGCCCCATCCCACAGCCCCATTCACAACCTCATCCCCCAGCTCCATCCCCAGCCCCATCCCACAGCCCCATTCACACCCTCATCCCCCAGCTCCGTCCCACAGTCCCATCCACAGCTCTGTCCCCACAGCCCCATCCCACAGCCCCATTCACACCCTCATCCCCCAGCTCCGTCCCACAGTCCCATCCACAGCTCTGTCCCCACAGCCCCATCCCACAGCCCCGTTCACAGTCTCATCCCCCAGCCCGGTCCCCCAGCCTCGCCCGGCCTGTGGCAGCGCCCACCTGATGATCACGCAGTCCAGGAAGTCCGTCAGCCGGCCGTTGCGGGTGATGTAGGAGAAGTCTGGGAAGCGCCGCTGAGGAATCCGGAGAAAGCGTCAGACACAGCGGCTGCCCGGCTGGCAGGTGCCGGCGGGGCAGCCAGTGCTCCAGGGAGCAGGCGCCAACACCGGGTCTGGCAGCAGCGGTGCCAGGACCACTGCCCGCTCACAGCCTCTGAGCACGGGGTCACAGCCGCCACACAGCCTGCGGACGCCCACAGCCCTTCCCTGGACAGGCTGACCCGGGCAGGACACCCATCCCTCATGTGACAGAGGGGCTGCCCACCTGCCGCCTGCACTGCCCACTTGCCCAGACCGTGTCCATTCCATGGGTCAGCGCCCAGGGCCAGGCTGGGGCAGGACGGCCCAGCCCCCACACCCCGCCCTCCCCGGAACTCACGTCATCGTTGAAGCCCATGTGCATCCCGCAGTCCAGCATGACGTTCTTGCCCCCAATGGAGACCAGGATGCAGCTCCGGCCCACGTCCTGGCCAGCCCCTGCAGGGTCAGGGTCAAGGTCAGGGTCAGGGTCAGGGAGGTACTGCCACAGCCTTCCCATCCCCGCCGCCCGTGCCCCGCCCCCAAAGGCCAAGGCCCAGCTGCCCGTCGCAGGCCCTTCGGGCACTCTGGACCCCTGGCTGGCAGAGCCCTCGGGCTGGGAAAGGACCTCATGACGGCTGCGTGGAGATGAGACCACGTCACGCCCACCGCAGACAGGAAGGGGACGCGCAGGAGGGGACCAAGCGCACGTCCTCCAAGGGCGCGTATCTTTTCAGGAAGCAGCTGTTTCCTTTAAAGTCACGTAAACCACGGGCTGATCTAAGCGGGCCACCGGGCTGGGCAGACGGGAGCTGCAGGCCACCGGCGCGAGGCAGGTGAGCGGCGAGCGAAGCGCGCGGGGGAGCCAAAGGCGCCGCGAGCATCAGTGCCCGCGCGAAGCGAGGGAGGTGCGGCGCCCAGCCCGCCAGCCCGGCCCCGGGACCCCGCGCCCCGAGGCCCCGCCAGCCCGGCCCCGAGACCCCGCGCCCCGAGGCCCCGCCAGCCCGGATCCGGGACCCCGCACCCCGAGGCCCCGCCAGCCCGGCCCCGGGACCCTGCACCCCGAGGCCCCGCCAGCCCGGACCCGGGACCCAGCACCCCGAGGCCCCGCCAGCCCGGATCAGGGACCCCGCGTCCTGAGGCCCCGCCAGCCCGGACCCGGGACCCCACACCCCGGGGCCCCTCCAGCCCGGATCCGGGACCCCGCACCCCGGGGCCCCGCGCCACAGCTGCGGCCGGAGGGCGGCCCCGCGCCCGGCCCCGCCACACCACCGCCCGTCCGCCCGGCGCCCTCACTCACCCAGGGGCGTGACCCTGATCTCGGGCATCCTGCCCCGCGCTCCCCGGCCTGTCGCCTCCGCGCTCCCCGGCCGCCGGACGGACCCCGGACGCCGGGACCCCAAGCGCAACACGAGAGCGCGGCTGGCGGTGACGCACCGCGCAGGCGCGATCCCGCCTCCACGGCGCCCACTTCCGGTCCACCCGCCGGAAGTGCTGGCTGCGCATTCTAATTGGGCGGCGGGCGGCCCATCCGGAGCTGCCCGGGGCGGGGGGCGGGTCCGGTGGCGGCGGCGGCGGCGGCGGCGGCTTGGGCACCGCAGGTGAGCGGGGCGGCGGGCGCTGTGGGCGCGGCGGGCGCGGGTGGGCGCTGGGAGCCCGGAACCGGACCGGTCCGCTGGGCATCTCTCCGGGGCGAGCGCGGGACCCCGGGCGCGGGACGGGGCGGCCGAGGACCCAGCTCCCCGCCATCCCGGACCCGGGACCCCGCCCCCCGGGACCCTGTCCCGTCCCTGGGCCTCAGCGGGAGCAGCACCTGCCCAGGAACGGCCCCGCCCGAGCCCGGCGCCGCCCGGTGCCCCTTTCCCAGGCGAGACTTGCAGGCCGTCCTGGGCGGACTTTGCTCCCAGCTGGGGGCCTGGTTGCAGGGACCGGGGTTCCCCTCTCCAGGGGACCCAGCCTGCTGTCAGCATGGGGTTCGGGGGCTGGGGTGCCCTCCCGCTGAGCCCTGACCTCTGGCCCAGGGCTGCCCCCGGGAGCCCTGGCCTGTCCTGCACCACCTTCCCTAGCTGGCCCGCTGCCACCCTCAGCTGCACTGCCCTTCCTGTTTCCAGGCTCCGGAGGCCCCGGCCGCCCTTGTGGGCTGCTGGCTGGGGCTCCGGGCAGGAAGGCCAGGCTCACAGGATGTCCGGTGGCCAGGAAGGTGGCCCTGAGTGCCCGGAGGCCACCTGCTCCGTGGGCAGAGAACGGAGGCCTTGGGAATGGGGTATTGGAGGGACATCTTCCTGAGGCCTGGCCGCCCCCACACCTGAGACGGGGTGAGCTCACCTCTGAGGGCTCCACCCCATGCCAGGCATTCAGGCCAACCCACTCACTGAGCCCAATCAGCCTGGACAGTGGGCAGGGCAGGGCGTGCTGACCCTTTTCCCCCGAGGTGGAGGCCCAGCCTTAGGATGGTGAGTGGCCTGCCCAGGCGCCCAGATGCCCGTTCCTGGCTGCGCAGCTCTGGTGGCCTCCCTCCCTGGCCGGGTCCCCACAGGGCACCCAGCACCAAAGGCAGGGAACCCCCAGCCCCAATGGGATGGGAGCTTGTCCTGGACTTGAGGTGAGGTGCCGCTGAGTCCCCAGGGCCCATAAGAGTCACACTTCAACGCCAACTAGGGCACTAGGGCGCTTGGATGTTTGTGGAGCGACTGTGTGAACGCAAGCAGGATCCAGAGCAGGAAAGGGTCGGTGTCTGTCCATCTGTCCAGCACACGCTGGCCTGCAGCCTCGGTGCTGGCTCCCCGGATGGAGGCAGCTGTGAGCGGGGACGGGCCAGGCCGCGCAGCCCCCTCCCGGCCATTACACCTCCCTCACTGTCCTTTCACTCCTCCCCTCGTTCCCCTGCTGCAATTTCCCCTCTGTTATTCCTCGCCCGCCCCCTGAGGAGGCTGGGCAGTGTGTCTGTCACTGACACCCCAGCCTGGTGCTGGGTGGGGACCCAGCATGCATTTCTCCAAGTAGCGACCACAGACGTTCTCATGAGAGAGAGACACATAACACCCACAGAAGCAGGAAAACCCGGTGGGGGAAGCATGTCTGAGGGGCAGGGAGAGGCCCCTGTTCCGGGAAGGGGCGTGGCAGGGTCCGGTGGGTGTCCGAGAGGGAGGTGGGCTCTTGGGGAGCAGTGGGACCCCAGCAGTTTCTCTCCTGCCCCTCCCCCGAAGGAGTGAGCCCATTCCCATGGAGACGACCCCAGCCCCAGCCCCAGCTCCAGCCCCAGCCCCAGCCCCAGCCCCAGCGACCATGGACGACGTGGAGTCGGACTTCAACCTCAAGGTCGTCCTGGTCAGCTTCAAGCAGTGTCTCAACGAGAAGGAGGAGGTGCTGCTGGAGCACTACCTCGCCGGCTGGAGGGGGCTGGTCAGGTGCGTGGGGGCTGGGGGGGCAGAGTGGGGCTTCCCCAGCCACACACACGGCCCCGGGGCGGGCCCTGCGGCACCCGGGGCCCAGCCTCTGCCTCCCCTCCCTCCCTCCCTCGCAGGTTCCTGAACAGCCTGGGCGCCATCTTCTCCTTCATCTCCAAGGACGTAGTGGCGAAGCTGCAGGTGATGGAGCGTCTGTGCGGAGGGCCCCAGCGGGACCACTACTGCAGCCTGCAGTCCATGGTGGCCTACGAGGTGGGCAACCAGCTGGTGGACCTGGAGCGCCGCTCCCGCCACCCGGACTCGGGCTGCCGGACGGTGCTGCGGCTGCACCGGGCGCTGCGCTGGCTGCAGCTCTTCCTGGAGGGCCTGCGCACCAGCCCGGAGAACGCGCGCACGGCCACGCTCTGCACCGACTCCTACAACGCCTCGCTGGCCGCCTACCACCCCTGGATCGTCCGCCGGGCCGTCACCGTGGCCTTCTGCACGCTGCCCTCGCGCAAGGTCTTCCTGGAGGCCATGCACGTGGGGTCCGCGGAGCAGGCCGTGGCCATGCTGGGCGAGGCCCTGCCCTTCATTGAGCATGTGTACGACGTCTCCCAGAAGCTCTACGCCGAGCACGCCCTGCTGGACCTGCCCTAGGGCCCGCGGCCCGGCCCCCTCCCCCGGGGTCGGGCTGGGCAGCCGGGGCCCCTCAGTCCCACTGCGGACCTCCCCGGGGCTGCCCGGGGCAGAAGCGCCACTGTCCCCCTGCCGCTGAGCTTGTGGGGGCCGTGCGCCTGGCGTGGCCGGCTTGGGCTGCAGACGAGAAGGCAGGCGCCGGCCGGCCGGCCGGGAGGGTGGGCGAGGGGCAGAAGGCAGGGACAGTGGGGCTGGATCAGAGTTCACACAAGAGTCTGCCCTCACCCCCGAGTCCAGTCTATGCAGCGGGCGTTCCAGGTCCTCGGAGAGCAGGCTCCTCACCCGCCGACGATCCAGCCAAGCGTGTGCTTCTCAGCCCTTTGGGTCCTGGCGTCGGTGGCAGGCGGGCTGTCCCTGGGGCAGGAAGGGAGCCTGGGCAGCATGAGCACTGCGTCTTGTTCCCTGCCCCCCTCTCCTTAGCCAGGGGCCCATGTGACCTCCGCACGGCAGGCAGCGGGAGCACAGGCCGGCCCTGCCTCCAGCCCTGCCTCCTGCGGCCACACTGCTTGTGAGTCTGCACAGCTAAGCCCCCAGGAGCCCCTGCCTGCTGGGCCAGCTGGCCTCCCTGGCACCCAGCGATGCTGTATCCCCTCCCCGCGCCCCTGCTGCCCGTCCCCCTGGAGCCCAGAGACTCAGGGTGCAGGCAGAGGGGGCCTGGACCTCTTTGTGTGATGGGCTGGCCGATGGGCACCCCCAGCCTGGCCTGCCCACCGCTCTTCACTGTTAGCTCAGGACCCTGGTGCCACAGCTGTGCTGGGTGATGACTTTCCCAACATAAATAAAGGACAGTCACAGAAGCATATCCTGCACTCCAGGGGGGGTGCCGCCTGATCCCGCGTCTGCTTGCCAGGGAGGGGCAGGGGAGGGGGGCTGAGCCCACAGCCAGGACTGTAAGGCAAGCCAGCCACAGGGGTCAGCTCCCCCCTTCTACGAAGGTCACGGAGCTGTCATTTCATTGGTGAGAAGACAGAGGGAGCGCCCAGGGGGGTGGGCTGCTCTGCCACATAGTTTCGGGAGGGTCCCCTTGATCACTGCCCCCCAATATCAGGGCCTCAGCGCAGTGCCGACTCCGCTGCTGCACCCACACCAAGCAGAGCTGAGCCCCAGGTGGTGCCAGCACAGGCCAGTGACAATGCAGGAAGAACAGCCTGGGGCCACATGGGCCAGAGAGTGCAGGCTGTGCTTGTGTGTGTCTGTGTGTGTGTGTGTGCAGGTGCAGGTGTGCTGCAGTGTGTAGCATGCAGGTGCAGTGGTCTGTGTCATGGAGGTATGGGAATCCATCGCGTGGGTGTGCAGGTCCGTGCTCTGTGTGGTGTGTGTGTGCGCGTGCGTGCACCTGTGGGTGTCATGTGCATGTTCTGAGTGTGCCGAGCGGTGGGCCCTCCCCACAGGCCGGTGGAGACACTTCCTGTAAACATCTGCCAGGGCTGAGCTGCCCGGAGCCCCTCCCGCTCCGTGGCTCCTATTGCACCTCCTCCCCCGCACGGGGGGTCAGCGAGGCCCGTTGCAGGGAGAGGGCAGTGCTCTCTGCACACCTGCAGCCGCCCGGCCGCGGGGGCCCATTTGGTTACAGCTTTTCTCCCTCCTTTGCATGCAGCCCCCAGAGGGAGGCTCCCGCTCTGTCAGGTGCCAGACCAGGCGGGGGCCCCGCCAGCCATGGGCTCCCAACGCTTCCCACCACACGGTGCCCAGTTCCCAGGCGGGCCGAGAGACACGGCCCCCCTCAGGCTGCCGGTGGGTGCAGGTGGAGCCCCTCCCGACTGTGGATGGCCCCCCCGGGTGGGAGAGACTCGTTCTGCGCCCATTCCCGGGCAGGGCAGCTGGAGAGCCCAGGACCCTCTGCACAGGAATCCTAGGCGCCCCTCCTGCCCTCCCTGAGTGGGTGGATGAGAGGGGCTCGGGCGCCAGCAGGTGACGAGGTCTTGGGCAGGAGCTGCTCCGAGCCTGCTGCCCGGGTCGCTGTCGGCCCGAGGGCGACCAGCAGCACCTGCCCTGTGCAGCCTCGGGCTCAGGAAGGGGCTTGGCAGGGGAGGAGGGTTTTGCTAAACAAATCCTCCTCCCCTCCCAGCCCTGCTCACCTTGCCTGGTCCACCGCCGGCCATCGCCATCAGGAGCCGTCTCCGCCATGGCCGGCCTGGCTCTGCTGGGCCTCTGGGCTCTGCTGGGCCTCGGAGCGGGGGCCCCGCTGTGTCTGTCCCGGCAGCTCCGGACGCGGGGGGACTACGTGCTGGGGGGGCTCTTCCCCCTGGGCGCGGCCGAGGACGCGGGCCTCGGCCCCAGGACCCAGCCCAACACCACCGAGTGCACCAGGTAGGGAGCGGCACGGGGCAGGCGGGGGCTCCGGGGGGCATGAGGCGCCGTCCCCTGCAGCCCCGTGTGGCCCCAGGTTCTCCTCGCTCGGCCTGCTCTGGGCCCTGGCCATGATGATGGCCGTGGAGGAGATCAACCGGGGGTCGGCCCTGCTGCCCGGCCTGCGCCTGGGGCACGACATCTTCGACAGCTGCTCGGAGCCCGTGGTGGCCATGAAGCCCAGCCTGGGGTTCATGGCCGAGGCGGGCGGCCGCGACGTTGCCGCCTACTGCGACTACTCACGGTACCGGCCCCGCGTGCTGGCCGTCATCGGGCCCCACTCCACCGAGCTGGCCCTGGTCACCGGCAAGCTCTTCGGCTTCTTCCTCATGCCCCAGGTGCGCCCCTGCCCCCCCCCCGGGCCACCCACCCCCTCTGGCCCGCCCAGGGCGTCCCCCGTCTCCCCCGTGCCTCCCACCCCCTCCCTCCGGCCCCAGGGGGTCCCCCGTCTCCCCCTGCCTCCCACCCCCTCCCTCCGGCCCCAGAGGGTCCCCCCTGTCTCCCCTTCACCATCTACCTCCTCCGGCCCGCCCCAGGGGGTCCCCCCCTGTCTCCCCCGCACCTCCCACTCCCTTCCTCCGGCCCCAGGGCCCCCCCCCCATCCCCCACGCCTCCCACCCCCCCGGGCCGCCCCAGGGGGTCCCCCTGTCCCCCGTGCCTCCCACCTCCTCCCTCCGGCCCCAAGGAATCCCCCCTGTCCCCTGCGCCTCCCACCCCCTCCCTCCGGCCCCAGGGGGTCCCCCCCTGTCTCCCCTGCACCTCCCACTCCCTTCCTCCGGCCCCAGGGCCCCCCCCCGTCCCCCACGCCTCCCACCCCCTCCGGCCCGCCCCAGGGGCCCCCATTGGGACACACACACACACACACACACACACACACACCCCCGGGCCACCGCAGGTCAGCTACGGGGCCAGCGCAGGCCGGCTGAGCGACCGGGAGGCCTTCCCCTCCTTCTTCCGCACCGTGCCCAGCGACCGCGCCCAGGTGGCGGCCGTGGTGGAGCTGCTGCACGCGCTCCAGTGGAACTGGGTGGCCGCCGTGGGCAGCGACGACGAGTACGGCCGGCAGGGCCTGAGCCTCTTCTCCAGCCTGGCCAGCGCGCGGGGCCTCTGCATCGCCCACGAGGGGCTGCTGCCGGCGGCCGCGGGGGGCGCCCACGGCCCGCAGCTGGGCGCGGCGCAGGGGCTGCTGCGCCAGGTGAACCAGAGCCGCGTGCAGGTGGTGGTGCTATTCTCCTCGGCCCGGGCGGCCCGCGCCCTCTTCAGCTTCAGCATCCGCTCCGGGCTGGCGCCCAAGGTGTGGGTGGCCAGCGAGGCCTGGCTGACGTCGGCCCCGGTGCTGTCCCTGCCCGGCCTGGCCCGCGTGGGCACCGTGCTGGGCTTCCTGCAGCGGGGCGCCCCGATGCCCGACTTCCCGGCCTACGTGCACGCCCGCCTGGCCCGGGCCGCCGACCCCGCCTTCTGCGCCTCGCTGGACACGGGGCAGCCGGACCCCGAGGGGCACGTGGCGGGGCCCCGCTGCCCGCAGTGCGACCGCGTCTCGCCGGAGGACGTGTCCACCGGCCTCCTGCACCACCAGGCCTTCTCGGCTTACGCCGCCGTGTACAGCGTGGCCCAGGCCCTGCACAACACGCTGCTCTGCAACGCCTCAGGCTGCCCCCCACGGGCGCCCGTGAGGCCCTGGCAGGTGAGGACGAGGGAGCTGGGCCGGCCCCGCGTGTGCCCAAGGAGAGGGGGAGGCCTGGGGCTGGCAGCTGGGACACCCGTTCCCCCCTCCCGGTTCCCCACCCACTGCCCACACCGCACCAGCTCCTGGAGAACATGTACAACATGAGCTTCCGGGTGCGGGGCCTGCCGCTGCGGTTCGACGCCAGCGGGAACGTGGACATGGCCTACGACCTGAAGCTCTGGGTGTGGCGGGACCCGGAGCCCGAGCTGCGCACGGTGGGCAGCTTCGACGGCCGCCTGCAGCTGCAGCTGTCCCAGATGCGCTGGCACACGCCCGGGAACGTGGTGAGTGCCCGCCGGGCCCCACCGCACAGCTGCTCCGCAGCAAGGCCCGCCCACCTGGGAGGGCGGGGGCGGGGGCGAGGGGGCAGCCGTCCCAGGCCCTGGGGGTGCACCCGGCCGTCGAGGCCTGAGTCCCAGGCCCCTCTCCAGAGGCCCGTGTCCCAGTGCTCCAGGAAGTGCCAGGAGGGCCAGGTGCGCCGGGTGAAGGGGTTCCACTCCTGCTGCTACGACTGCGTGGACTGCAAGGCAGGCAGCTACCGGCGCAGCCCAGGTCAGTCCCTTCCGGCCAGCCCTTCCCTGCTGGTCCATGTCGCTGAGCAGGCGTGGGGATGGCCCCTCCGGGTGAGGAACACACGGCCCAGAGGGTCCTGGCGTGTCCTGGCTCAGAGGCGGGAGCCCGAGGCAGAGGCGAGCCCAGGGGGGCCAGGGGAGCCGTGCCCCAGCGCCCTCTCCCCTCGGCCCACAGATGACCTCTTCTGCACCCCGTGCGGCCAGGACCAGTGGTCCCCCGACAGGAGCCTGCGCTGCTTTGCCCGCAGGCCCCGGTGGCTGGCCTGGGGGGAGCCGGCCGTGCTGGTGCTGCTCGCGCTGCTGGCCCTGACGCTGGGCCTGGTGCTGGCGGCCCTGGTGCTGTTCGTCCGGCACCGGGACAGCCCCCTGGTGCAGGCCTCGGGCGGGCCACGGGCCTGCTTCGGCCTGGTCTGCCTGGGCCTGGCCTGCCTCAGCGTCCTCCTGCTGCCTGGCCGGCCCCGGCCCGCCGGCTGCCTGGCCCAGCAGCCGCTGCTGCACCTGCCCCTCACGGGCTGCCTGAGCACCCTCCTCCTGCGGGCGGCCGAGGTCTTTGTGGAGGCGGAGCTGCCGCCCGGCTGGGCGCACCGGCTGCGCGGGCACCTGCGGGGGCGGCGGGCCTGGCTGGTGGTGCTGCTGGCCGTGCTGGCGGAGGCGGCGCTGTGCACCTGGTACCTGGTGGCCTTCCCGCCGGAGGTGGTGACCGACTGGCAGGTGCTGCCCACGGAGGCGCTGGCGCACTGCCGTGTGCGCTCCTGGGTGGGCTTCGCCCTGGTGCACGCCGGCAACGCCGTGCTGGCCTCGCTCTGCTTCCTCGGCACCTTCCTGGTGCACCGCCAGCCCGGCCGCGGCGAGGGCGCCCGCAGCCTCACCTTCGCCATGCTGGCCTACTTCATCACCTGGGTCTCCTTCATGCCCGTCTTCGCCAACGTGCACGTGGCCTACCAGCCCGCCGTGCAGATGGGCGCCAGCCTCCTCTGCGTCCTAGGCATCCTGGCCACCTTCCACCTGCCCAGGTGCTACCTGCTGCTGCGGCAGCCGGCGGGCACCTCGCCCGCATCCTCCCTAGGAGGGGGTCCGGACGGTGCCAGCGGGCCGGGCGGCAGCAGGGGTGGAGCCCACGACCCAGCGACCTCGCCCCAGGGCGCCCAGACCTAGCTCCTTCCCGCAGAGCAACCTGCAGGCCCACCCCTAGGTCCTGACCCCAGGCTGACTGCTGCCTGTGACCCAACGCCCCCAGGGCCTGTGCTTGGCCCTGTGAGGTCTCACCATGTGGGCACCAGTCAGGCTGTCCCATCCAGCCAGGCCTGCCCAGGGACCCTGCGGCCACACCCAGGCAGAGGGCTCAGGGAAGCCATAGCTGGGTCACCTGTAGGTCAAGCTGGGCATCACTCACCTGGCTGGGCCTAGCCTAGGTCCCCACCCAGCACCCCTCCGATCACCACTCGGGTGGGAGGGGGGTGAATGTGCTACAGCCGCCCTGACATGGGCCCCAGTGCAGGACGGAGGCCCCTTGGGCGGGACACCAGCTTCCTTCCCCCCCCCCCCCCCCCCCCCCCGCTCCTGGCCTGGCCAGAGCCGGTAGAGTGGGGTAAGCCCACCGCCAGCACCGCGGACAGAGCCTGACTGGGTGGGGGGTTCAGGACCAAGGCCAGCGCCCGCCGTCAGGACCCCTGCAGCCAGGAGCCAGCACCGAGGACAGAAGACGTGGCGCGCCAGACCTTGCGGGCTGCCAGCAACTGGCCAGGCCCCGGGGGAGGCTGGCCCAGCCCCCACAGAGGAATCTGAGGGAGCTGGCAGGAGGGAGGAGACACAGGCACAGTCAGTCCCATAAAATTAAATGCATTTTAGTGTTTAAAATAGCATTTACAGAGAAGCAGCTCTGTTCACTGTCCGACGCCCTGTGACTTGACGCAGCATCTACACGCAGACACAACACAGTATCCACACTGCAGACACCTGCAGCCAGCTCGCGGGAGGAGGCGTGTGTGCGTGGGGGGGCGGTCACCTGAGGACAGCAGGAGGGCAGGCCGGCCCCCTCCCCAGACCCGTCCTGCAGCAGTGGGGCATCCGTGGGCCAGTCCACGCCTCCGTCTCCCCCTCAGCGGCCCCCATGCTCAGACACGCCCTGTGCCTCCACGTGGGGACACACAATCTGCTCCAGCTGCTGCGCGGCTGACCTGGCCACTGCCTCCCACAGGACACGGGCCAAGAAATAAATAAATAAATTACACCGACCCGGGCAGCCAGGGAGGTCCTTCCACCCCAGCATGGCCGCCCCAGTCTGAGCAAGAAGCGCAGGGCCTGCACACGAGGTGACCGTGGGGACCACGCCAGGGACCTGTCTGCAGTGCTGGGGGCACACGGGGTCCCTGAGGCCCTCGCCACAGGGCAGGTCAGACCCGCCTGCACAGAGGCCCCCCAAGTCCTCATGGACAGGGCTGCTCTGGCCAGGACAGACGGGCTGCCCCCACGCTGTCTAGCCCAGACCCCACAGCACAGCCCCTCCTGCGCATGGACAGCTGCCTGACCCCCGACGGCCACAGCTAAGACGAGGCCACACAAGCTCCAGAGGCAGCGCCCCCGGGGGGGGGACAGCAGGACCCCCGAGCCCCACCAAGAGGCCGCCCGGGGGAGGGCACCCCGTCCTCGGTCACATGATGTCAACGAAGAACTCGCAGGGGTTCCCCATGGCCTTCTGGAAGGACTGGCGGCTGCCCGTCAGCTCGGGGGGGACGGCGGCCAGCTCCCGGACGGGGGGCCCCCCCGGCGGCCCGCCCACCACCGAGTAGGCCTTCGTCAGGGGGTGCAGCGGGGGGAGCCCCGGGGCGGCGGTGGAGGCCTGGCTGTGCGGGCTGCCGCCGCGGCTGAGCTGGCTGCCGGGACGCTCCCACCAGCCGCCGCCCCCCGCCCTGCTGGGGGCCGTGTGGTCGGACTCGCTGCCACTGCCCCCGGCTCCCGGCCTCCGGTGCTCCTGCTCGCGGCCCGGGGCCCGCCGGCTGCTCCCGCCCGCGCTCCGTGTCGACCCGCTGCTTTTGCTTCCTGGGACGGAGGAAGGGGGGACGGGCTGTCGGTGCCAGGCCTGCCTCTTCCGGACGGACGCTGCCGGCACCCAGGGCAGGGCTGGCGGGCCGAGACGGGAGGGAGGGGGCAGCCATGCAGACACCAGGGCAGGAGCGGACCCGCCCAGAGACACAGGCGCAGCTGCAGCAGGCGGGGGCGGGGGGCGAGGGTCAGGCAGGCAGGGACACGGGGGCCAGCGTGGTGCCCCCACACCTCACTCCGACGCCTGCACCGAGGGCCTGGTCTTGCCCCTGAGAAACTGAGGCTCCCGCTGGACAACCTGGGCCCCCCACCCTGACCCCCACCTTCCGTCGGACCCCGGGGCCCTGGCTAACGGCGCGGCCCAGCCTCGTCCGGATTCTCAGAAACGCCGGGCGCCCAGGGATGCCGGCGGGCGAGGGACACGCCACGAGGGACGCCGGGCAGGGCCCTGGCTTACCGGCCCCGAGGGTCCAGCCGCTAGTCCTCAGTCTAAGGCTTGCTCAGCACAAAGCAAGGGATACACGAGTTACACACCGGGCCCGGCCGGCCCCGCGCCGCCTGCTCTCCTGCCCGGCTGCCCGCCCGGCCTCGCCTGCGGGGTCACCTGCCTGGCGTCTCCCAGACCCTGGGCCCTCAGGCCTCACCGCTCCCCACGCAGCCTCAGGCCAGTCTTCCTCATGGAATGTCTTCCCCGTCTCCTCGCTCCCCACATGCCCGGAGGGCGTGGTTATGGGGATGGATGGCCTCTGGCTCCGCTATCTGTCCTTCCCTGGGTCCTGGAACCCTCTGTGCTCCCAGCCCAGGCCACCCCTTCCCTCCCGTCTCCTGCTTCCTGCTCCGCCCCACCACCCCAGAGCCTCCAGGCTCCTCCTCCCCACCTCCCTCACCACTCCTCCCTCGCAAAGGGGCCCCCCCAGACTCCAAGCACAGAGCAGGCAGAGGGCGGACACGCAGGGAGCAGACAGTAGGGAGCGGGCACGCAGGGCAGAGGGCAGGCACGCGGGGCAGAGGGCGGGTACGCGGGGCAGAGGACGGGCACGCAGGGCAGAGGGCAGGCATGCAGGGCAGAGGGTGGGCACGCGGGGCAGAGGGCGGGCACGCAGGGCAGAGGGCAGGCATGCAGGGCAGAGGGCGGGCACACAGGGAGCAGACAGTAGGGAGCGGGCACGCGGGGCAGAGGGCGGGCACGCGGGGAGCAGACAGTAGGGAGCGGGCACGCAGGGCAGAGGGCGGGCACGCAGGGCAGAGGGCAGGCATGCAGGGCAGAGGGCGGGCACACAGGGAGCAGACAGTAGGGAGCGGGCACGCGGGGCAGAGGGCGGGCACGCGGGGAGCAGACAGCAGGGAGCGGGCGCCCGCAGGCAGGCTCTCACCTTCGCTCTGCTGACTCCCGGCGCTGCCGCTGCCGTAGCTGAAGCCAGGGTCCTGGTAGGCGGGCGGGAAGCAGGGCGGCGGCCCCGGGTACTGGTAGGGGTAGCCCTGCGCCAGCGGCCAGGGCGCCGGGTGGGGCAGCGGGGCCAGCGTGTCCTGGTCGGAGGCCCCGCTGGAGCCGCTGTTGAGGTTCAGGGCCTCGAGAGCTGCGAGGGGGGGGGGCCGGTGAGGGCGGGCGGGGCCGATGAGAGTGGGCGGGGCCGGTGAGGGCGGGACGGGCGGGCGGGGCCGGTGAGGGCGGGGCAGGCCGGGGACACCCCCACCCCCGCGGCCCCCACTCACTGCTGCACAGGTCCCCGAAGACGTAGTAGCACTGCTCAGAGAAGGTGACCTTGTTCACCGTGTGCCGCAGGAAGCCGCGCTTGAGCATGCCGCTGGCGAACTTGCGCGCCTCCCGCCGCTCCTTGAAGCCCTCCACATGCGTGTACAGCCAGTCCACCACGTCCGCGCCTGCGGGGCTCGTGTCACCGGGGCGGCCGTGCACGTGTGTATGTACATGTGTGTGCGCGCGTGTGTGCACATGCGTGTGCAGCCAGTCCACCACGTCCGCGCCTGCGGGGCTCATGTCACCGGGGCGGCCGTGCACGTGTGTGTGTGTGTGCGTGTGTGTGTGTGTGTGTGTGTGCTCTGTGTCGTACCGCCCGCCCCGCCCGCCCCGGCACGAGGGAGGCTCACCGATGACGGCGTTGGCGATGGTGATCTTGAGCCACATGCGGTCACGGATCTCCAGCCCCGAGTCGGGCAGCTGCATGGCCCGGACCACGGCGCCCATGTCACTCTTCACCGTCAGCGGCGCCTCCTCCAGCTCTACAAGCACGCCCCCCTCAGGGACAGGCCGCCGCCCGCGGTGCCCCCACCCGTGGTGCCCCCGTCCACGGTGCCCGCCGCCCGCGGTGCCCGCCGCCCGTGGTGCCTGCCGCCCGCAGTGCCCCCCTCAGGGACAGGCCGCCGCCCGCGGTGCCCCCGCCCGTGGTGCCCCCGCCCGTGGTGCCCCCGCCCGTGGTGCCCCCGTCCACGGTGCCCGCCGCCCGCAGTGCCCCCCTCAGGGACAGGCCGCCGCCCGCGGTGCCCCCGCCCGTGGTGCCCCCGTCCACGGTGCCCGCCGCCCGCGGTGCCCCCCTCAGGGACAGGCCGCCGCCCGCGGTGCCCCCGCCCGCGGTGCCTTCCTCAGGGACAGGCTGCCGCCCGCAGTGCCAGCCGCCCACGGTGCCCGCCGCCCGCGGTGCCCGCCGCCCGCAGTGCCCTCCTCAGGGACAGGCCGCCGCCTGCGGTGCCCCTGCCCGCGGTGCCCCCGTCCGCGGTGCCTGCCGCCCGCGGTGCCCTCCTCAGGGACAGGCCGCCGCCCACGGTGCCCGCCGCCCCTGGTGCCCCTGCCCGCGGTGCCCCCGTCCGCAGTGCCCCCCTCAGGGACAGGCCGCCGCCCGCGGTGCCCCTGCCCGCGGTGCCCGCCGCCCGCGGTGCCCCCGTCCGCGGTGCCCCCGTCCGCGGTGCCCCCGTCCGCGGTGCCCCCCTCAGGGACAGGCCGCCGCCCGCAGTGCCCGCCGCCCCTGGTGCCCCCGCCCGCGGTGCCCCCGCCCGCAGTGCCCCCCTCAGGGACAGGCCGCCGCCCGCGGTGCCCCCGCCTGCGGTGCCCACCGCACCCTCCGAGGCCGGAGCTGGGAGCCCCCGGCCCAGGGAGGGGTGGGGGCCGTCTCTTCCTCCTGGAGGTGCTTCCATAGGGCCCGGCACGAACCAGGGGGAGGCCGCCCCCACCATGGCCGCAGCCCAGGGGGACATCAGCACCCCCCAGGGCTGTTAGCCGTGTTACAGGCAGAAAGCAGATGGAGCTCCACACAGGCACGCACACGGGCATGCATACACACATACATGTGCATGCACATGCACATACACAGTTGTCTGGCCTGCCACCGAAGACCCTGGGCAGGACCCAGGCTGGCTCGGCCCCTCAGGCCTCCCCCACCGCAGAGGGTGTGCCCGGAGGAGCGTGGGCCTGAGGCCGGTGTCGGCCCTGCCTCCGAGGGGGGCCCTGCAGCAGCAGGACGGAGGCCGGCAGGGCCCCGGGTGGGGGCCGCACCAGGGGCGCCTCGGCCGGGCCTGGGCCCTGGGCCTCAGTTCCGAGCTGAGAGCTGCCACTTACGTGGGGCGCCAGGCACAGAGCTGGTTAGTGAGGAGGAGCTGGTGCGCGTGACGGCGCTGGAGCAGGGGCTGGTGCCGTAGCGGGGCAGGGCTCCGGTCAGCGCCGCCGTGTGGGACAGCCAGGCGGCCGGGTCGATGGGCCGGACAGGGTCAGCTGGGAGGCCACGGACGGCAACGAAAAGAAAGATGGACAGGGACAGACAGGACAAAGTGGAGCACAGGCCAAGTGGAGAGAGGCCGTAGGCCGGCTGGGCACCCCACCCCCAGCCCCACCCCCCACCCCCAGCTCCACCCCCCACCCCCACCCACCACCCGCCAGCCTCCCCATCCCCCCACCCTCACCCCCAACCCCCCAATGCCCCCACCCGCCAGCCCACAGTCACTCACCCCCACCCCTTCCACCCGCCAGCCCATGGTCACTCACCCCCACCCCCAACCCCCAACCCCTCCCCCGCCAGCTCAGGGTCACTCAACCCCAACCCCAATCCCACCCGACAGCCCAAGGTCACTCACCCCTTGGGACGGTGAAGTAGCTCCGGGGGGTGGGGTCCCAGCACTTGGCCACCGTGAGGCTGATGGGCCTGCAGGGCAGGGACGGCCGGTTGTGTGGACGAGGCCCCGTGTCCCCTCAGGCCCCGTGTGCCCGTGGCCCCCCTCATGTACCCCCCTGCATGCCTCCCTCTCACCCCGCTGCCCCCGTGGGCCCCCTCACCCCGCCGCCCGGCCCCCACCCCGCCCCCGCCCCTCACCCCGCCCTCATCCCAGCCCCGCCCCTCGCCCCGCCCTGGCCCCGCCCCTCACCCCACCCCCCGCCCTCACCCCTCACCCCGCCCTCACCCCTCACCCCGCCCTCACCTCTCACCCCGCCCTCACCCCCTCACCCCGCCCCCACCCCGCCCTCACCCCGGCCCCAGCCCCCACCCCGCCCTCACCCCGCCCCCACCCTGGCCCCCACCCCGGCCCCACCCCTCACCCCGCCCCTACCCCGGCCCTCGCCCCGCCCCCACCCGCCCTCGCCCCGCCCCCACCCCGCCCTCACCCCGGCTGGGACACGATCTCCCGCAGCACCCGCACGGCGTCGTCGTTGCTCATGTTCTCGAAGTTGACGTCGTTCACCTGGGGACAGGGTCCGAGCGGTGGGTGGCGGGGGGGGAGGTGCAGGGGGGTGGGGGGGCAGACCTCGCGCCCCTACCGCCCGGGCCCACCTGCAGCAGCATGTCCCCCGGCTCGATGCGGCCGTCGGCGGCCACGGCCCCGCCCTTCATGATGGAGCCGATGTAGATGCCGCCGTCGCCCCGGTCGTTGCTCTGGCCCACGATGCTGATGCCCAGGAAGTGGTGCCTCTCTGGGGGGGGGGCAGTCAGCAGCCCACCCGGACCCCACACCCGCCCCGGACCCCCACACCCGCCCTGGGCGCCCCACACCCGCCCCGGACCCCACACCCGCCCCCACACCCGCCCCGGGCCCCCCAACACCCACCCCGGTCCCCACACCCCGCCCCGGGCCCCCACACCCCGCCCCGGGCCCCCCACACCCGCCCCCACACCCGCCCCGGGCCCCCCAACACCCACCCCGGTCCCCACACCCCGCCCCGGGCCCCCACACCCCGCCCCGGGCCCCCCACACCCGCCCCGGGCCCCACACCCACCCTGGACTCCCAACACCCACCCCGGTCCCCACACCCCGCCCCGGGCCCCCCACACCCGCCCCCACACCCACCCCCGGTCCCCCACACCCACCCCGGTCCCCCACACCCGCCCTGGTCCCCCACACCCCACCATGGGATACCTGTGCCCCATCCCGGTCCCCACACCCGCCCCGGGCGCCCCACACCCGCCCCGGACCCCACACCCCACCATGGGATACCTGTGCCCCACCCCGGACCCCACACCCGCCCCGGGCGCCCCACACCCGCCCCCACACCCGCCCCGGACCCCACACCCCACCATGGGATACCTGTGCCCCACCCCGGACCCCACACCCGCCCCGGACCCCACACCCGCCCTGGGACCCCTGTGTCCTGCCCCCGGGCCCCACGCCCCGCCCCGAGCCCCATACCCTGCCCTGGGACCCCACACCCTGCCATGGGATACCTGTGCCCCACCCCCGGCCCCCACACCCGCCCGGGTCCCCCACACCCGCCCCGGTTCCCCAACTCCCGCCCTGGGACCCCTGTGTCCTGCCCCCGAGCCCCATGCCCCGCCCTGGGCCCTGGCCCCACCCCAGGCCCACGCCCCGCCCCCACGCCCCGGGCCCCGCCCCCGCCCCCGCCCCGGCCCGCCCCCCGGGGCCAGAGCCTCACCCGTGTTGAGCGTGACGGTGATGATGTTCAGGGACATGGTGGAGTCGGTGATGCTGCTGAAGGAGGAGGCCTGGGGGGCCGGGCGGGTGAGGCTGGGAGGGCAGCACCACCCCGCCCGCCCTCCCGCCTGTACCTACGCGGTCCGCCTGCCGGAGGCGCTGCTTCCGCCGCCGCCGCTTGTGCTTCCGGATGAGCCGGGAGGAGGTGCTCTGCTCGGTGGAGCTGCTCAGCCTGGGGTTGCAGGTGTGGGCAGGGGTCAGGGGCACAAAGGCCAGAGGCGCAGAGGTCAGCGGCGGAGGGGCTGCAGGGAGGTGCCCACACCCGGCCTCCCACCCCGCGCATCGGTGAGGGGCGGGGCCGGAGGTGGCAGGGAGGCAGGTGGTGTCTGTCAGAACCTCAGCTCCCAGCTGCACACTTCCCGCTCTGCACGTGTGCGACATGCAAACCCCACACCCACGGGGAACATGAGACACAACCCAACACCAGGTGAGCCACCTCGGCCTCCGCAATGGCACACACTGGTGCGTGCACCAAGTGCACATGGGCACGCCTGTGTGCCTCCACACACATGTACACAACACGCACACATTCCTGTGAAACACCCACGCGTGTGTGTTGTGCACATGACACACACCCATGTGCACACACATGCCTACTTGCACACACACCCACAACCATCACACTGTGTACCCACACAGCCACAACACTCATGCACACATACATGCCCGTACACATGGCCACACACACATGCACGCACACACACACATCAAAACACCGAGCATACATCTTCACACATGCCCGCGCACACGTGCCCACACGCCTGCACACGCGCACATGCCCGCGCACCGGCTCGTGTTGTCGTCCTCATCGGTGTCGATGAAGCTGCTGGACTCGAGCTCACTGCTCAGCAGGGTGGAGGCGCTGTCGGGGGGCAAGCCCAGGTCCCAGCGCCGGCCCCCCCGCGGGTGCCCGTTGGCCCGGGTGGCTGTGGGGACAGGAGGGCCCGGTGACCTCCGGGCGGCAGGGACGGAGGGGCTGGAGGAGGGCCTGGGACCTCTCCCCAGAGACACCCCCCCCCCCGGCGGGGCGGGGCGGGGGGCAGCAGGACTGGGACCTCTCCTCAGAGACCGCCCCCGGGGAATGGGGCGCGGGGGCAGCGGGCCTGGGGTGGAGGGCGTGGCCGTTACCCTCTTCCCGGTTCCTGCGTCGGGCTCGCTCCCGCCGGTGGCTGACCATGGACTCGGTGCCCGTCTCGTTGTCCATCCCATCACGGCTGCTGGCCACGTTCGGGCTGTGCCGACAAGAGTGCCGGGGACCCTTTCAGCCCTCGCCTGCCCCCTGCCTGGCGAGAACCTGACCCCACCCACCTGCTCAGCTGCCCCCCCCCCCCCCCCCGCAGCCAGGACCCACAGGACCACGGGCTCAGTCCCCCCAGTTCTTACTGGAAAGATGGGGGCCGGGAGTCCCCGATGCCACCCATCCGCTCCAGGGCGGGGGGCAGGTCGGCGTGGCCGTCGGTGGCCTGAGAGCCGGTGTCCGAGTGCGCGCCCTCCGCCAGGACCAGCTGCGGGGACAGTGCAGCTCAGCGTGCCCAGGGCGCCCAGGGCTCAGGCAGCCAGTCAGCCTGAGCCCGGCCCCCTCCGGTCTGGGGCCACCCCACCCCAGCCAATGCCCCCTGCCAACGCCCCCCAGGCTCACAGCCCAGCCCCCTCCAGTCTGGGGCCACCCCACCCCAGCCAATGCCCCCTGCCAACGCCCCCCAGGCTCACAGCCCAGCCCCCTCCAGTCTGGGGCCACCCCACCCCAGCCAATGCCCCCTGCCAACGCCCCCCAGGCTCACAGCCCAGCCCCCTCCGGTCTGGGGCCACCCCACCCCAGCCAATGCCCCCTGCCAACGCCCCCCAGGCTCACAGCCCAGCCCCCTCCGGTCCTGGGGCCACCCCACCCCAGCCAATGCCCCCTGCCAACGCCCCCCAGGCTCACCCAGGAGACCACGCGGCCATTGAAGCAGGGCAGCCGGGCATTGTCCGCAGAGATCTCCTCCTTCACCACCCTGCGGGCAGACACATCTGTGAGCCCCCTCATCCCCCCTCACACACAGACACAGACAGACACACACACACACACACAGAGACACACAGACACGCACAGACACACACAGACACATAGACACACACACACACACAGACACCACACACAGACACACACACCACACGCACACACACACACACACACACACGGCCGCTCTCCCCAGGGTGCTCCCAGAGAAGCCCCTCCGACCAGGTGCCCAGCACACGCCCAGCTGTCAGTCTGTGTGGCTGTCCGCACCCACATCCTCTTCCTGGGCTCCAGTCCTCCTGAGCGCCCCTTCCCGGGCCCAGCCAGGGCCAGGCCTCGGCCCTCAGCACCGGGGTCGCCACCTGCACCACAGTGCGCCGGGCTCTGTGTGCGCCCCAGGGGAAGAGCTTCGTCTGGTTTCTCCTCTGCCCCCCCAGCCCAGCACAGGGCCTGGTCACGGCAGCCTCGGCACAGGACCCCATGGACACAGGCAGGTCAAGATGGCGCAGTACACGCACCCTGCATGTATACCACACGCACATGCACACACACACACACACACACACACACACACACGCATTCTCCGAGGGCAGGCCACCGCCCACCCAGGGAGACAAGCAGACGCCACTTGCTGCACCTGCTCAACTCCGGGCCTGAGAGGCCAGCTGGGCCCACCGAGCGGTCAGCGAGCCCCTCCCTGACTCTGAACAGTGGCCAGACCCACTGCACCCGGGCAGCCAGGCCTATTTCTTTATTATTATCTTTAAACGTTTTTGTTGATTTCAAAGAGGAAGGGAGAGGGAGAGGGAGACAGAAACATAAGGATGAGAGAGAATCAGATCAGCTGCCTCATGCTCGCCCCACACTAGGGAGCCAGCTGCAACCTGGACACGTGCCCTGACCGGGAACTGAACCGTGACCTCCTGGTTCACAGGTCGACACTCAACCAGAGCCACCAGCTGGACACCAGGCCTGTTTCTTAATGGGCCCGGTCAGGTGGCGTGAGGGTTGGGGAGGGCAGGAGGCAGAGCCCAGGCAACACTTCTGGGAAGGAGGCCTGTGACCCCGGGCTCAGAAACAGGTGCGTGTGGGGGCCAAGGTTTCAGGCTCCGAGGTGAGGGGAGCAGCAGCCAGCACAGCTGGCAGGGGCCCTGGGCAGGACGGGCATGAGCTGTGGCCCCTGGAGGCCCGGGGGGCAGGCCAGGCAGGTGGGGCCTGCAGCTGGAGGGGCCTAGACGCCTTCCCGCCCGGAGCCCAGCCCTCCCAGCACAGTGGGATCTCCATGCCGAGGACCATGCCCAGTGGACAGACGGGGCCAGGACACTGAAGTGTAACAGATTACCCCTCCCCGAGGGAGCCAGCCCGCCGAATACATGGCTACAGGACGGGCACGCCGGGGGCTCTGCAGACAGAGCTCAGGGGCAGGGGAGGGGGGTCTTCAGGGGCCTGGTGGCCAGGGACCCGGGGAGGACATACGCCAGCCCGTGCTGTCTGCCCAAACCCATTCCCCTGCTGACCCCCCTCGAACCCAGGGCTGCCCCATCTCCCAGCGGGCCCTGCTGGCTGCCCCACGCCCAGTCACCTCCAGGCCTGGAAGAACTCCAGGGCTGCTCCAGCTGTTTGCCCACCCTCCTCCCAGGCCAGGGACCCACGTGGCCTGCAAACCCCCAGGCCGGCCTCCGCGGGGTGTGCGTGTGGGTGGGGGTCTCTGCAACTCGTGGGTGACCCCATGGCTCTGGCCCCAGGACAAAAACTGGGACCTGGGCACACGCCCCGCACAGGCTCGGTGCTGGCTTCGGTTGGTGACAGAGCGCGTGTGTGACTTCGGGAATCTCTGCGAAAGCGGTAAACTGAGCCACATCGGGCCGGCTGAGCGTCAACCTATGAACCAGGAAGTCAGGGTTCAACTCCGGGTCAGGGCACACGCCGGGGTTGTGGGCTCTGACTCTCTCACGAATGTTTCTGTCGCTCTCTGCCTCTCCCTTCCTCTCTGAAACCAGTGAAAACATACTTTAAAAATAAACACGGAATAATAGACTAAGTTGAAAACGAAAGTGCCCTTTCACACGGCAGATGGTCACGGCCACAGCAGCCCAGACCCCGAGGGGCAGCCCCCGAGGGCAGCGAGGGGCACGGGAGGCCCCACCGCAGGCCGGCCCCATGCGGCTCCCGAGCTGAGCCAGCAGGAAGGCTGGCCACACAGGCTGGGGCGTCCTGCTGTCCGTCCGAGGCCGCCAGGGACCCACCCACCCTCTCCCGCCCCTTAGTTGGGGGTTTGGGGGGGGACAACAGAGTCCAGTTGTCCAAACTCCCCCAGGTCCTCACGAGCTGCAGAGTGGCCCCTGCCTGACCCGGCCTGGCTGCCCAGGGCCCGGGCCAACCACAGGATCCAGGAAGTGGCCTCAATGTCAAAGTCCCCGGACACGGCCCCACACAAGGACGTGGGCACACCTGCTCGTCCCACGGCCCGGCCCCCTCCCCGGCCTGCCGAGCGGGGGACTCGGGTTACCAGTGGCCGAGCCAGGTCAGGCCTGGAGCCCACAGCCCGCCTCCTGCTCCTGGCCCCAGGGGCCCGGCCAGCGCCCACGGGGAGTCCTCTCCACAGACGGCCCCCTGGACCGGGCGCTGGAGGCTGAGCTGTGGACACCGAGTGCCGTGTGGCTCGGCGGGGACACAGGCCCAATGGCAAGCAACCCAGGGCGGGCGTGGGTGGGGTGACCCTTGACCTCTGCGCTGACCTCCGGATCCCGGGAGAGGGGGGCCAGGGGTAGGCTGTCCTGAGCCTCCAGACAGATCCGTACCCCTGTGCCAGGTCCCACGTTCCCTCCCCACCCTAACCAGGGGACCCACCCCTTCCCCAACGACACTCCCACCCCGTGAATGTTCCTGGGACCCCAGGCTCCCCCCACAGCTCTGCAGGCACCTGTGGGCGCCCCCACTCTCCCCCCCCAAACACACACACAGAGGGGGCGGCGGCCCTGAGTCTGAGAGGTCCCACATGGGGCCGCAGACCTGGACCCGCAGGTTACACTCGGGGGCGCACAGAGCGGGCCAGGGGCGGGCGGGGGAGAGGACGCCGCTGCCCGCCGCCCTGGTCCTCCGGCTCCGGGGCCCCACGTGCCTCCGCGCGGGGCACGGACGGTGGGCACGCACCGTGCGGGGCGGAGGATCGGCGCGGCCCGGCCCCGGCCCCGCCGCAGACAGGTGCCGCCCGCCGCCCGGCCCGGCCCGGCCCGGCACCCACCCGAAGTCCTGGTCCATGGACTTGAAGAAGAACTTGTAGGCGTGCACCGGCCGGTTGCTGAGCACGCCCTTGAAGTCGGCCAGCGTGACGCGCTCGGGCGCCACGGGCAGCTTCACCAGGTACGGCGTCTCCTCCTCGTCCATGTGGTAGATGATCTTGGTCTCCGCCATGGCGCGGCGGCGGCGCTCAGGCCCGGCCCGGGCACCGCCGCGGGCGCCTCCCCGCCGCCGGCCTGCGCCCCGCCCGCCCGCCCGCCGCCGCCGCTCCCGGCCCGGCCGCCGCGGCCCCGGCCGCGCCCGCCCCGCCGCCCCCCGCTCCGCGCGCGCCTCGCCTGCTGCCCCGCGGCCGGCGGCCGCCCATCCGCTGCGCCCGGGACGCCGCTGGGAGCGCTCCAGGCCCGGCCGCGTCCAGCGCCCGCCGCCCCCTCGGGCCGCGCAGTTCCAGGGACGCCCAGCGGCGCTGCGCGCGGCCCGCGGGGGGCGCCCGAGAGCGCGGCGGCGCTGGCGTCACGGGCGGGGCGGGGCTACGCAGGCGCGGGAGGCGGGGCGCGCGGGGGCGGGGCTGCGCAGGCGCGGGAGGCGGGGCTGCGCGGGCGCGGGAGGCGGGGCGCGCCGGGGGCGGGGCTGCGCAGGCGCGGGAGGCGGGGCGCGCGGGGCGGGGCGGTGTGTGCGCAGCTCGCGAGGCCTTGTCCCTGGCCGGCCCCCGCCTCCAGCCACGCGCACCGGGCGCCCGCGACACGCTCCGGGCCCGGGCTGCCGCGCGTGAACAGACGGGGCGCGCCCGGGGCAGGAAGTGGGTGGGACGCCCCGTATGTCGCGCCCCGCTCTGTGGGAAGGGAGACCCGCCCCGCCCCGCCCCGCCGGGACCCCTCCGGAGCGCGGCGGGCACCTCTGACACCGGCCCTCCGGGCCCTCGGAGAGCCCCCTGGTCCGCGGGGCTGAGACCCGAGGCCGCGGGGCCCTAAGGAGGCTGAGGACCCTGTCGCCCCGGCAGGGAGCAGAGGACACCGGCAGCCTGCGCCCCCGCCGTCCCCTCCCAGCCCCGACATGGCTCCCCCGTTGCCGGTGCCCACGGGGCTGAAAAACACGGTCCATTGGGTGTGGGGAGGGCTCGGCGTGCAGGTGTGAGCACACGGGTGTGATGCCGAGGGGACAGCGGGGGGCGCGGGTGTGCAGAGGTGCCCAGGCTGCAGGTGAAGGGTCCCTCACCCCAGCCGCTGTCAATCCAACAAGCAAGCCTGAGGCCCCCCCTCAAGGGAGACCTGAGCAGCGCTGCCACCAGGATGCACGGGAGGGAGAACAAGGGGGATGGGGATGGGGGGTGAGGCCCCTGTTTCCCCCCCACACCCCGGAAGCTGGCTGGAGCCTGACCCTCGGGCAGTGGGCCGGAGCAGGAGACCCCACCAGGCCACTAGGGGCCAGAGGCGCCCAGGCTGGGGACCATCCAGGTCAGCCTGAGCCGGGGACCCTACCTCCAAGTCCCCTTGGCTCCATGAGGGTGGTACCCACTGGGCAAAGCCGGAGCCTTCTCCCCTCGGGTCTCGGGTTCCTCGGTGGTGATCTGCGGAGCCAGGCAGGATGGCCTTGGAGGGAGGGCCCGTCACAGCCCTCTCAACTGGTGTCCAGGGAAGGAGGGAGATAGGGCCTCTACACCAGGCCCTCCAATGGGGTGGTCTGACCCCCCCAGCTGCACACCAGCTAACCCCAAGGTTATCTGTCCCAGCTGATGGATGCCCAGCCAATGCCTCAGTGGTCAAGCTCAGGCCCCTGCAGGGGTGAGTCTGTGGCCAGGCCCTCAGCCCTGACAGGCCAGGCTTTGTTCAGTGGAAGTGGTGGCCTGTGGGGCCAGGGGCCACTGGGCTGGGATAGTCACGTTCTCAAACCACAGGACCCGGCCAGCCTCCCTCCCTGCCTCAGCCACTACAGGTCCCGGGGGAGGGATGGGGGGGCAGCTATTTGAGTCATTGCCTGGGCATTCTACCATCTGACAACCCTGCTCATCAGATCTGGACTCAGGGGAGGACCAGAGCTTAGAATTCCTTCCCAAATCCCACCCTCGCTTTTCCTGAGCACCTTTTATTTATTTTTTTAAATATATTTTATTGATTTTTTAAAATATATTTTATTGACTTTTTTCAGAGAGGAAAGAAGAGGGATAGAGAGTTAGAAACATCGATCAGCTGCTTCCCGCACACCTCCTACTGGGGATGTGCCTGCAACCAAGGTACATGCCCTTGACCGGAATCGAACCCAGGGCCCTTCAGTCCACAGGCCGATACTCTATCCACTGAGGCACACAGGTCAGGGCCCTGAGCACCTTTTAAAATGACCACTCAGCTGGAACCGGTTTGGCTCAGTGGATAGAGTGTCAATCTGCAGGCTGAAAGGTCCCGGGTTCAATCCCCGTCAGGGGCATGTACCTTGGTTGTGGGCACATCCCCAGTAAGGGGTGTGCAAGAGGCAGCTGATGGATGATTCTCTCTCATTGATGTTTCTAACTCTCTATCCCTCTCTCTTCCTCTCTATAAAAAATCAATAAAATATATTAAGAAAAATAAAATGACCACTCAGCCCGGCCAGTGTGGCTCAGTGGTTGAGTACCACCTAAGAACCAGGAGGTCCCGGTTTGATTCCTGATCAGGGCTCATGCCTGGGCTCAAAATTCCCAGTGTGGGGGGTCCAGGAGGCAGCCTATCCACGATTCTCTCTCATCATGGATATTTCTCTCTTCCTCTCTGAAATCAATAAAAAAAACATTTAAGAATAAAATAACCACTCAAAGTAAAGCCTCTGAGAAAGCAGTGACCTCCAGGCCAACCACCATATCAGTAACAGGTGCTTCCACCTGCTCTGCCTGCTGCAGGCTTGTGACCTGAGGCGGAGGGCTGGCCTCGCCCACTGCCCGGCTTCTGGGGTCTGCAAAGTAATAAATCTTTCGACTGTATTTCCTTTGTGAGTTTATTGACACGGAGTCTTCATGAAAACAGCCCGGAGCTTTCCGTGCCCGGCCTGGGAGCTCGGACACCCACCGTGTGGGTGGCTTTTACCTCCTCCTTCAGCTGGTCACGTTCCTCACACCCAGCTGCCCACAGGGTGACGAGCAGGCTTCCCACTCCCCGCTGTCCTGACGGGGCTTTGGAGGATGGGGTCAGGGTCGGGGGAACACAGGGGCTCCTTCCTGCCACAGCCCCTCCCCCAGGGGTGTCGGACCTGCCCCTTCTGCGGGTGCCTCGTTACCCCCACCTGTCAGTCCTCACACCTCCAGTCCCACCTGCTTCTCAAAGTACTGAGCTAACACCACCAGCATGATCCCCTCCCCCACACACACCTTCAAATAAACCCTCAGGGGCCTGGCCGGTGTGGCTCAGTCACTGAGCATCAACCTATGAGCCAGGAGGTCAGGGTTCAATTCCCTGTCAGGGCACATGCCCAGATTTCGGGCTCCATCCCCAGTGAGGGGGGGTGGGCATGCAGGAGGCAGCCAATCAAAGATTCTCTCTAATCAGTGATGTTTCTCCCTCTCCCTTCCTCTCTGAAATCAATAAAAAATATATATTTAAAACACACACAAAACAACCCTACCCAGTTTGGCTCTGTGAACAGTGTCGACCTGGGGACTGAAGGGTCCCAGGTTTGATTCTGGCCAAAGGCACATGTCTGGGTTGCAGGCACATCCCCAGTGGGGGGGCGGGCAGGAGGCAGCTGATCCATAATTTCTCATCATTGATGTTTCTCTCTCTCCCTCTTCCTTCCTCTCTGAAACCAATAAAGAAATATATTTAACACACACACACACACACACACACACAACAAACCCTCAGGAGCTGCCCCACACTTCGTCCCAAACAGGTGTAAGTGCTGAAAAATCCCGTAGGTCACCCTTCTCAGGACACCCCACCCAGACCTTCCACTCATGGGGGGTGATGGGGGGTTTCAGACGAAGGAAAGAATCGGGTCCAAGGCCCAGCCTGCCGGGGAGGAGGCAGCAGAGGCGGGTCTACCAGTCAGAAAGGTCTTTATTGTGATGTGGCCATTCCCCGGGAGGTGCCGATGCGGCGTCCGGAGTGGCTGCGGGGGCCACTCTAGCACCATCTTCACCCTCCTCCGTCCTCGGTCTTTGGATAGAACAGAAGCCAAATGACGCCCCAGCCCCGGCTCCTGCCCAGGGAGGGGCCCAAAGTCGCCTGGAGCCCAGGGTCTGTCAAGGCAGCTGATTGCAAAGGAGGCTGGAAGCGGAGATAGGGCCCCACAGCCCAGGCGGCCGGTGGCAGCAGAGGGACATCAGCCCGGGCAGGGAATGCTGTCCTCAACCCCGTGCCCGCGCAGGGCAGCCTGGCTAACAAGGCGCAGTGCAGTCCGGAGCCAGAGGGCAGTTCCCTCAGGAAGGCCTGAGGAAGGGGCAGTGCCAGCCCCGGGCTGACCCAGCCCCCCCCTGTGCCCTGCAGCCGCTGGTCTCCCCCAGAGGGCAGAGGCCTGGAGAGCCCCGGGTGATCGTCCGTGGGCTCGGGTGGCTGGAGGGGGCAGGGCCTGCCGTGCGCGCTGCAGGGGACTGCTGGGGGGCGGGGTGCAGCCCAGCAGGCGGAGCCAAGGAGCCCCCCCTCTTTCCGCTGCTGGTGAGGTGAGGGCTCTGGAGGCGGCTCCAGGGGAGGGCTCTGCCTTCTCCCGCCAGCTCAGTCCGGTTCAGTTCGGGGCAGCGGGACCAGCCGCTGGAGGGACCGGAGCGGCGGGGCAGGCGGACGCCGGGGAGGGTGGCCGGCCGGCCAGCCCGGGGCCGCCTCCTCACTTGCAGTACTCCTTCCGGAACTCTGGAAGACAAGCGGCAGGTGGGCGCTCCGCCTCCCCGCAGGACGGCCCGGGTTCGGCCTCCCTCCCCGCCACGCACCTTTGTCCAGGTCGATGTGCTTGGCGGGCGGGGGGCACTGCGCCAGCGCAGCCCGCTCCTTCAGGAGGTTGTTTTTGTAATCTGGGGGGGCAGGGGGGTAGGGGGGGAGCGCGGTGAGCCCCAGGGGAGCCTCCCCACTGTGTGTGTGTGTGTCTCTGTGTGTGCGTGCGCACGTGGCCGGCTCCTTCAGGAGGTTGTTTTTGTAATCTGGGGGGGGAGCGCGGTGAGCCCCAGGGGAGCCTCCCCACTGTGTGTGTCTGTGTGTGTGTGAGTCTCTGTGTGTGCATGTGCATGTATGTGTGTGCGTGTATGTGTGTGCATGTGTGAGTCTCTCGCTGTGTGTGCATGTGCATGTATGTGTGTCTCTGTGTATGTGTGCGCGTGTCTGTGTCTGTGTCTGTGTCTGTGCGCGTGGCGGGCGCCTCACCCAGCGGGAAGTCCTCGCTCCTGCAGAAGGCCTGGTCCCCTGTGGCCACAGGAAACTCCGACAAGTTCACGTCCTTCCTGGGGGGGAGGGGAGGGCGGATCAGGACACCGGGAGGGCCCGGCCCCGCCCACCCCAACGTGGACAGCGGGGAGAAGGGGAGACTCACCCCCTGGCCCTCCGAGGCCTCTGGTCCGAGTAGTCGTAACCTGGGGAGGGAGACGCGCTCGCGTGGATGGGAGGGCAGTCCGCCCCCCCTCCCGCACGCAAGCTCCGGGGCGCCCCCCGACCCCCACCCCGCCCCGCTCACCCCCGCACCCAGGTTCCGGGGCGCCGCCCCGCTCACCCCCGCGCCGGCGCTGCCGCGTGGCCAGCACCACCGTGAGCAGCAGCAGCAGGAAGAGCAGGAGCGCGGCCAGCACGTAGCCCAGCTGCTGGAAGAAGAGCGCGCGGCCCTCGGGCACGATCACGTTGATGACGCTACGGCCGCGTGCCAGCGTGGGGTCTGCGGGGCCGCGGGGGGGGTCAGGGGTCAGGGGCGGGACTGCAGCCGGTGCACCCTGACCCCAGCCTCACCCCGCGCTGACCCCCGCGGGGCCTCCCCTCGCTGGCCCCCAGGGGCCCTCCCGTGGGATGCGGAGGGGCCGGCCGGGCTCCCAGCAGCCGGTCTGGCCGTTGCCGGCCCCTAGATGTTTTCCAGGGGCCCGGGGCGGTCAGGGGGAGCCCGGGGCGGTCAGGGGGGGGCCCGGGGCGGTCAGGGGGGGCCCGGGGCGGTCAGGGGGAGCCCAGGGCGGTCAGGGGGGGAGCCCAGGGCGGTCAGGGGGGGAGCCCGGGGCGGTCAGGGGGAGCCCGGGGGGAGCCGGGCGGCCGGGCACCTGGGGCCGGGGCGCCGCCGGGGCGGGAGCCGTTGCCCGGGGGCGGCGGCGGCGGCGGCGGCGGGGCGGGCGCGGTGACCGTCAGGCGGAAGACGCGGCGCTCGTGCAGGCCGCAGTAGTGGTGGTGCAGGTGGCAGGAGTAGGTGCCCTCGTCCGCCGGCTCCAGCGGCTCGATGCGCAGCGAGAAGTCGCCGCGCGCGAAGGCGTCGGCGCGCACGGACACGCGGTCGCGCAGCACGGGCGGCCCGTAGGCGCGGCGCTCGCCGGACGCGTACAGGTCGAGCAGGCGGTCGGCGCGGTCGTGCGGGACGCCCGGCGGCTGCCGGTCCCAATGCGCCACCTGCTGCGCCTCCTCCAGCGGCTGCCGGTCCGTCCACACGGCCGCGCGGTTCACGCAGGTCAGCAGCGCGGGCGCCCCGCGCGCCGCCACCAGCACCTCCTTCTCGCCGTCCCAGTGCGCGCCGGCGGCCCGGGCTGCGGGGAGGCCGCTCAGTGCGGGCGGGGGGGGGCGGGGGGCGGGGGGCGGGGAGGGGGCGGGGGCGGGGGGCGGGGGGGGCGGGCGGGCGGGCCGCTCAGTGCGCGGGGGCGGGGGCGGGTGTGGATGGGGCAGAGGCGGGCGGGGCGGGGCGGAGGGGCGTCCCGCGGGGCCGGCACTCACGGTCGTCGGTGACCTCCAGCTGGACGGCCAGGTTCTCGTCCAGGTGGCAGTAATGGTGGTGCAGGTTGCAGGTGTACAGCCCGGCGTCCGCCTCCTCCACCGCTGGCCGGGAGGGGACGGAGGCCGCGGTGAGCTCCCGCCCGCGCCCCCCGATGCCCAGCCCCTGCCGTGACCCTCCCCGGGCAATGGCTCCGGCCGCGGCGGCGCCCCCGCCCCCTCCCGCCGTGCGCTCCCGCGGGGCAGGGGGGCGGGGGGCGGGAGGGGCGGAGGGCGGGGCCGGGGATGGGGCGGAGGGAGAGGGGCGGGAGGGGTGGGGCCGGGGCGGAGGGGGCGGGGCGGGGGCAGAAGGGACAGGGGGCGGGGGGCAGAGGGGGCGGGCCGGGGGGCGGAAGGTACCGCGGATGAGCAGCGAGAAGTTGCCGTCCAGGAAGGCGGCGGGCGGAGGGGCGGGGTGCGGGGTCGGAGGGCAGAGGGGTGGGGGCAGGAGGGGCGGGGGGCAGAGGGGCGGAGGGCGGGGGCGGGGGCGGGAGGTACCGCGGATGAGCAGCGAGAAGTTGCCGTCCAGGAAGGCGGCGGGCGGGGGGCGGATGGAGGGGGGGGCAGAAGGGGCAGGGGGCGCGGGGCAGAGGGCAGAGGGGCGGGGCGGGGGCGGGAGGTACCGCGGATGAGCAGCGAGAAATTGCCGTCCAGGAAGGCGGGGGGCGGGGGCGGAGGGAGGGCGGGGGCAGAGGGGCGGGGCGGGGGCAGGAGGGGTAGGGGGCGGGGGGCAGAGGGGCGGGGCGGGGCGGGAGGTACCCCGGATGAGCAGCGAGAAGTTGCCGTCCAGGAAGGCGGCGGGCGGGGGGCGGAGGGGGGGGGGGCAGAAGGGGCAGGGGGCGGTGGCAGAAGGGGTAGGGGGGGGCAGAGGGCAGAGGGGCGGGGCGGGGGCGGGAGGTACCCCGGATGAGCAGCGAGAAGTTGCCGTCCAGAAAGGCGGCGGGCGGGGGGCGGAGGGAGGGCGGGGGCCGAGGGGCGGAGCGGGGGCGGGAGGGGTAGGGGGCGGGGGGCAGAGGGCAGAGGGGCGGGGCGGGGCGGGAGGTACCCCGGATGAGCAGCGAGAAGTTGCCGTCCAGAAAGGCGGCGGGCGGGGGGCGGAGGGAGGGCGGGGGCAGAGGGGCGGGGCGGGGGCAGGAGGGGTAGGGGGCGGGGGGCAGAGGGGCGGGGCGGGGCGGGAGGTACCCCGGATGAGCAGCGAGAAGTTGCCGTCCAGGAAGGCGGCGGGCGGCAGCAGCAGGCGGCCCCGGTCGCGCGGCTCGTACACGCGCTGCTCGCCGGCCGAGAACAGGTCCACCAGGCGGCGCGCGGGGCCGGCGGGGCCGCGCAGGTCCCAGTGCAGCACGCGCTGCCGGTCGCGCAGCCGGTCCTGCGTCCACACCATCCGGGGGCTCTGGCAGCGCAGCTCGGCGCGGCCGCCCGCCGGCCCGCTCACCGCGGCCTCCGCCACCACCGCGCCGCCCGCCGCGGGCCCCGCCGCCGGCCCTAGAGGAGGGGGGCGCTGAGCCGGGGGGCGGGGCGGGGGCGGGGCGGGGGCGGGCCCAGGGGCAGGGAGGGGGCGGGGCCCGGAGGGCGGGGCCCAGGGGCAGGGAGGGGGTGGGGACCAGAGGGCAGGGCCGGGCGGGGCCCGGGGCAGGGAGGGGGCGGGGCCCGAGGGCAGGGAGGGGCGGGCCCAGGGGAGGGGCGGGGCCCGGGGCAGGAACGGGCGGGGCCAGGGGGCGGGGCCCAGGGGCAGGGCCGGGCGGGGCTGGCCTGGCGGGGACGGAGGGCTCTGTCCGCAGCAGGGCGATCACTCACCGGCGCACAGCACCGCGGAGCCTGGAGGGACAAGAAGAGCCAGTCACGCGGGGGAGGGGAGGCCTTGGCCCTCACATCCCGGCACAGCCCCGGGGAGGGGCACTGCCCTTGTCCCCCCTTTTTTTTGAGCAACATTTTTAATATGTTTTATTGATTATTTTACAGCGAGGAAGGGAGAGAGAGAAAGGTCCATAAGAATCATGGATCAGCTGCCTCTTGCACGCCCCCTACAGGGGATGTGCCCACAACCAAGGTCCATGCCCTTGACCGGAAACAAACCCGGACCCTCAGTCCGCAGGCCGCCGCTCTATCCACTGAGCCACACCGGTCCCGGCCCCCTCTGTTTTAATATGTATTTTTATTGATTTCAGAGAGGGAGGGAGAGGGGGAGAGGGAGAAAAACATCGATGATGAGAGAGAATCATTGATCAAGTGCCTCCACTCGCCCCACACTGGGCACTGAGCCCAGAGCCCCGGCATGTGCCCTGTTGGGAATCGGGGAATCGAACCCTGACTTCCTGGTTCATAGGTCAATGCTCAACCACTTGTCCCGTCTGTAGTCCCCGCGGAGGTGGGTGCTGGCACCCGGTTTATGGGTGGGGATAAAGCCGGAGAAGACACAGGGGGGGCTCTCTAGCCCGCATGGTGCAGGCACCTCTCCCACAGCCCCCCAACCCTCACAGCCCCCCTAATCACAGCCCCCCTAACCCTCACAGCCCCCTTAATCCTCACAGCCCCCTAATCCTCACAGCCCCAACCCTCACAGCCCCCCCAACCCTCACAGCCCCCCTTAACCCTCACAGCCCCCCCAACCCTCACAGCTCCCTTAACCCTCATAGCCCCCCAACCCTCACAGCCCCCTTATCACAGCCCCCTTATCACAGCCCCTCAACCCTCACAGCCCCCCCTAACCCTCACAGCCCCCTAACCCTCACAGCCCCCCTTAACTCTCACAGCCCCCTAACCCTCACAGCCCCACTAACCCTCACAGCCCCCTTATCACAGCACCCCTTAACCCTCACAGCCCCCCTAATCCTCACAGCCCCCCCTAGTCCTCACAGCCCCCCTAACCCTCACAGCCCCCCTAATCCTCACAGCCCCCCTTAACCCTCACAGCCCCCCCTAACCCTCACAGCCCCCCTAATCCTCACAGCCCCCTAACCTTCACAGCCCCCCTAACCCTCACAGCCCCCCCTAACCCTCACAGCCCCCCTAATCCTCACAGCCCCCCTAACCCTCACAGCCCCTCAACCCTCACAGCCCCCCCTAACCCTCACAGCCCCCCTAACCCTCACAGCCCCCCAACCCTCACAGCCCCCCTAACCCTCACAGCCCCAACCCTCACAGCCCCCCCTAACCCTCACAGCCCCCCCAACCCTCATAGCCCCCCCAACCCTCATAGCCCCCCTAACCCTCACAGCCCCCTAACCCTCACAGCCCCCCTAACCCTCACAGCCCCCCTAACCCTCACAGCCCCCCTAACCCTCACAGCCCCTCAACCCTCACAGCCCCCCCTAACCCTCACAGCCCCCCTAACCCTCCCAGCCCCCCTAACCCTCACAGCCCCCCTAATCCTCACAGCCCCCCTAACCCTCACAGCCCCGCTAACCCTCACAGCCCCCCTTAACCCTCACAGCCCCCCTTAACCCTCACAGCCCTCCGTAACCCTCACAGCCCCCCCCCCGTAACCCTCACAGCCACTGCAGGGACGCCACCTGCCCTTCGGGGTACGTGGTGAGTGGTGGGTTCGGGTTAGACCCCATTGGCTGGGTCTGGGGTGCATGCTCCTCAGCACCCCCCCTTCAGGGGATGGAGAGCCAGCAAGGCCCCGGAGCCTGGGCACCGGGAGCTGGTGTCGGGGAGGCTGGGCACCGGGAGGCTGGGCACCGGGAGGCTGGACACCGGGAGGCTGGGCACCGGGAGGCTGGGCACCGGGAGCTTGGGCACCGGGAGCTGGTGTCGGGGAGGCTGGGCACCGGGAGCTGGTGTCGGGGAGGCTGGGCACCGGGAGCTGGTGTCGGGGAGGCAGGCACTGCACCTGCCGGGGCCACACTGGAGCCTCAGGGCCTCACCTGGAGCCACCCCACCCCCGGCTCAGGGCTGGAGCCCCCGGTCCTGAAGGGCAGGTCTGAGCACCGACACGCTGGACGTGAGGAGGGACCCACGCCTGCCACCTCACAGCCCAGCTCCCGCTCTGGGGGCCGGCGCCAGCGCCAGGAGGGAGGAATGTGCCGGGTCAGCAGGCCACTCGGCGGGGGGTGGGGGGTGGGGGGTGTGCAGGCAGCCAGGAGCAGGCCCTGCAGCCCCACAGTCCCCAGGCCCCACGTCCCAGCGGCTCCCCTCCTGCCACAGGAGCACGGGCCTGGCCCCCTGCCCACGGGACCCGGGCCCCCGCCTCCGCGCCCCCGCCCGCCCCGCCTGGACCTCCGGCTCACACCCTCCTGGGCCCGGGACCCCGTCATCTCCGAGGCCCCCCCGACTGTCCCTTCCCACCGGGCAGCCCCTCGCGGGCTCCGCTCAGACAGGCGCGGGGGCCGGCGCCGGGCCCCTCCCGCACTCACTCTGCAGCAGCAGAAGTTTCCAGAGCAGGACGCCGGCCTGCAGCGCCATGGTGCCGCCGCCAGCTGGGCTTTGTCTGCTCCTCCGCTCCAGCCCCAGAAAAACAGCCGGCCCCCTCCCCGGCCCCGCCATGACATCACGGGCTCTGGGCCGGTCAGGGCTGCAGACCGCCCCCTCGCTCTGCCCAGCCCCGGCCTCCCCACCCGCGGCCCGTGGGGAGGGGGCCCTCTGGCCCGGGTCCCGGGAGGACGGGAGGCCGAGGGTGAGGTCCCCGCGATGCCGGTGGGTGGGCGGCTGTGACACGCGGGGTCCTGCTGGGGCGGCTGCTGCGGCTGGGGTTCCGCCGTGAGCACCCCTCACCCCACCTCTGCCGGGGGACCCTGCCCAGGGCATCCCCTCTCGTGGGCGGCCTGGCCCTGCCCGGGGTGCAGGCATCCGGGCAGGGACCCCCGGGGATCCAGGCTGCCAAACCGCCGGCTCTTCCCGCTTCCGTTAGCCTGCGATGACCCCACATTTCATCCAGAAAAGGGGGATCCGCACAGCCCAGCCCTGGGGGGAGGCCTGGGCGGGGCCTGGGCACAGCGTGAGGCCCTGACGGCTCCACAGGAGCCAGGGGGACATGGGGGGGCAGTGGGGGAGCCATGCCCTCCTCTCTGGCCTGCCCCGCCCCCCCAGCATCTGCCCACCACCCAGGGCAGAATGGGTGTCCCTGAACTCAAACCCGGGTCACAGCTCCTGGGGGCGCCCCCACCCAGAGGAGAGGGGAGGGAGGGTACCGGAGCCCCCACCGCAGAAGGCACTAATTTGAAACTCTGGGAAAACCCGCGGAGTCGCGTAAACAAATGGGAAATGACAGAGCGGCGCTGGGTACGAGCCCGCTCCCTCTCGTTGAGCAAACCTCAGAGAGGAACCCACAGCGCATTCCTCCGGGCGTGGCCCGCCCGGCCCGGCCCCCTGGGCTCGGGTCTCCGCGTGACCCTGCCCTGGTCCCCGCGTCCCGGACCCGCCAGCCGGCACCCGGCCCAGCTCCGGGCGCCCAGGCCAGCCCTGCCGCGGAGGGGACGCCGGGGTGACAGGAGGGAGCCCCCGCGCCCACACCCACTCCCGACTTCACGGCGGCTCCTCAGCAGGGTCCGGGCCCTGGGGGCGGGGCCGTTTCCAAACTCGGATCAGAACCAGCTCCCCTCAGCCCGGCTCCTCCAGGGGCCTTTCATTCTGGAAAAACGAGCTGGCCTCCGCCCTGGGCCTCCAGGCCAGCCTCCCTTGTTTTTCTAACTGGTCTGTGTTAGCGCCGGTGGTGCTCTCCGCCCCCTGCCCCCACCCCCGCCTGCCCCGTTCTGCTGCCCCGTCTCCATCCTCCGCCCGCCCTTGGCCGCCTGCTCCCCTGCGTGGAGGGAAGGCCCAGGCAGCTGGAGAGAGGCGGGAAGCCAGGGCCGGCCTGGTCTGAGGGGACCCGGTTACACCCTAAACTCCTGCACAGCCCCCCTCCCTGCGGGTCCCTGGCCCCGGCCCTCGGTCCTGAGGCTCCGGGCTCCTCCTGCTACAGACCCAAGTGCAGGGAGACGGCGGGGGGTGGAGGGGGCGCCCCTGAGTGCACCCTGACCCCTCGCCCCAGCGGGCAGGACAGACAGAACAGCCAGGGCCGTGCCCCTCCTCCGTTCTCTCCGAGGAGGCCAGCTGAGCCCCAGGAGCCGCAGAGGGCCGCACGCCCCGCCCCGTCCTCGGTAGGAAATGGCACAGATGTGAGCAGAGCAGCGGGACCAGGCGCCAGCCGAGCCCGGCTCCCTCTCCCTCCTCTCCCACGGGTGCCCGGCCTCAGGGGACGCTCCGCGGGGAGAGCAGACCGGGCTGAGGACCCTGGCAGCATCTCCCCGTCCGCCCGGAGCTCAGGCCGGGGGGGCCCCCCCATCCCTGCACCCCCCCCAGCCCGCAGCCTCCTCCCTCCCTGGGCGGGGCTGAGCGGGTGTCAGGCCGCGAGCTGAGAACCAGACTCTGGCTCCGGCTCCTGGGACCGGGACATTCCAGGCCGCCTGGCTCATCGGGAGGAAAACCACAGGCTCTCCGAGCGGCACCAGCAGGCTCCCACGTGGTCACACACCTACTGTGCGCTGAGCACCTACTGTGCGCTGAGCACCTACTGTGCGCGGCGGGGGCAGCGCGGAGGCCAGGCTCCCGCCCCCGGAGCCGTGAGGAAGGGCAGCCGGCGTTCCGCGCACAGGGAGGGCGGTCAGGTGCCCGGGGCCGCCTCCCTGCCTGGAGGGCTGCAGTGGCCCCTGGGGGCAACACCCACAGGGGAGGCCCTCCCAGGTGAGGGAGAGGGGCCTGCTGTGGTCTGGTTCCTCCAGGCCCTCGGGAGCCCGGCCTGAGACTGAGCACAGGGACGGGGCTGGGAGGCAGGACATGCCTGGGCGGTTGGTGCAGCTTCTGCAGGGCCTCGGGGCTCACAGGGCATCCACCCCCCACGCGCCCGTCCCCACGGCGCCCACACACCCCCAGGGTGCCCACCCCTCTCCACATGTCCGCCCTCCCCATGGCATCCACCCCCCATGCGCCCGCACCGTGAGTGTGGGCAGGAGTGGTGAGTACAGTGGATAGCGCTTCGCACCCACATGGTTAAGCACTAGGACCTCTCTGGGGGGCGGGGACCACAAGGCAGCCCAGCTTCCGCCAACCACAGGCCCCTGGGCCCCAGTCCACCGACTGACAGCCCCCTGGGCCCCAGTCCACCGACTGACAGAGCCACTACCCGGGCCCTAGTCCACCGACTGACAGCTCCCTGGGCCCAGTCCACCGACTGACAGAGCGACCACCCGGGCCCCAGTCCACCGACTGACAGAGCCACCACCCGGGCCCAGTCCACCGACTGACAGAGCCACCACCCGGGCCCAGTCCACCGACTGACAGAGCCACCACCCGGGCCCAGTCCACCGACTGACAGAGCCACCACCCGGGCTCAGTCCACCGACTGACAGAGCCACCACCCGGGCCCCAGTCCACCGACTGACAGAGCCACCACCCGGGCCCCAGTCCACCGACTGACAGAGCCACCACCCGGGCCCCAGTCCACCGACTGACAGAGCCACCACCCGGGCCCAGTCCACCGACTGACAGAGCCACCACCCGGGCTCAGTCCACCGACTGACAGAGCCACCACCCGGGCCCCAGTCCACCGACTGACAGAGCCACCACCTGGGCCCCAGTCCACCGACTGACAGAGCCACCACCCGGGCCTCATCCACTGACAGAGCCCCCCGGGCCCCAGTCCACCGACTGACAGAGCCCTCTGGGCCCCAGTCCACCGACTGACAGAGCCACTACCTGGGCCTCATCCACCGACTGACAGAGCCACTACCCGGGCCTCAGTCCACCGACTGACAGAGCCACCACCCGGGCCCAGTCCACCGACTGACAGAGCTGCCACCCGGCCCCAGTCCACCGACGGCAGAGCCACCATCTGGAGCAGCGGGAAGCAGCCTGCACAGGGAGGATGCAGAGGCCGAGGCCAACCTCACCCTCACCACGACCCTGTGACCCCGTGACCCTGTGACCCTGTGAGGACCAGCGGGCAGGCGGGAAGCTGTGCAGTGCCGAGGGTGCCGCCTTCAGCTGCTCAGTTCGTGGGGATCCCGGACACAGCCACACACGCACTCACACACAGACACACACACTCACACACGCACACACACTCTCACACACACACACTCTCACGCACTCACACACACTCTCACACACACACACTCTCACGCACTCACACACACACACACTCTCACACACACACACACAGACACAACACTCACACACTCTCTCACACACACACACACACACTCTCACGCACTCACACACACACACTCACACACACACATACACTCTCACACACACACACTCTCATGCACTCACACGCGCGCACACACACACACACACTCACACACACACACATACACTCTCACACACATACACACACTCTCAGACACACTCAGACACACTCTCAGACACACACACACTCACACGCACACACACGTACAGACACACACACACTCTCACACACACACTCACACGTACAGACACATACACACTCTCTCACACGCACACACTGTCACACGGACACGCACACACACTCACACACACACCACGGGACCCTCGCTGTCACTCAGGAGGAGCAGAGGCGGGAGCTCTCCGGGTCTTCCTTCCAGGGAAATGGCTTACTCAGCACGTGGGGGAGGGGCCTGCGGAACCTGCTGAGTCAGCAGGGAAGCCGGCGCTGACCTATGAGTGACAGCTGTCAGGGCACCGGAGCCACCGGACAGCTCAGGGCCGGAGCCAGTGACGCAGCCGCCACTGGGCGTCCGGCCGGCAGGGTGATGGCGTGAGCAGAGGACCTTCCTCTGTGCGAGGGCCCCAGCGCCCAGCCGAGCAGGGCACAGGGTCAGCCACCTTTGACCCGCAGGTCAGGACTCCCTGCGGGGCTGACCGCTGGGCTGCCCGTTCCACGTGGGAACGGCGGCAATGGCTCAGCGGGGGCTGCTGGACCCAGGCGCTTGGCCCTGCCAGCTGGATCCTCTGCCCACATGTGGCCCTCCCCTCCTCACCGGGCTCCTCCCAAGGCCTGAGCGGGCAGCATGGCACCACCTCCCACCGGGAGGGGCAGACCGGGGCCCAGGGAGGAGCAGCGAGGTCTGGGGGCGAGGCCTGGGGCGGGGCAGGCCGTGAGGGGGGCTGTGCCCTCCTCACAGGTGACACCACAGGAGGCGAGTGACGAGGGATAGTGAAATGCAAGCAGCTCGGAGCACTGCCTCAGGTTCATGTCCTTTATAAAATATACTAGTTGTTTTACATTTTTTTTTATTGATTTCAGAAAGGGAGGGAGAGGGAGACAGAAACGTCAAGGATGAGAGCAATCATGGATCGGCTGCCTCCTGCACTCCTACTGCGGACCGAGCCCACAACCCGGACACCGCTCTGCCCGGGAAAGGAACCGTGACCTCCTGGTTCACAGGTCACACCGGCTGGGCTGTATTTGTTATTTTAATCCAAATAAACATAAATATTAACGTTTACCTATAAGACCTTCAACTATTGGGGGGGAGAGAATAACTTGCCGAACCCATAAAACCAGACAAGGAAACTCAGGAAAGGTTAGTTAAGCATTGCGTATGTAAATAAGCCTAATTCTTCTAAGAGCTATGTCAGTTCACCTCTTCTTTAAAAAAATATATTTTTATTGATTTCAGAGAGGAAGGAAGAGGGAAACATCAATGATGAGAATCACAGACTGGCTGCCTCCTGCACGCCCCCTACTGGGTATCAAGCCTGCAACCCAGGCATGTGCCCTGACTGGGAATCCAACCCAGGACCCTTCAGTCCATAGCCGACACTCTATCCACTGAGCCACAGCAGCCAGGGCAGGTGGCCTGATCTTTTACACCGTCATCAAGGCCCATTGTTGTTTTCATTTCTCTGATTTGAGAGGAAAACCTGGGCTTGTTCCACTTATTTCCACATTCACCGCCTTGTGTGCCCTGCCCAGGGCTGGACCTGCAACCTTGGCGCATCAGGCTGATGTCCTAATCCACGGAGTCCGCCCAGGTTACGTCACGGTACAAAGTATGAAACCAGCCTGAGCTGTCCAAGGAGTCGTGTTGGTTAAAAGTATTATCTGAGCCCTGGCTGGCGTGGCTCAGTGGATAGAGCATCGGCCTACGGACTAAAGGGTCCCGGGTTTGATTCCCGTCAGGGCACAGGCCCAGATTGTGAGTTCCAGCCCCAGTAGGGGGTGTGCAGGAGGCAGCCGATGAATGATTCTCATCATGGATGTTCCTAGCTCTCTCCCCGTCTCTCATCGGAGCTTTTTCTAATAGAAACGTGAACATCCACCTTCCCAGCCGACTTAAACACTGCACTCTCGCTGTGTGAGGGGGGCCTTCCTTCCTTCCATAGATTCTGCAAGAAAATAATTTCTTAAAGGTGAACACTCCTCAGGCATCAGAAGGTCAATGCTCCCAGCCGGTGTGGCTGAGCGTCCCAGGCACTGAGAGGTCACTGGCTGCCTGAGACCCAGCAGGGAACGTGCAGGAGGCAGCCAATCGATGTTCCTCGCTCATCAATGTTTCTTCTCTCCAAGGTCAAAAACTTTTTTAAAAAGTTCAGCTTCCTTGCCGAAACCGGTTTGGCTCAATGGATAGAGCGTCGGCTTGGGGACTGAGGGGTCCCGGGTTCGATTCCGGTGAAGGGCATGTACCTTGGTTGCGGGCATATCCCCAGTGAGGGGGGTGCAAGAGGCAGCTGATCGATGACTCTCTCTCATCGATGTCTCTAACTCTCTATCTCTCTCCCTTCCTCTCTGTATAAAAAAAAAAAAAAAAAAAAAAAAAAAGTTCAGCTTCCTTTTCTCTCTGAACTCTCACGTCCTCAGCTCACACCCACACCAGCTCCGTCCACCAGACAGACTTTCTCATCACACGCATCACGCGTGGTTTCCAGGGACACAGGAAGGGAGAAGCTTCCAGCCACACAGCTGAGGATCGAGTCCAGCTCTCAGGGAGCACGGGCTGGCCTCGGGGTGCCCAGCGGGCGGCAGGGTCACCCCCTGGCCGGCACCCAGGTCTGGACCTCTCGGCTCAGCCCTGCAGGACACGCCCCCCGCCTCCCACCCTGGGGCCTTTCCTGGGGAGCTTGGAGTGGAGCTGGCTGATCAGAGAGCACTCTTTCCCAGCCTCCTTCACAGCGCACGGCGTGGGGCCCGCCCGGCAGGGCCGCTGCTGTTCTGCCCCTGAGCAGCTCAGCCGGGAAGAGCTCCCGGCCCTCACCAGCTGTGCCCTCCCACAGGACCTGAGTGGGAATGCCACGTGGGTGGGAATGCCCAGGCCAGAGCACGAAGGAGCCCCCGAGGCAGGGCCCCAAGTACCTCCCCCCACCCCCATCAGCTGTGCCCTGGGGGCCTCCCCCGGCTGGACCCTGAGCCCTAGGACCTGCCAGGGAAGACTGGGCAAGGGGTGGGCCCCGGGCCGGACCAGGCAGGCAGCCTGCAGGCCCCCCGCCCCCTCGCTCGGGGGCGCCTGGGTCAGAACGGGGAGACGACAGGGAGAAGGGGCTGCACTCCCGCAGCCGGGGGCAGGGTGGAGGCTCTGCAGGGAAGAGGGAAGGGCCGTGGAGATAAAAATAAAACCCCGGTTCTGCCTCCTGAGCTTGTGGTTGGGCCCAAAGGCATCCAAGCCACAGGCCGCCTGAGCCGTGCGCACGCTGCCAGGAGGGGCAGGGAGGGGGCTGCCAGGGCCCGGGCTGCAGGGGGAGGCGCTGGGCAGGCCCCGGAGCTGCGCTGACAGACTGGCAACCCTGGACCAGGGTCTGGATGGCGCTGCCACGGAAGCTTGGGGCTAATTGGGGAGCGTGGGGGGCTGCCCCGTGCACAGCAGGGCACTCAGCACATCCTGGCCTCCACCCACTGTCCCTCCCGTCACAACGCAGGTGTCCCCAGATGGATGTGCCCACGGGCAGCTGCCTCTGCTGGCCCCCCAGGCCCCGCCCAGGATGGAGGAGGCTGGCTCAGGGGGCCCCACCAGCCCCCGGGTGCACAGCTGGCCGGCCACACCCCCAGAGCCCCCCGCTTGGCCCAGCTCCAGAGGGAGGCTTTGTCTCTAACGCTCTGACCGCTGAGTTGTCCTCCTCTTGCCGGCCTGGGAGGCGGGTGAGCCAGGGGCAGCTGCCGTGGCCGAGGCCACACTTGGCACCGGAAGGCAGGGTCCGTTCCATCCCCAGGCAGCTTCCTGCCCAGGCCCTGGCCCAGGGGCCTCACCCACTGCTGCTGGGGAAGCCAAGACCCAGAGGATGAATGGGAGCCCAGCAGCAGGTGTGACTGCTGCCCCCTGGCGGCCACCAGCAGAAGCAGGCCCTTCGCTGTGCCAGGTCATGGCCAGAGCATTGGGCAGCCTGTGTGCCCACCAGCACATGCGGGGCCGCCTGGCTCCCCGAGGGGACGGGTCACCAGCACCCAGGGAAGCTGCTGGGAAACCCGCTCAAACCTCCAAGACCTGCCTCCTCCCGGGAGCTCACACCCAGGCCCCCTCCCATCTCAGGGGCCAGTTAAGAAGCCCCAGCCCGCAGAGGGGCCCGGCCGGCCTGCCTGGCTGGTGGGGCAGCACAGGAAGGCGCTGGTCTCCTCTCCGTGGACGTGGTCCTGCGTCTGAGGGTGGGAACGGCCTCCGCCCAGGCCCGCCCAGGCCCCCCTTTAGGGATAATGCACTCCCCTCCCCGCCCAGAAGGACCCCAGCTCATACCAGGGCTCCAGGGCTCCTCCAGCCCCACAGGCTACACCTTCCTCACCACCCACAGGCTACACCTTCCTCACCACCCGCACCCCGAACCTGCTGGGGCACCCCCTCCAGCTGCCCAATTCAGGCCTGGGAAGAGGCTGAGGACACAGAGCCCACAGGAGGCCAGTGGCCCCGACCCCAGCAGGGCGGGGCGGGTGGCTCAGGGGACCACTCGAGTCCCAGGTCCTTGGAGCCTGCAGAGCATCGCCCGTCACCTCTGGGGGCCCCGGGGCCTTTCCTGACACCTCTCCCTGCCCCCAGGGAGGTCCTCCCTGAGCCCCGCCTTATCTCTCAGCTGGGCACTGCCAGCCCTACTGCTGTCCTGGGCACTCTGCCATCTGTGTGACCAGTAAGAGGCTGCCTGTCCCCGGGCAACCAAGTGCCCTGCGGGCAGAGCTGGGCCTCCAGTCCATGCCACCCCCGCTGCATTCCTTCCTAGACAGCGAGGCCGTCATTCCCACCGGCCCGGCACCAGGACAGGGGCCGGCACCGGGAAGGGCCGGCAATCTGCCGCCCAGGGCCTCGGTGCCTCTGAGGCTGGCACCGGCCTCCCTCCACCCCAAGGCAGCTCACACCAGGCAGACGGGGTCCAGGCGGCAGGAGGGGGGCTCCGAGAGCGTTTATTGCAGAGAACAGCAGCAGCAGCACCATCGGGGCGGAGCTCCGCGCTCACTTGTTCCGGAGGTAGATCTTGGGCGTCTGCCAGCCCGGAGGGGCGTCCCTCAGGCCCGCCTTCACCCAGATGCGCTTCAGGTCCCGCTCGAACCTCATCTGTGAGGGCAGAAGGGACGCCCACCCGTGTGAGGGCCACGCACGCTCGGCCACCTGGCCCCACGCCGCTGGCCGGACCCAGCAGTACCTGCTTCCGCTTCAGGCGGCCTTCCCGCACCTTCCGCCGCAGGAACCGGGTCCTCTTGATGAGCTTGCGGTACTTGTGGCGGTTCATCTTCCGCCGGCGGATCTTCAGCACGTTTTTGCACTGAATCTGGGGCGCGTCCCAGACCTCCTGGCGCCCCTGCTCAGCCCCTCCCCCCGCCTGGCCGGGCGGACACTCGTAGGCCTGGGCTGGCGCCACAGGCCCTGGGCCCCCGGCGTCCGGCCTGGGCAGGAGGTAGTGGGCGGTCAACCAGCTCTCCAGGGGGCTGATGGACATCTTCCTGGGGACCAGCATCTCCTCGAGCTCCAGCTGCTGCTGCTCCCCCTTGCCCGGGAGGACGGCAACCGGGCTCGGGGCTGCTGGTTGCGTGCCGTAGCGGGGCCTGCAGACATGGCTGCCCAGCACTCCTGACACAGGCCTGGGCCCACGGAGGCCTGCGGGAGACACGACGACAGTCACCACCCACCAGGCTGCAGTAGCCTGCACTCAGCCGGCTGGACCTGCTGGGACTTCGGAGCAGAAGCGCCATCACAGCCTGGGGTGACCGTAGTCCTGGTCCGAATCCCTGCTGACGTTCTGGGGGAGAAGCGGGGGAGATGGGGGGACTTCCCCTTCGTGATGCTCGGATGTTTGCAGGGCAGCTGGCTGGCCAGGCCCTGGCCTCCGGATGGGGAGGCGTAGACTCCTAACCCGCTCGTGTGTCCTGCCCACCGGGCCCCACGGGAGCGCTTACCTGCCCGGGGAGCGACCCTGAGCAGCTGGGAGGTCAGACGCGCCAGGAACATGGTCGGCGGTGGCGGCCCGGCGCTCAGCGGAGCTGGAACACAGGTGCGCGCGGAGGTCAGGGGGCGGCTGGCGGGCCTGGGGCCCCGGCACCCGCCACCTCCTGGTCCTCAACTCCCGGGAGGACCTCGCTCCCTCCCCAAGCGACGCGCCTCCCACCACGCGGCCGGCGCCAGGCACCGAGCCTCCCTGGGTCTCAGCTTCACCGCAGGCGCCGACCGCGCGGGGCGGAGCCGGAGGCGGGGAACGGCGCGCGGCCGGGCCCGGGCCCCGGAAGGGTGGCCCACACCGGCGGCTCTCACGGCGGCCCCTGGAGCGCCCCGCGGCGGCCCCCGCCCGCCCTTTCCAGGCCCAAACCCGGGGACCAACACTAACCATTCCGCCGCGGTGCGCAGCCACTTCCGGTCCGGTCTTCAGCCCGGGTGCCGCCGCCCGGCGGTTCCTACGTCCAGCGCCCCCTGGCGCTCGTACAGAGCCCGACTCCGCGTCGGCTCAGGCCCCACCGGGCCCACAAAGCCACGGCTTCCGGAGGGAGGAGCCGCCATGCCACGCCCCCAGCCCAGCGGATTAGGGAGACAAGAAAACTACATCTCCCACAATCCCAGGGATGCTCTCTGCGCCTGCGCGGCCGAATTGGCGTCTAGCAGGGCTCCTTCACCAAGTCAAGCGGAAGTGACGTTTAAAAAGTGCGACGGAAATGGAGTGCGCGGAGCGACCAAAAGTGACTGGGGTACCGCGCCCGCTGGGCGGGAGGCGCAGGCCCGGTTCCCTCTCCCTCCCCTCGGGCGGGGCGTGAAGGGGTCAGACCGGCGCCGGTGACGGATCCGCAGCTCCGGCACCAGCGAAGCCCCGCCCCAGCCCTTTGGCATGGCGGCCTCCTCTCCTCGCCTGTGCGGAGGCCCGCGCCTTGCAGAGGTGGATTGCCTTTCCTTTTTTAAGGCGAACTCCCAAACTGTGCCTGTGGAAAGAGAAATCAGAAACTTCAGTTTTTGTCCAAAACCAAAAGAGCCCCCTGGGAGGACTGGGTTTGGCTGAGCCGGTTGCTTCTCAGGATGGAGGCTTCCAGGGCCCAGGACCCCTTCTCGCTCTGGCCTGGGTTGGAAGGCCCATCAGGGGTGCCCGTTGGTGGCTCTACCTGCGAGTCCAGTCGTCTCAGGCCCCAACCTAAGTAAGCAATGAGCTTTGCATCCACTCATGGGAGGGCGGCAGAACCACAGGCTCCAGGCTCTGCTCTCCACCGAGGCCGCAGGATGGCGCTGTGCCCCCTGTCCTGAGGGGCTGTCTGAGTAGGGTCTGTGAGCATAGCCAGCCCACCTCAGCTGCAACATCCGGCCCTTTATGATTTGGTCATAGAGCACCACCTGGAACCTAGGCGCTGATCCTGTGGCCTTCACATCTCCTCGGCCCCATGGCACCCGATGAGCCATGCAGTGCCCTCCCACCTTCAGAGGTGCTGGTCTGGGAGAGCCAAAGCCAGGCATATCACAGGCCACCCAGGACTGGGAAACAGCACAAGGCCCATCCTGCTCACAGGGTCCACTCCCTGTCCGCTCGCCTGCCACCCACTGAGGGGGACACCGCCAGGGCGGTGCTCCAAACGGCCCCGTGTGCCTCGGGTGCAGGCAGTTTCTGTACTTCTCCCTTCCCTGCAGCCTTTGTGAACATGCAGACGGCGAGGCCCCCCAGCCTCTGACAGAAGAGCAGCCACAGGAGTTTGATACAAAACAGCTTTAATGAGATCAGAGGCAGCAGCACAGACACCCCGAGAATGGGCGCCGCGGGCTGTGCGCAGCAACAAGCAGGACACACTACAAATTCTTTAATGTCCAAATATCCTGAGTAGAGAGAATTGTTTATTCAACCACATGAAATGCATAGATAGGAAACCTCTATTTAGGAGCTGGTGGCCTGCACACAGCATCGCAGATAAAAATATACGCCTTTCAACACAGATCTAAACACCTTCACATTTTAAAAATCAGAATTCTCTACACAAGTTTTAGGCTGACAGAATTCAAGTTCTGAGTTCTCATATATAGCTTTAACTTGTATTAAACACATGTTTATTTACAACGTGGATAGAGAATAGGGGCTATTAAGGCCATTTTCTCATTGTGAAATACTGCAAAATATGTACATAAGTACAACCTAATATAGGCAAAGGTCCTAGAAGTCATTCTGTTGGTTTAACGTAATTGAGTGTCGGTATGGGAGTGAAGACAGCCTGTCGTTAGCACCAATCCACACCACCGGCGTGTGCAGTATCGACTTGCAGGCTGCGGCCGAGACAGGCCCGGCACCAGGACCGGTGTGTGCCTCGCCAGCCAACCTGAAGGGCCCCGTGCCATCCTCTTGATTCCATCTCCGAATTCACCCCGAGGTCCAGAGTAACCACCATTTACACGGAGAGCTGAGCCGCAGGTCGGCCCCGCGAGGCGGAGGGCAGCTCTCGGGCCCGGGCCTCACCTGCGGTGCCGGCTGTGTCCGGGGTGGTCCCGCTCGTAGCGGTGGCCCGTTCGCTCGTAAGACCTCGAACGCTCCCGCCGCTGATCTCTGTAGTAATGACTCTTCTTCTTGAACTTGCCGGAAGTATCTGCCCGGTCCCGGGAGCGGCTTCTCGAGCGGGAGGAGCTCCGGCTCCGAGACGTGGGTGGCTTCTGGGCGGGGTACGGGCAGTCCTTGGCCTTGTGGTAGCTCCTGGCCTTGGAGCCTTTGTAGGGAGCGCCTCGGTGCGCCTGTCTCGGGGGCGAGTCGCTGCGGCTGCGCGAGCGGCTTTGGGACTTGGACCCTCCTGTGGTCGAGCCGCTGTCGCTTTTCCTGTGGAGCACAGCAGCACCAGGCCATGACCAAGCACCCACACACCTCACCTCTGCGCCCTGGGAAACCACCACCCGCCCGCCAGGCAGCCCCTCGGCACATACCTCCTCTTAGGAGAGGCGGATCGCGATGCGGACCTCGAGCAGCTCTGCTCACGGCTCCCGCTCCGGCTCTGACTGCCTCGCCCCTTCGGCAACCTGAGAAGAGGGAGGCGCAGTTCAGACCTGCGCTCCGCCACCCCCACGCCACTGGGGCACTCGGGCACTCACCCGTTCACCGGGCTGTCGGCCTTGGCTTTCTTCACACCCTCCGTTTTCCTCTTGCTGCTCTTCACCGAGAGCGGGGAAGCCTTGTTCCCTTTGCCTTCTTTGGGAGATTCCGCTAGAACCAGTACAAGGAGTTAAGACCTGACATTCAGAAAACTACAGCGTTACAAACAGGTTAGCAGAGCAATGGATCACCATCTCTACGGAACAGCGCGTGGGGACACCTGCTAACGGTAACTTCCTGCTCCCAGCCTGGGACTTGGGACCTGGACATGCACCAGAGATGCAGAGGGGCCACCCGCAGGGATTGGGGAAGGGTCGGGCCGGCTGGGTAAACCACCCCCACAGCCCTGCTTGCTAACGGAAATAAAGCCAGGAAAGCAATCCCCTCAGGAGTCCTGTCCCGTCTCCAGGATCACCACGGGCTCAGACACTCGAGAGGAAGAAGGTCGCCCTGTAGGAAGCAGACTCACCGGGCTTGAGGGCAGGGGAGAACCCCGAGGTGCTGTCCAGGGCAGGGGTGCTGCCTGGCAGCAGGCCCCTGGCTTGTGCCTTTGCCTCGTCCATGGCGTGCTTCTTCTTTTCCACCTCACTTTCCAGTTGTGTCAGGTCAACCTAGAAAAGATAAGATCCACCTGTTCAGAAAGAGGTGCTTCTATCAAACACAGATGTTACATGAAAAAAACAAAAAAAAACACAGAACCACCTTCTTCCGAGTATACAGCTGCAGGATCTTTAAGCAGATTTCTTGAATCTCTTCTTCAGTTGCTCCAAACAAAAGAAACCAATGGGGACGATTGGGCAGAGGGATCTGAAAACAAATGCTACCGGTTATGCTTGCCCTCACGGCCAACAAGGCACTCGGTGCCGTGAAAGCCACCCCACTGGTCACTACGAGGCGGCCTCTCATCGCACCAATGAGCACACTCTACCCGACCCCTGAGAGCTCTGGAGGCTGGAGAAGGGCCCAACCGGAACCCCTGGGCGCAGCACTGACCTCCAGCGTCCGGGCTGCAAGGTAAATGCAGGCACAGGCGATGCTCTCGGGCTGGAACCGCACAAACACGTCTGTGCGAAGGCTGTCATTCATGTAATTCCTGAAACCAAAGGCAGGGCGAATTGCAGCACCCCGGCAGACCCAGGACGCCCATCGGCCTCATCTAGGGAGGGCACCTCCTCTAAGGAGCCTGCTGTGAGGACCTGACACAGTCCTGGGACTCTCGGGTTCGGGGGGAAACGAACTAACTGCTTTTTCTGAACACAGGACAGTTAGGTGGGGAGATAGTTGGCAAAAAAAACTTTTAACCTGGCTGAATGTCAATCGGTGTTGCTATGAAAGAGAACCAACTTTAACTTTCCTTTTCCCTCTCACTTTGCCTGCTCTCATGCAAAGCACAATGCCTCAGAAAGAAACAGGGGTGAGAGAGTACTTGGTTAGAAATCTAAGCGCTCAGCTCCGTAGTGCAGAGAAACATGCAAACTCAGTGACTGCGAGCACGGAGCCACAGGCTTTTCTGAGACAAGCCGTCCTCTTCGTTCCTCTTCCTTCAGGAGGCGTCCAGCCGGGCCTCCGTCCACGAGGGAGTCCACGCGCAGAGGAGCTTCGCCCTGGGAGCAGGGAACAGCATGCCGAGGAGGGCTCAGTGCCCAGAGGGCAGTCCTCTTCTCAGGCTTAGCAAAAACCATTTCCAAATTGTCCCATTCAACAAGGAGTCTTAAAATGAATATTCATAAGATCAGACAAAAGCATCAAAATACCATCATTTTCACCATAACCAGTACATTTAAAAACTTTATCATACTTTAGAAAATAGAGAAATACAAAAATATTTTGCATTTTTAAAAGGTGACATTTTAAACTTGGCTACATTTAACATTTTCTTTCATTCGTGTTTCTCTAAGACTTAACAGGAAACTTTACCAATCTCGCACACACAAGGATTAATTCCATGAGAAACAGGTGAACAGGTCATCCAGTCACCGCTCCCCACACCCCCCCAGGTGACAAGCCTGAGACAAGCTGCACCCACAGGTGAGCCAAGTCATGCTGTGATTGACTGACCCCCCACCCACCCACCCCACCCCGGCATCGCTGCTCCCAAGCCCTGGAGAGGGTGACAGACAAAGCACTCCAAGGTCCACTCCAAGGTCCTCAAGGCCCGCACATGCTGCTGGCGGCACCTGCTGGGAAGCTCGTGTTCCAGCACCAGGAGGTGACCGAGAACCAGTGTGAGGGCACCAAGGCCCAGGACCCAGAGCATCGCAAATGTACAGTTTAAACATTGTATGCACATAACCATCGAGAAGTTTTTATCTTAATAAAACATTTTCAATATTCAAATAGTGATAACATCAATCTATTAACTTTAAAGTCCTAAAAACAAGACAAATTGCTCAAAACATATACTTAAGCTAATTGCATATTTGAAATGTTACAATATAAAGTGTCCATGGGGTCATCTAAAGATGCATTACCTTCACTCAGCTGCTGAAATGGGCAGCCCTAAGAACCTCCAGAAATGGTGCTATTATCCCTTACTTACATCCCAGTTCCCATCAGCCAATTCTCACAGCTTTCCATAGATTTTTTTTCAAAGACAGGTATTGCATCTTTAGTGCACAGGTAGGTACAGCAGTTTTAAAGGAACAAATTTCAAGTCAAACAGTTATCAAGTCTAATCAATACAATTACCAAAGCACGACAGAGGGTTAACAAGAAGCGCAACCGTCAGAACCACAGCAGCGTCGGCCAGCACTAGACTATCGTGAGCATACCACCATCTAGGCCAGCCTTCGTGGAGCCTGCCCGGGAGTGGCTGAGGACGGCCGCTGTCCCTGCACCGAAGCGCTTGGACAGCGAGGAGAAGTCTTAGTCACTTACCCTCAGAGGCTCCCCTTTGATTGAAAGAGTACAGAAAAGAAAAGTCAAAACAGGTTCTCTTGGATAGCACAGCACCAGACAATTCAGCAGCAAAATATGACCCTTATAGCCTTAACTCCGGGGGAAAACTCACCACGCACCCAGCACTGCCCTGTGACTCCAGGCCTCATCTCTAACATATGGTTAAAGCCCGTCCCCAGAACTGTACACCAACTTTACACCCCCCTCTTCCCTAGGAGTCTTGTTGAGACAGCGGGGAGCAAATTCACAGGAGATACAGGACTAAGACTGTGCCCGTACCCGGGGTAAGATCCCGGGGTGCCCCGTCTGCAGCCCCCACAGGAAGTCTACCGACTGCTCTCGGGGGTCAGGGGAAGGTGTGGGCCACCTTACCGTTAGCCAGTGCCTGATATTGGGGAGGCTGGTTGGAATTACGTGGCAGGAACACTGGGCACTCAGACAACTCCAGCCCACAACCAAGTCATGGGACCGACTACCCACTGCCCAAGTGCCTACAGTCAACATATTCCTGCCTGCCCCGGCTGGTCTCATAAAACAAGGAAAATCAACTCACCATGAGGTCTGGACCAGGTGTTGGTTACGCTCACACTCTAACACCTGAAGGTACATAACGATTATCTGGAAGATACGGGTCAGGCAGTTATTACCAGGAACCTGGGAATCCAGATCTCAGATCTTGAGGGCGCCATGCAGCAGTAAGCCTCATGCTAGCTCCCAGGAGGCTCCTGGCCCCAGCCCAGGGCACAGCTCAGTGGGAGGCTTTTGCTGTCATCTGCTCCCTGCACCCACAGGGAAGACCTTGTTTTTCACACATTCTCATCGGTGACATCAGCCTGCCCCCAGCAGCTGTGTACCCATCACCAATTTACACACAACGCGGTGTGAAAACACTGCCAGCAAATGAAGAAAAGCTCTTAAATCTTCGGTAATTGACTGAGGTTTTGAATTAATGCCAGAAAGTCAAATAAAAAAGAGAGTATGAGGAAGCCCACCAATAAAAAGAAAATGAAAGCAAAGATGCAAATAGCAGTATTTTTTAAAACAAGCTTTGACCCTAGCTGGTTTGGCTCAGTGGACACAGTGTCAGCCTTTGGACTGAAGGTCCTGGGTTCAATTCCAGTCAAGGGCTCATGCCCGAGTTGCAGGCTCCATCCCCAGTAGGGGGTATGCAGGAGGCAGCCGATCAATGATTCTTTCATCATTGATGTTTCTATCTCTCCTTTAATCTCTAAAAGCAAAAAAAAAGTATATTTTTTAAAAAGGCTAACTTTAAAAAAGTAATAAAATAAAACAAGCTTTGGGCCCTGGCTGGGTGCTCAGATGGTTAGAACATTGTCCCAATACCCAAAGGCAGGAGCAGCATCCAATGGATGCATAAATAAGTGGAGCACACATCCCTTTTCTCCCTCCCTCTTCCCCCTCTCAAATCAACGTCAAAATAAACAACAGCTTTGTGTTTGAGAGAAATGGAGAAGGAAACCAGAATATCCTACAGTAGCCACGCTCCTCAGCTAATTCTTCCTGAAAAACGGCTTAGTTATAGGAGGAGATGAAGCCGTTACTAAAGCAACTTTAGAAAATGAGCTGTTTAAAATAAATAATAAATAAACAAACAAATAAATAAAAGGAAATGAGCTGTTTAAAATAAGTAAATAAATAAACAAACAAATAAATAAAAGGAAATGAGCTGTTTAAAATAAGTAAAGAAAGAAAGAAAAGAAAACGAGCTGTTGAGACGTGGCCAGGGGGCTCAGTTGGTGGAAGCACTGTCCTGTGTACCAAAAGGTTGCAGGTTCCCCATCCCCAGTTGGGGCACATACAAGAGGCAGGCAGTCAATCTCTCTTGCTCGCTAAAATCATTTTGTTTTTAAGCAGAAACGTATCAAATGAAGGTTAAAAAACTTTTTTGAAAAAGAGAAATGTAAAGGGACAGATGCTCTATTTACAACTTCATCACTATTTCTGAAAGATCATAGAATGCTACTTCCAAAACTCTTAAAAACATACTACCAAAATCAACAGGGAACACAGGAAGGCTAACGGGGAAGAGTATTTTCAGATCATGGAGAGAAAATGGAAACCCACGTCAGGACACATTTAATCGTCCTCAATTTCCAGTCTCGGAGAGAACGGAGCAGCGGCTCCGGGGGCCCTGGGGCCGTGGGGCCTCCACCCACCTTGTGGGGGTGCTTCACGTGGACGCAGAAACCCAGCTCCTTGAGAACTCGTCTCTCTGCCTTTATAATCTGGTTCTTCAAGTTAACGTACTCCTGATCCAGCAGTAGAGGTGTAGGTTTCCTACAAAGACACAGTACAGCAGGTCACACAAGACAAACTCTTCCTAAGCCTCTGGCTACCCCCACACAGTTAGAATCCTTCCTATATAACAGAGCTGATATGCAAATTAACCCTCACAAGATGGCTGCCTAGGGGGGTTAGTGAGAGACAACCAAACAACTGAACAGCAGGCTGCATGGGGGAATCAGGCCGACAGAGGAGGCAGTTGGGGGCAAACAGGCCGTCAAGGGGGCGGAGGGGCAGGTTGGGGCAACCAGGCTGGCAGGGGGAGGCAGTGACGGGCAACCAGGCAGGCAGGCAGGCAGGTGAGCGATTAGGAGCCAGCCGTACAGGACTGTGAAAGGATGTCCGACTGCCAGTTGTCCCCCTGAGGCTGGCCAGAGGGGAACCCCTCTCCCAAATTCGTGCACCGGGCCTCTAGTCTCCCATAATAAACACCGCAAAACAGACGTGGCAAGTTCATTCCTTCCACCACAAAGTCTCCCTACAACTCCAGCGCTAACCTCAGCAGCCTCCTCCCCGTCTGACCACTCAGCCCAGTGCGGCCAGGGGCTCTGGCTGCAGGCCCAGGGCCTGTGTTGAGACGAATGAACCAAAGGAAGCACAACCTTTATCTCCCTCTTTAAGTACATCTTATCAACTTCAGAGAGAGGAAGAGAGACATAGCTAGAAACATCAATGATGAGAAGTGGCTGCCTTCAGCGTGCTCCCTACTGGGGATGGAGCTCACAGGCCAGGCAAGTGCCCGATGGCATCGAACCGAAACCTCCTGACTCACAGATCCAGGCTCAACCATGAGCCACTGGCTTGAGCGCAACCTTTCAACAGCCAAGTCCCTAAGGACGTCCGTCAGCTTTAGGAAACCAGGAAACCCACTAGCAGCAGGGAGGCCCAGCGCTGTCCTCCGCACCATGGGGCCTGAACACACTCAGCAGCGCGGTGAGGACCCTGGGGCACAGGCCCCCTTCTGGTCTAAAGTCCTCACACCCTGGCCCCAGCCAGCTTGGCTCAGTGGACAGAGCATAGGTCTGCAGACCAAAGGGTCCCAGGTTCGAGTCCCATAAGGGCACGTACCCCGGCTGCATGCAGGAGGCAACCAATCAAAGTGCTTCTCTCACACGGTCGGTTACTTCTGTCTCTCCCTCTCTCTAAAATCAACGGAAAATATCCTCGGGTGAGGATCAATAACAAGAACCTCACACCCTGGATTCTGCTTCAGAAACAGTGTCACTGACTAACGGCAGGCACTGGGGCAGGTGCTGGACTCACTTTTTCTCCCTCAGCTGTCGCAGGCGGTGGAAGACGTTCATGACATCCCGGATCCGTCTGGGCGCCTCCTCTATCTTGGAGGCCAGGTGCACACAGGCCATGGACACGTGCTGCAACGTAAGCATTGCAACACGCAGGGGTTTGCTCCGGCGCCAGGCCTCCCGCAGCTTCCGGGCGGCGGGGAGCCACGAGCGGGGGCGCCCGGAGGAACAGGCCCCCTGGGCGGGGACCCGGGGCTCCCAACACCCCGTCCTGCGAAGCCACCGGCAGAGCCGGCCCTGGCTCCCCCGGCACAGGCCAGCGGGGAGCGGCGGAACCCCTTACCTCCATGGAATGCTTCACAAAGGACTTGGTGTAGAAGAACCGCTGGAACAACACCTGCCCCGTCGCCATGGCCACCTGCGAGACAAAGGTGCCGCGTTTTCAGGGCGCCCAACAGCAGCCGCAGGGCCGCCGGCCCGGGAAAAACACACGTTTGTTCAACACGACCACGGAGTCCGCGCCCGCTCCGCCGGCGGCGATCCGGCGGCGGGGAGCGCCGGGCCCGGGCCGGGCGGGGCGGCGACAGGACGGGTCGGGGTCAGCACGGGCCCGGCCCCGCCGCCAACAAAGGGCCGGCCGCGCCCCGCGCCGGCGCGGCGGTTACCTCGGGCCGGGCTCGCGGCGGCCCTCACCTGCGGCAGGCGGAGCAGGATGCCGGCCGCCTGGATGAGCTCGCAGCCCACCACGCGGAGGTCCGTCTCCGTGTCGGTGTCGAGCCCACTCGACATGGATGGCGTGAAGCGGAGCTTGTCGTCGGGCAGGAGGCAGTTCTCCAAGGTGATGAGCACCCCGGAGTACAGTCGGTCCCCGATCAGCACGCCCTGCGACCCGGGGGCTGTGCCCCCCGGGCCCGGGGTCCCCGCCGCTGCCGCCGCAGGGGCCGCTGGGCCCTGAGCCCCGGCCACGGCCGTCGCAGCCGCTGCCGCCGCCGCCGCCATTTTGTGCCGCCGACTCTTCTTCGGGCTTCTGCCCGGCAGGGCGGCTCCTCGAGACGTTTACGTCCGGGACCATCCAGCCCTGCCGCGTGTCATTGGTTGGACCTGCGGGCGGCCCGGCGGCCCTTTGCCACTATTGGCTAGGAGACCTGCCCGTCAGCGCCGCGCACGATGCCGGAACCCGGCGCGGGCGGGGGGGGAGGGGCTGCTCCTTACCCAGGGGGCCCCGCGGAGCCCGGAAGAGGCTGTGGTCTGGGACTTAACCCGGAAGCACTCGCTGCGGGTGTCGCCCCGGGGCGCCCCGGCGGAGCTGCGTCTTCCTCACTAATTCGCGAGTTCGCGAGCCCCGCACTGCAGCCCGAAGGCTTCTTGGGGGTCCGATTGTTCTCGAAGGGGTTTGCGGGCACCCGGAAGGCACTGGGTGAGGGCCCGCACCGGGGGCGGTGTCACTCGGCGGGACGACACCAGGGCAGGCGCCGGGGATCGTGGCTGCTTTTCCGCTGTGGGGTGCGCCCCGAGCCTGGGGGGACCCTCGGAGGCTCCGGGAGGTGTTTGAGGGTGTCAGCGTTGGGGTCAGAATGGTGAACCTAGGCCGCGTGTGGGAGGGGCTCTCACACCCCTGTAGCCGGGAGAGCCCCGCGGGGACGGGACGGCTCTGGAGTGAGCACCCAGCCCCGCGGTGGTGACGGACCCCTGCCCTTAACTTCCTCTTCCGCTCTCGGCTGTTCTGCACTCTTTTCCCTCCGGACGGAAACCTCCACTTGGCTGGCCTGGACCACACATTTCGGATTGCAATCTCCCATTCCCCACCGCACACACCCTCTCCCCCAATAAATCCTTTTTGGTGAACGAACACCTGGCCGACTTTTCACTTACGTCCGGCCTGTTTGGGGCTCACCTGGGATCCAGAGACCCCTGGTCCCCATAGCTCCAGGTCTGGGGAGCAAACAGGTGCGGCGCCCACAGATCCAGCTGAGCTCGTTTTCCTCCTCGGCTCGGGAGCTCCAGGGTAAGTTCTCCTGGGTCCGACCTTCTGCTTTTGTGTTCTGAAGTTTTCTGCATTTTGTTCTCAGAGGGCTCTCTTTTTGTTTGCTTGAATACGTGGCGGCTGGCACTGTCATCCCTCTCCAGTTCTCGGTGAATCCAGGGTTGGGGGGTATAAATAATACTACCAGATCACCAGAGTTCTTGCCCTCAGAATGGAGCCAAAGACAAAACAGAGCAGAATTGACGTCACGGGGAAGAGGGGTAGCCGGAAACAGAATTCCATGTTTCGCCAAAGTCCATGACACCCCAAGGAAAGGCAGGGGTTCCCGAGGCACCGTGGGTGGGGCCAGGCTGGGATGTCCAGGAGCTGTGGTCAAGGCCTTGGGCTTCATCTCACCAACAGAGGAAGTTCCTGAGGTGCCGATACCTGTATGAACTGACTACTGACCACCGGACGCTCTGGGTTAGTGACCGCCAGCCCCTGGTGGTATTTGTCACCTGACAGCGTGCTGCTCTCGTAGCTGAACCAGAGGAACAGACGCAGTGTCACTGATCTGTAGCTAGTTTTCCCAAACTCTCACCAGAGTAATATCTTGTCTGGAACCATCGGCCAACAGCTTACGGCTCTATCCAGTCAGGGTCAGGCCCAGGAAGGGAAATGGGTCTAGTGTTGCTGCTAGCCCATAACCAGCATTGACTGCTTGCTGGTGACTCCTGCATTTCCCCCACCATCTCTCCCCCACCACCACCACTTTTATTTTTTATTTTTTTAAATCCTCACCCAAGAAGTGAGGACACATTTTCCATGGACTTTTAGAGCATGGAAGGAAGAGAGAAAAAACAATGGGTTGGTGTGTGTGTCCCCGCTGCCCCACATCGCTGGCTGAGAAAGGCGGCTCCAACACAGCAGGACGTGGCGCTCGCACCACACTGAAGGGCTCCTGTTTCTCCACCTGTTGCCCAGGAGCCATTTACTGATGAGCCTGTGCACTGAGCACCTCGTACAGTCCAGCCCCAGACAAGGTGCAACGAGGGAAGGAGACTCCTCCCCAAGCCTCGAAACGCTTCCGGTCTAGTAGCCATCACCGATCACGGTGACAAGGGCCAGGAGGCGTTTCTTGGGCCAGTGCAGTGACTGGAGCCGGAGGGATGTTGGCCTGCAGTGAGGATGGAGAAAGGTGGGCAGGTCACCAGGCAATACGCCTCACCCTGGCAGCCGCTCCCATCACGTGAGGCAGAGCACAGAGGTGTCTGCTTGACGCAGAGAACACAAGCGGAAACGCTGACCAGCACACAAGCTTTATTAACACAATGGACAAGCAGTCGCTGGTCTTTCCCGAGGAGGACAGACAGGCCTTTTCTCTCACACGGTTACTGAAATAACAGTAACACAATTGTGAATCATACTTAACCCATTCTTGGTAAAGGATTCTTGTTTTAATTACGATCACAGGAAACGCCTCTTCCTACGAAACCAGCTGCAGAGGGCCGATGTGTCAGTGTCCCGTCAGTGGTACTGCACCACTCTGGAAAATATGCCTTCCGGCTCCTTCCCGTCCCCCAAGGCAGCGGCAAATCCTTCCTCTCGCCTCCTTTTGGCCAAAGCAGCCAAGGATTTAAAAGTCTTTGGTTCATAGATGGCCAGGTCAGCCAGCACCTTCCTGTTGAGCTCCACCTGGCACTGGGAGAGAAGCAGAGCCCGTTCAGCATCAGAAACGCGTTTCTCTGAAGCAGAAGAAAAGGCACCGAGCTCCTAGTCCCAGCGCATAAGCTGGATCCACTCCTAGGAGCATGTCCTGCACGCTGCAGGGCAGGCTCTGCCCTCAGAGGGGAGGGGGGGGAGAGGTGAATCCCATCCAAGCAGGACACTGGAGGAGGAATGTGGACAGGAAGGGAGCGCTCCCCTGCAGGAGGTAGCAGAGAAGAGGCTGGCATCCAGTCCTGATGCCAGAAAACCAAGGATCCTGCTTAGGGTCAGCGGTCATCACCCAGACAGACGCAACTGTGGGCCTGGGGCAAGTTCAGAAGAGGAAGTGACAACTCCCATTTGCAAACGACGACGAAGGGGAAGCAGGGACCCAAGCTGGGCATTCCCAATTCCCACAGACAGCCAAACCAAGTCGTCGGTAACGTAAATCTGCAGGTGACTTCGGAAATGGAGGCCTGGCCGATGCGGCTCAATTGGCGGGGCACTGTCCTGTGCCGTGCACCGAAAGTCTGCCAGCTGAGTCCTCGGCCCATCACAGCCCTACGTGGTGGGCCTGATCCCCGGCAGGGGCAGGCAGAAGGCTGACAATCAGTGTTCCACTTTCAGGTTTATGTTTCTCCCTCTCCCTTCTCTCTCTCTCAAATCAATAAGCCTGAGAAGGGGAAGGGGGGCGGGAGGAGGCTCAGTTGGTTGAGTGTGTTCCCATGCACCAAAAGGGAATGTGCCTGGGTGGTAGGTTCAATGCTCAGAAAGCTGCCAACCAGTGATCCTCATCACTGATGTTTCTCTCCCTCTCCCTCTCCCTTTCTCTCCAAAATCAATAAAGATATTTTTTAAGTGGAAAAAATACCCTCAGGTGAGGATTACTAAAGTAATAAAAAGCTTAAAAAAAAAAAAAATACCAAGGACAGAAACTGGTACAAGATAGAAGCACAACACCAACCCCTCAGGAAATAGCATAAACACCAAACAGAACACTTACAAATATTTTGTGACACACCTTTACCCCCTTCAAGACATTTTCCTCCTTTAGGGTTGCACTAGAGGTCTGCGGGATCAGGCCGAAACCGGCTCTCCCATATCCCCAGAGGGGCCCTGAATTGTGAGGCCGCAGGCCAGGCCAAGGTACCCCGCCAGTATATGATTGGGGCCAAGGAGGGACAGGGGAGGTTAGCCAGCAAGGGCACGTCCGGTAGGGTCTGGCTCAGTCCCCATAGGCTGGATCCTAGCAGCAAGTTAACCTACGGGTTGGAGCGTCTGCCCCTGGTGGTCAGTGCACCTCACAGCAAGCAGCTGAGCAGCCTTAGCACATCTTTAGCATATCACGCTTTGATTGGTTGAAGGGACGACTGGACAACTGGACACTTAGCATATTAAGCTTTTATTATGAGTTTCAACTCTCATTGCTGCCTCATCAGACCAAAAAACAGTGAAATTAAACTTAAAAGTTAAAGCCAAGTTTTTCTGCCTTTTTCCCTTGATGGGGAAATGCGTATTTGTGTCTTGTCCATTTCCAATTCTACCACCAGCAGGACAAGCACAAAGCTAATGTGGGGGGTCCCTGAACTGACAGAACTCCACGCGGATGACAAATCAGTGTTCAGGTGCATGGGGTCAAGAGGTTTGTTTTCCGCAGACATTCAACATCTCACCAGGACCCCATCCTCAATCATACCTTAACTAAATTGCCAGTGAATGCTTGGTAGCGCAGGCCGTGTTCCTGGGAAGCAGCTGTAATCCGATTAACCCAGAGCTGAAATTAAGAAAATATTGAGAAACTTAAGAGCTCATTGTAGCCTTAGTCAGCGTGGCTCAGTGGATAAAGCGTCGGCTTACGGACTGAAGGGTCCTGGGTTTGGTTCCAGTGAAGGGCACATACCTAGGTCACAGATGTTTGTCTCCCTGCCCACCCCTCTAAAATTCAATGGAAAAATATCCGAGGGTGAGGATTAACAACAAGAAAAACGTAACTCGTACGTTATGTCCACACCTCCCAGCAGAGGCTCTGAGCGAGCTGCTGCTGCTGTACAGTGCATGTGAGTCCGTGTCCCTGCTCAGGCGAACAGGCTTCCACACCAACAGCAGGAGGCCCAGGCTGGTGCTCGCCCCCCAGGCCAGCTCCTCTCAGCACGCAGGGAAGTGGGTGCAGTGAGGTGGAATTCAACCCCCTTTAGGCACCGAGAACACAGCTGAAGGGGACTTGCAGACCCGGCTCAGAGTTTGGGAAGGATCGCGTGTGGAGTCACGCAGGAGCCACGGAGGTGTGGCTCCCTAAGGGAGCAGGGGGAGGGGAGGGCAGGGCTGCAGGGAGCGAGGACCTGGCTGGCAAGGAGCTGCAGGGTGTCCCGGAGCAGGCACCTGGAGGCTAGGGGGAAGGGACCAGCCAGTGACGCAAAGGCTTCTGAATGGAACTGATCTGTTAAACAGGGGAGGCTCTCTCAGGCCACTCCTGACTCAGTGCTGAGGCTCAAGTCCTCTTTCTTCCCAACCATCAGTGGTCCTCAAGCTGGGCTGTGCATCAGAATTACCCACGGGCGTGTCAAAACGGATTGCTGCCCCACCTCCGAGGCTTCTGCTGCAGGTGCACGGGGAGCCCGAGACTCTACACTTCACCCAGTCCCCACCGGCCGCTGTGCTGCCCCAGGACCCGTCCGGGAACCCTGCTGCTCGGGGGTAGCAGACGGAGGGTGCTGCCAGGCCCTGCTCTCAGCTCTTCACAGCACATTCCAACCAGTGGGTGCACAGCTGGGTCTCCCCCAGGGGCCGGGGGCCAGCACCTCCTCTATCCCCTGCTCACAAGACCCAGAGGGGAAACAACAGAACTGGGTGCACAGACGCCTCTGCAGACTCACAGGCAGGGACAGTTCACTGTGTGGGGACCAAACCGACGGTTCCTGAAGTGGGTCTGACATTGAAAGGACAGGCCTGGCAGGCGTGGCTCAATGGTTGGAACCAGGAGGTCATGGCTGGATTGTGAGTTGCAGGAGGCAGCCCATCAATGGTTCTCTCTCCCTCTCCCTTCCTTTCTGAAGTCAATAAAAATATATGTAAATACTTTTTTAAAGAGTCAGAATTGCTGAAACCGGTTTGGCTCAGTGGATAGCGCGTCGGCCTGCGGACTGAACGGTCCCAGGTTCAATACCAATCAAGGGCATGTACCTTGGTTGTGAGCACATCCCCAGCGGGGGGTGTGCAAGAGGCAGCTGATCGATGATTCTTTCTCATCAATGTTTCCAACTCTCTATCCCTCTCTCCTCCTCTCTGTAAAAAATCAAAATATGTTTTAAAAAAAATTTTTTTAATTACACCCCACCCCTCTATCCATTCAGCCCATATTTACAGAGTGTTACTGACCTGGACCCTGGGTCACACAGCATTCAACAGCAGTAAGATTCCCCTGAGAAACCTACGTTCCAGTGGGGGCAGGGGGCGAGCAAAGAGCAACCAACCAAGTAAAACACATGGTGCGTTCACGAGGGCGCTGAGCGGCGCCGGCCTGAGAAGGTGGCACTTTGTGGAAACCCAAGTGCAAGTGCAAACTGCTTGGGAGGGAGCCGGAGGGAGCAGGTGAGAGGGCGGGGCGGTCGGGGACCAGACCACAGTGACCGCGGCTGGGCTCTGCCTTTCCTCACGAGCGGGAGGGACGGGAAGCCCCCGGGGCTTCAGGTGGAGGAGAGCTGAGAAGCGGACACCCGGGGCTGGTTGGGCGGAGAAGGACGGACGGTGCCGCAGGCGGGGGTTGGCGGTGCGGGCACGGGACCCTGGCCCCCGGTTCCTGCGGGATTTGGAGTGAAGGGCATGAGAACGAGAGAGACAAAGGCCTGGAGAACGGTGCTGAGGCTTCCGCCTCGGCGGCAGGGGGACGGGGTCTGCCGCAGCCGCCGCGGGTCCCGCGGGAGGGGAGGGGAGGGGAGGAGAGGGCGGGGCCAGGCCCCTCGGCCGGGGGCTGACGCCGGGCCCCCGGGGTCCAAGCTCACCTTCCGCAGGATCCTCTTCCTCAGTCTCCGGGCCTTCGTGCACTTCACAAACGCCCTGATCACAGCGCGGACGGCCAGCCGGTAGCAGCGGTTCGACCTCCCCCGGAAGTGCTGGGTCAAAAAGAACGGGAGAGGCTGGTCGGCGGCGGGGTCCGCGGGCTCCCGGGCGCGCCGGGGCGCGGGACGGGCGCGGCCGACTCACCCGCGCGTGCTTCAGCACCTCCTGCACCCGCCAGTAGCGGTCGGTGACGCGGGCCCGCAGCCAGAGCTGCGTCGTGAGGAAGACCATGTTCCCCGACCCGCGTCCCCGCTGAACAACGCCCGCGCCGCGCCGCGCCGGCCGAGGGCTTCCGGGTCAGCGTCCCGCCAGGTACTTCCGGGGCACCGCGCATGCTCCCCGGCCCTACCGCTGGCTCGCTTTTGTGCGCATGCTCGGGCGCGGCGGGCTCGGTGCGCGCGCAGCCTCCCGGTCTCCCCGCCCTCCCGCCCCCCGCGTCCGGGTGTGGGCGTGGACGCCGGCGGCGGGGCGGGGCGGGGGCGGTGGAGAAGCCAATGCCACCCCCCCCCACTCGTGGGCCTTCCGTGTGCCCCGCGGAGGGCGAAGGGCCGCTGCGGGAGCCTGGGCCTCAGGCGGGGCCAGCAGGGCACCAAGGCCGCGTGTCGTTTGGTTCCCGTGAATACCCGGAACCGGCGGGTCCACGGACTCCGAGCCCACCGGGACCGGGACGGGGACCAGGACCGGGGCGGGGAGGGGGGCGAGGAGTGGCCGCCCGGGGACAGGGTGTCCTTTCGCGCGATGACGTGTTCTGCCCCAGGGTAGCGGGGGCGGTTGCATAAGCTGTGAAAGTCCTAAACGCATCGGACCCTTTAAAAATGGTTCAACTTGCCGAGACCGGTTTGGCTCAATGGATAGAGAGTTGGCCTGCGGACTGAAAGGTCCCGGGTTTGATTCCGGTCAAGGGCATGGACCTTGGTTGTGGGCACATCCCCAGTAGGGGGTGTGCAAGAGGCAGCTGATCGATGACTCTCTCTCATGGATGTTTCTATCTCCCTCCTCTCTGGGAGTCAGTGGGGCAGTCCCAGGCCACTGTCCGAGTCTATTCCAGGGACTCTTGACGGTCCTCCCCTCCACCCAGGCAGGTCTCAGCTCCGAAGGGGGGGTCCTGGCACACCCCCAAGGCCGTGGGAGCCAGGAGCCGCCCGTCCTGCGCTGTGCGGCTCAGCCTCTCCCATCCCCCGAGCTGTGTGCCCCTGGCAGTCATTCTTGTGGTGTTTTGTTTTTTTTAATTAATCTACTTTTATTGATTTCAGAGAGGAAAGGAGAGGGAGGCGGATAGAAATATCAGTGATGAGAGAGAATCATGGATTGGCTGCCTCCTGCACACCCCACACTGGGAATGGAGCCCCCAACCCGGGCATGTGCCCTGACCAGGAATCGAACCATGTCCTCCTGGTTCATAGGTCGATGCTAACCCATTGAGCCACACCAGCCGGCCCCTAGCAATCATTCTGCGCTCTGCAAAGGGGAGGTTTTGCCCGGGACAGGCCCTCCTCGGCCACCGCGTCCTCGGGGCTGGGCTGGACCCCTCGGCTCAGCAGAAGCTCGGCGGTGGGGCCATGGCCACGCTCCACAGCGAGGTGCAGGGGTGTGGAGCGGGGCCAGCCCGTGGCATTGGCCTGCGCGCCCCTGTCCAGAGGTGGCTGGCGACGTCCACGTGGCCGCTCTGAGCAGCGTGGTGCGGGGATGAGGCCCAGTGCGTCCCCAGCATCCACCTCGCTCCCCGGGCGGCCGGCAGCCGGCAGCAGACAGGTGTCTGCCCACGGCGGCCCTGTGGAGGGCAGAGCGCCCGGCCTGTCCCTGAGGCTGGGGTCTGCCCCCTGGTCAAGCAGAGTCTCCACGTCCTGGAGGAGGAGGGGAGGAGAGGACAGGGGCCGCCCCGGCATCTGCCTGATGCCCCTGGCCTGGGTCTCCTAAGGGCCACACCGGCCAGGGCAATAAAAAAGTATTCAGAATAAAGTTGGAGCACCCGGCCAGGGTCCTCCCCAGGCGTCCCTGAGGTGGCTACAACCGGAAGCAAACTCCAGGCTGCACTCGGACCCCAGACCCTCCTGGACCCTCCCGGCAGCCTGAGCCCCGAAGCCCCGACAACCTCCTCCTCCTCCCGCCCGGCGTCCCCTCGGCCCGCGCCCTCCCCGCCCCGCCCCCCGGGGGGCGAGGCCCCCAGGTACCTGCCGGCGGCCCGCACCCGCCGCGATGCTCAGCGCCCGCCCCCCGCGCCCCGGGCGTCCGCGCGCCGCGCCAGCAGCTCCGGCCCCGGCCGCAGCCCCGGGTGCCCGCCGCCTTCGCCCCCGGGCGCCCGCCGCCTCCGCCCCCGGAGCCCGCCGCCTCCGCCCCCGGAGCCCGCCGCCTCCGCCCCGGGTGCCCGCCGCCTCCGCCCCCGGGTGCCCGCCGCCTCCGCCCTGGCCCGCGCCCCGCGCCGCAGCCGGAGCCGCAGCCGGAGGCGCACGGCCAGAGGCAGCAGGTCCTCCCCGCGCGGGCCCTGCGGGCGCGGGCGAGGCTGGGGCGGCCTCCGGGGAGCAAGACCGGGTCCTGCCCCGCCCGGTGAGGGCCCCTGCCGCCCACCCAGCCCAGCGCAGGGACCTGCTCTTCATCCTGAGGGAAGACCCCTCCACACACACCTCCGGGCCTGATGCCGCACCCTCCCCGCGCCTCCCCGGGATGGGGAACTCACCTCTCCTCCACGCTGGTCCCCTGTGACCCGTCCACGCAGCCTGCAAAGGCGCCCCGGGCCTGGGGGACACCAGGCCCCTCCGCCCCGGCCCAGGCCTCCTCCCAGCTCAGCTCCATACACCTGAGCCCAGCTCCATCCACTGAGCTCAGCTCCATCCACTTGAGCCCAGCTCCATCCCTTGATTCCAGCTCCATCCACTTGATCCCAGCTCCAGCCCCTGGTCTCAGCTCCATCCACCTGAGCCCAGCTCCATCCACTGATCCCAGCTCCATCCCCTGATCTCAGCTCCATCCACCTGAGCCCAGCTCCATCCACTGATCCCAGCTCCATCCACTGATCCCAGCTCCATCCACTGATCCCAGCTCCATCCCCTGATCTCAGCTCCATCCACCTGAGCCCAGCCCCATCCCCTGATCCCAGCTCCATCCCCTGATCCCAGCTCCACCCCCTGAGCCCAGCTCCATCTACTGATCTCAGCTCCATCCCCTGATCTCAGCTCCATCCACCTGAGCCCAGCTCCATCCCCTGGTCCCAGCTCCATCCACCTGATCTCAGCTCCATCACCTGAGCCCAGCTCCATTCACCTGAGCTCCTGCCTGACTGCTGCCTCGGGGAGGCCCTGCTGCCCCAGCTGTGGGGGCCCAGGACTCACTGGGAGAAAAGGATCCTGTGTGGACACCGGAGGCCAGGCCAGGCCCCCCCTGTCCCAGGCCAGCATGTCCCAGGCCAGTTATATCCCCTCCCCCCAACCAGGCCACCAGCTGGGTTCAGCTCTCAGTTACCCTGGAGGGAGCCTGCCCGGGGACTGGGGGCTCCTCTCCATGTGGTCCTGGCCCAGCCACGGCCTGTGAAGGTGGGGTGTGGGCTCCGGAGGGCTGGAGGCTGGAGCTGCAGTTGCCTGTGTGTGTGGTGTGGGGGGTGGGGGTAGGGGGTGGGGTGTGAGTGGGTGCCTCCTGGGCCAGGTGAAGGGCCGCTCTCCACACTGTTTACACAGAAACTTAAGGAGAGGCCCTGCCTAGCAGCCCCAGCCTCCCTACCCCCCAGTCCCCTCCTCCCTGCCAACAGCCTGTGCCCCCCCTCCCCAACCCAGACAAAGACCAGGCAAGCAGGAGCACGCCCCTGGACTGAGCTCCTCCAAGGAGCAGCCTCCTATGTGCCAGGACTTGCCCACCCCACAGGCACCCACATGCCTTCCCTGGCCCCTCCCTCAGGCCCTGCCCCTCACCCCCCTCCTGGGATGCCGACTGAGACCACCTACCTGGGGCTGGAGCTTTGCCTCCTGCCTCATTCCAGGAGGTGGACAGGACAGTGGGACCCTTCCCTCCCATGCCAGGCAACCTGGGTGAGGGCATCGGGTAGGGATGGCCTTGAGATGGCAGGTCAGTGGAGGCCGTGACGGCAGACCGCTGGGCAGGAGAGGGAGGAGCCAGGCTATGGTACCATGTTTAAAATATATTTTTATTGCTTTCGGAGAGGGAGAGGGAGAGAGAGAGAGAAACATCAGTGATGAGAGAGAATCACGGATCGTCTGCCCCCTGCACGCCCCCCTCAGGGGACTGAGCCCTGAACCTGGGCATGTGCTCTGACCAGGAATCGAACCCTGACCTCCTGGTTCAGAGACGACACTCAACCACTGAGCCACGCCCGCCGGGCCTGGGAGCATTTCTATGATGAGACTAGAAGCATCTGGAACTGGTGCTGCAGGAAGGGACCTGAGGGAGGCCTGCAGGACGGGTCACTTTGATTCTAGGGCAGAGTGGGCCCAGGGGGGGGAGGGGGGCTGGCCCTGCCTTCCCATCTCCTCATCCCCAGGGAAGGCCACCTGTCAGGGGTCCAGCAGGAGGAAGAAGTGCGCCAGCTGCCTCTCAGACTGTCCACCAGGAGGCAGCACAGCTTTGGGGCTGTTGCTCCCACCCCAGCCCCCACCTTCAGGCTCCCAAGGATGGGGTGTCGTGTGGGCCCTGTCCTGCTCCCTCCCACCCCCAAGAGGAGCAACAGAGCCTTGCCCCTCCACCACCTCCCTCAAGAGCAGCCCTTGCAGGTACCAGGTCCCAAGGGTGGGTCTCCAGGCAGGAGGCTGAGGGGCCCAGTCTCCAGCCACAGGGACCCCACCCCATGGCCCCTCTGCTCCGATGTCTGCTCCCCAGAGGGGCCCTTCCGCCTGACCACAGACCTGACCCTGTTTTATTTTCTTCCTAACACTTATCACTCTGTGAAAGAATCTGTTTGGTTTTTAAGTCTGCCTTCCTCTCCCAGGACCAAAGCCCAGCTGGCAGGTTCAGGCCGAAACGCAGCCAGCACTCAGGGTGGGTTCAGACACTTCGCTGCTTGAGTCGCCAGAAAAAGCAAGAGCATGCCAAAACCGGTGTGGCTCAGTGGATGGAGCGACAGCCTGTGGACTGAAAGGTCCCAGGTTCGATTCCGGTCAAGGACATGTACCTTGGTTGCAGGCATATTCCAAGTAGGGGGTGTGCAGGAGGCAGCTGATCGATGCTTCTCTCTCATTGATGTTTCTAACTCTCTATGCCTCTCCCTTCCTCTCTGTAAAAATCAATAAAATATATTTAAAGAAAGAAAAAGCAAGGGCAGCAAGGGCGTCAGCTCTCTGCGTCCCTGTCCCACAGGGTCACACCGAAAAGAACGGGCCAGCTCGGTGGTTGAGTGTCGACCTATGAACCAGGAGTTCCCGGTTCAATTCCCGGTCAGGACACAGGCCCGGGTTGAAAACTCAATCCCCAGTGTGGGGCGTGCAGGAGGCAGCGGATCCATGAATCTGTCTCATCATTGACATTTCTGTCTCTTTCTCCCTCTCCCTTCTTCTCTGAAATCCATTTTTTTTAAAAAAAGTATTTTTAAAAAAAGAACAGGCCAGGTTGTGGGCCACACCAGGGGGAGGGGCGGAGAGAGCGCTCCTTGCTGTTGGGGATCCACTCCTCGCTGCTGGGGCCCAGGAGGCCGCCCGTACCCGGTCAGAGCCAGGGGAGCCTGGGAATGTCGCCTGGCAGCCTTCCCACGTTCCACCACAGCCTCTGTGGGTTCAGGCAAGGCCGTCAGGGCAGGCTCACGCAGCCCTTCCCTCTGTCGGCCTCAATCACGGCCAAGTCCGGAGCCTAGAGCGGCGCCTGGCGCCCCTGTTTGTACGTGACTCACCTGTGGAGGGGGTGGGGCCAGAGATGAGACAGGCACCCTCGCCGCCCTCTGTACGCTAGCCAAACCATTTGCAGCATTTAAAACAAAATCCAAGCCCGAGCCCTGACCGGTGTGGCTCAGCGGATAGAGCGTCGCCCTGCAGACTGAGGGGTCCCAGGTTCGATTCCGGTCAAGGGCACAGACCTTGGTTGCGGGCCCATCCTCAGTAGGGGGTGTGCAGGAGGCAGCTGGTCCATGTTTCTCTCTCAGCAGTGTTTCTAACTCTGTATCCCTTTCCCTTCCTCCCTATAAGAAATCAATAAAAATATATATATTAAAAAAAATCCTCACCCGTGATATTTTTCCCATCGATTTGTAGAGAGAGTGGAAGCAAAAGGGAAGGACAGAGAAAAATGTTCCTGTGAGAGAAACACCTCGATGGGTTGTCTCCTACACATGCTCAGATGAGGGCCTGGGTCGGGGAGGAGCCTGCAACCAAGGTGTGTGCCCTCGACGGGAATTGAACCTGGGCACCTGGGCTGTTCGGTCTGTAGGCTGAGGGTCTATCCACTGAGCAACACCGGCCAGGGCCACACACATCACTGTCTGGTGAAATGAATAGTTCCTATAAGGCCCTGGTATTGCCCTGACCGGTTTGGCTCAGTGGATAGAGCATCGGCCTGCGGACTCAAGGGTCCCGGGTTCGATTCCGGTTGAGGGCACGTACCTTGGTTGCAGGCACATCCCCCGTAGGAGGTGTGCAGGAGGCAGCTGACGGATGTTTCTCTCTCATCGATGTTTCTAGCTCTCTATCCCTCTCCTTTTCCTCTCTATAAAAAGTCAATAAAATAGATTAAAAAAAAAAAAAAAAAAAAAAGACCCTGACGTGTGAGCTGTGCTTGTGCCTGGGGACAGGTGTGGCCTGAGCGTCCAGGGAGCTGCTGAGGTCCTGACGGGGCCTGTGTTCCTTAACGTGCCCCCCACACACACACTTCACGGTCACCTCCCCACTCTCAGGCGTCTGAAGGGAGACGTGGGCCCGGGAGGCCTGGCACAGGGACAGGGAAAGAGAAAAGCTGGCGGGGAGAGGCGGCTGCAGAGGCGGGAACCTGGGGTTTGGGCGTTGGTGGGGTGTCTTAGTGATGGTTGGGGGGCATTCAGGGTTTTTGGAAGGGCCTGGAATGCTTTTTCTCCCCTTGAAAGGATGGAATCCAGCTCTAGCCAGTGTGGCTCTGTGGATAGAGCATCTACAGACCCATGGGGCCCGGGTTCGATTCTGGACAAGGGCAGGTGCCTCGGTTGCAGGCTCCTCCCCAGCCTGGGGCCCTGGTCGCAGGGGTGTGTACAGGAGGCAAGCCATCAATGTGTCTCTCTCACATCGATATGTCTCTGTCTTCCCCTCTCTCTAAAACTCAATGGAAAACATCCTTGGGTGAGGATTAAACAAGATAAAGAAATGACGGGACCGGTGACTCCAGTCTCAGGAGGGATTGGGCTCCGGCACAAGGACCCTGGCGTGGTGGCTGCCGGCGTGGCGAGCCCGCGGGTGCCGGGCCCCACGTCCTCTCCCAGGTCGAGGGTGTGGGCACCCAGCCTCTCCCACGCTCCGAGGCTGAGCGGGGCCAGGTTTGGAACGGAGGGACCAGCAGGAACCAGGGTGGGGAAGCGGGGTCCAGGGAGCCCCCAGCTCCTGATGGGGCAGTGATCATAGCCTATGAGATGATGTCATTGTCGGGGGGGGGGCTGCGGGGGAGGGCGGGGCCAGGAGGGAGGAGGGCCCCAGTGCCAGGCCGTAGGGTCCGGCCCACAGGAGCTGGCCACAGAGGCTGGCCAGGGCCGGAGCTGCAGGCGCCGGGCAGACAGAGGCCTCGCCGCCTGGCCGTGGGGAAACTGAGGCAGGGGTGACGGATGGTCAGAGCCGGACCTTCCCGGCCCAGGGTCCTGCCCTCCAGTCGGGTCCAGTCTCTGGCTGCCAAGGTCTGAGAAGGGGTCGGACCCAGAGGTGACCCCAGGGGTCTCGGTCGCTGTCTGACCACGGCTGGGAGAGCATGAGCGAGCAGGAGAGGGAGACGGAGGAGGACGAGGGAGGGGGCCCGTCCGACACGGCGCCCTTGCTGCCCCGAAGGCGCCCAGACTGCAGGGCCGGACCCACAGCCCTGCTGCTGGCCGGCCGGCTGCTGACCGGCCTCCTGCTCCACCTGCTGCTGCCCGGGGCCGTGTTCCTGCTGGTGCTGACGCCAGCGGCCGCCGTGATCTACCTGGGATTCCTGTGCCACTCAAGGGTGAGCTGGGCTCCGGGGGCGGGCGGGGGGCACAGGCGGGGACTCCGGGGCATGGCATCCTGGGGAAGCTCAGGGCACGGGGCCTGAGGGTGTCTTCCCCCCTGTCCCCAGAGACGTGTGTCCCTCCCCCGAGGGCCTTCTCCTGCCGGCCCCTCCCCGTGGGCCACAGCAGAAGAAGGGCCTTTGTCCGCTCTCTGGGGATAGCTCTGCCCCCTCCCGGAGGCCCCTGCCTTGTACCAGGGGCCACCAGGGCCGGGCAGCTGGGCAGGGTGGGAGGGGGAGAGGCTCCAGGAAGAGGAGAGGATGTCAGATTTCAGCAGTCCACAGCCTTACCCCACCCCTCACCCCACACACAGCCCCTGGCACACCCTCCTGCCTGGGCTGGGCTCCCCGTGTGCAGAGGACTGCAGCCTGGTCCGGGCGGGGAGGGTGATGGCAGATGAGCCGCGGTGTCCCTTTCTGAGGGCTTAAGGCGAGGGAGGGACGTGGGGCCGCTAAAGAGCAGGTGACACAGCTGACACCCACAGATTCGGGTCCGGGCCAGATGCCAGCATGGAGGAGGGGAGGAGGGTGAAGGGGGAGCAGAGTGTGTGGCTGGGGCAACAGCGGGGAAGGTGGGGACTCGCTAAGCCTCCCCTGCAGAGATCCCTACTCTGGCCGTTCGCCGTGTGGACTCCGGAATGGGTCCCAGAGCCCCTTCCTTGGCGGAGAAATGGCAGACCCACAGCAGCCTCAGCACAGACCCCACTGGACCTCAGGCCCCACCCCGTCCACCTGCAGCCTGCCCCGCCCACCACACAGAACAAGCCCCAATCAGACCCCGCCCTCCATCCAGACCCCGCCTCCAATCGGCCCCGCCCACCACCCAGACCACGCCCCACCACCAGACTCTACCCAGCCCCTCCATCCAGACCCCGCCCCTACCCAGACCCCGCCCCAATCAGGCCCCACCACCACTCAGACCCCGCCCCCTCCCTGCTGTCTGGCCCCGCCCCGTCCAGACCCGCCTCTCCCTGCTGCCTGGCCCCGCCCACCACCCAGACCACGCCCACCTAGACCACGCCCCACCACCAGACCCTACCCCGCTCCTCCACCCAGGCCCCGCCCCTCCACCCAGACCCCGCCCCATCTACCCCGGCCCCGCCCCTCCACCCAGACCCCACTCCTCCATCCAGACCCCCGCCCCTCCCCTGCTACCTGGCTCCGCACCGCCCCTCTAGGCCCCGCCCTCTTGCCTCCCGCCCGCCCCAGCCCCACGTGACCTCCTGCCCCGCCCGCAGGTGCACCCGGCGCCCAGCCCCGCGTGCCGCGCGCTGCTCACGGACCGCGCCGCGGCGGCGCTCCTGGTGCTGGGCTTCCTGTCGCTGCCGCCGCTGCTGGCGCTCGCCTCGGCCGCCCGCGCCCGCCTGGCCCGGCGCCTCCGCCCGCTGCTGCCGCCCCCCGTGTGGGCCCGGGGACCCGGCCGCCCTCCAGCGTCCGGCGCCGGGGAGCGGGAGGAGCGCCGCCCCGAGGGCGAGGAGCAGCTGTGCGCCTGGGTGTGACCCAGAGGCGCTCCCGAGGACCGAGACTCCGGACCCGGGAGGCCCGAACCTCACATCCTCTGACCCCCGTCAGGGCGCCCCGGGCCGCGAGCTCGCGGTCTGCGCCCGGATCCCGCTGGGAAACCGCGTGCGGTGCTCCGAGCGGCCGCCAGGTGGCGCTCGACGCCCCGGGACTGGAGTCAGCAGGCCCGCCCCCCCTACACCCCCCCGCCCGCCAGCACCCCGGCACCCCCTCCGGCACCCCCGCGGCCAGCACCCTCTCCGGCTCCCCCGCCGCGGAGGCTGTGAAGCCCCCGGAGGCGGGACGGCTCTCAGAGGGGCCCGGGGCCGGCTCCGGGCTCGGAGAAAGGCGGCCTCCCTGCTTCTGCACTGCGGCTGCCTGGCCGGCCCTGTGCCCAGGGTCTGCTGGGCCGGGGCTCCCCGAGTGTCAGAGCTGAGACCCCCATCCTGCACCAGGAGCTCAGCCCAGGCTGCAACCTCAGCCTGAAACCGGGTTAGAGTCCACACTGAGGCCAGGCCAGGGCTCTGCCTGAGCCCAGGGTGAGGCTCTGCCAGTGCCCAGGGCTAGCTTTTACCATTATTATTTTAATTTATTTTACACCTCCTTTATTTGGGATGGTTTCTTTCATTTATGACCCTGACCTTTGGCCACGGCCCTTGATACAAATTAGGGTACACATTCTTTTCTTTTTTTAATATATTTTATTGATTTTTTACAGAGAGGAAGGGAGAGAGATAGAGAGCTAGAAGCGTCGATGAGAGAGAAACATCGACCAGCTGCCTCTTGCACACCCCCCACCGGGGATGTGTCCGCAACCAAGGCACATGCCCTTGACCGGAATCGAACCCGGGACCCTTCAGTCCGTAAGCTGACGCTCTACCACTGAGCCAAACCGGCTTCGGCGGGTACACATTCTTTTTCTTTTTTTTTTTGAAAAACTGAAATAGGAAAAGTGAGGCAGCGATGATGAGAGCAGACTGGCTGACGGAGGTTCCTGGCAATAAAGGCGTCCTTGGAGTTCTCACCTGCGATTCCCAGAGCCACCTTCATTCCTTCCTCCCCTGAAACCTTTCTGTTCCATTCCTTCTGGAACACCTCGCGGCACAGAGCACTCTGCCAGTGATGCCAGCGCGAGTGTGTGGACGGGCACCCAGGGAGGGCACAGTCCGTCCTCTCGGCATCGTTGTGAGATCTCCTGGGTCTGCGGCCTTCTGTTCTCTGCTTATTGCCCTGGCCGGTGTGGCTCAGTGGATAGAGCATCAGCCTGCGGACTGAAGGGTCCCAGGTTTGATTCCAGCCAAGGGCACATGCCTGGGTTTGGGCTCGGTCCCCAGTGGGGAGCGTGCAGGAGGCAGCTCATCGATGATTCTCTCTCATCATTGATGTCTCAATCGTCCTCTCTGAAATCAATAAAGAAATATATTTTAAAACATAAAATAAAATATATTTTTATTGATTTCAGAGAGGGAGAGAGAGAAACATCAATGATGAGAGAGACTCACTGACTGGCTGCCTCCTGCACGTCCCCCACTGGGGATCAAGCCCGCAGCCCAGACATGTGCCCTTGGATGGAATCAAACCTGGAACCCTTCAGTCCCCAGGCTGACGCTCTATCCACTGAGCCACACTGGCTAGGGCGGGCTTGCAGTCATTTTACAGCCTGCACCTAACCATGCTGTGTGCTGGCTGGTCTTGGGGCTCCAGCTTTGTCACATGTTGTTTCCGCTTCCCTCCACCGAGGCCTCCTGCTGGGAGGCAGGGCCGCTGGGCGGGTCAGGGTCCCGGCGGGTGGCCCCTGCCCAGTGTCGCACGGGCTCTCGGCCTGCAGGGTGGCTCTCGGACCCTGCGTCCAGAAAACCCGCCGCTTCCCCATCTGCGTTCCGGCATCTTCCTGGGCCTCTGCTCCCTCTCCTCCTGTTTATCCTCCCGCAGTGTCTAATTCTGGAGGGACCTCGGGGATATTTACTTCTCTGTAAGCCCAGCAGTGCGTTCCACATGTGCACTTGTTGTAATCCGTCCGCGTCTGGCGGTAGCCAAAAGGCCTTTAAAGGATGGAGCTGGCCGCACTGCCAGCTGGACTCCGCCCGCGGCCGGCAGGGGCAGGTCCCGGAAGCTTCCAGCAACGGGCTGGCGGTTCAGGCCCCGGCAGAGTCGGGGCTCGTCCCGTGGCCTTGAGCGGAGCCCGCGAGGCTGGCCCGGGCCAGCGGGAGTCCTCGGGGAGGGGGTCCAATTGTCTGTGCGCAGCTCTGATGCGGTCGCCCGTCAGACAGGAGCCTGGCCGGCCGCCCGGCTGCCAGGGAACTTCCCGTGGTCCAGGCCGCCTTCCTTCCCGCCTGCCGGGGCTGGGCCGGCCCTGGCTGGCGTCGGGAGGAGGACTCTCCTGAGGATAGGCCTGGCCCCGGAGTCACCAAACACAGCTGGGCGAGGGGGTGGAGAGCCCAGCTGCCTGAGCCCTGGGGTCCCTACGGAGGGTCCCCGTGTCCCAGGCCAGCCCCGAGCCCCAGGGACGTCCCGCCTCAGCCCCAGCTCTGCCCCACCCGCTCACCAAGACCCGGTGAGGGGCTGTGAGAGGTTCACAGAGGGGTCAGGGGTCTGCTTTTTTGTGCTTTAATATATTTTATTGATTTTTTACAGAGAGGAAGAGAGAGGGATAGAGAGTTAGAAACGAGAATCATCCATCAGCTGCCTCCTGCACACTCCCTTCTGGGGATGTGCCCACAACCAAGGTACATGCCCTTGACCAGACCCTCTTTCAGGGTCTCAGCCCCCCCTTTCCCCAGGCTGAGCCCCCAGCCTCTGCTTCCCCCCACCACCACCACCAAGAAAGCTACTTCAGCCCGGCCGGTGTGCACCAGTGGCTGAGCGTTGACCTATGAACCAGGAGATCGCAGTTTGATTCCTGGTCAGGGCACAGGCCCGGTTGTGGGCTTGGTCTGGAGGAGGGGGCCTTGGAGAGAGCAGCCGATCAAGGATTCTCTCTCATCGCTGATGTTTCCCTCTCCCTCTCTCTTCCCCTTTGAAATAAATAAAAACACATTTAAGAAAAAAGAGAAAAGCCCTTCATCTCAGCCTGGAATGGCCCGTTCATCCCCACCCAGTGCCCCTCCCCCCTTCCAGGGGCCCACACTCCACGGGAAGCAACTGCTCTGCTACTGGGTGGGGCAGGGGGAGGCCCCACTGGGACAGCACCAGCTCTTTCCCCTCCCAGGTGCCCAGGCCCGGGCCCTGGCTGTGGGAGCCTCCACACACCCGTGTGTGCACGCACATGTGCATTGTGAGTGTGTGTTCTGGCTTGTGTTTGTGCACGTGTGCAGTGTGTGTGTGCATGTGTGCACACATGTGTGCAGTGTGTGTGTGTGTGTGTGTGTGTGTGTGTGTGTGTGTGTGTGTTCTGGCTTCTGCCTGTGCACATCTATCCCACCCGCCTCCCCTCACCCCTGGGCTGGGGGACGGGAGCTGCTGTCTCACCTCACAAGCTGGAGGCTGTGCAGGGTTCCCTGACCTGCCCAAGGTCATGTATTCATGCACAAAGCATTTCCGGGGAGCTGAGGCGTCGGCCGGCACACCCTCAGCAGCCAAGGCGCGGCCAGGAGGGGTCAGGGACCTGGCCAGTTCCGTCCCTCCAGCCTGCACCCAGGCATGTGGGCCAGGCAGGGGTGCTGTGCAGGAAGTGGGGAGGGTAGAGTGGGGAGGGACACTGGCTCCTACCCTCAGGGTTCCTCCGGCTGCTCGAAGAATGAAACAGACATGAGACTGGGGAGCAATAGGAAATCCCCAAATTCTGGACAGATGTGTGCATGAGAAGCACGAGAGGACCAGAGACAGAAACGAACATGGCAGATAAGGCACCCTGAGCCCGGCCAGTTGGCTCCGTGGCTGAGCGTCGACCTATGAACCAGGAGGTCAGGGCACAAGCTCAGGTTGCGGGCGTGGTCCCCAGTGGGGGGCATGCAGGAGGCAGCAAATCCATGATTCTCTCTCATCATTGACGTTTTTATCTTTCCCTCTCGAAAATCAATAAAAACATATTTTTAAAAAACACACACACATCCCTGGCCGAAACCAGTTTGGCTCAGTGGATGGAGCGTCGGCCTGCGGACTGGAAGCTCCCGGGTTCGATTCCAGTTAGGGGCATGTACCTTGGTTGCAGGCACATCCCCCGTAGGGAGTGTGCAGGAGGCGACTGATTGATGATTCTGTGTCATTGATGTTTCTGACTATCCATCTCTCTTCCTCTCTGTAAAAAATCAATAAAATATATATTTAAAACACACACACACACACACACACACACACACACACACACACAGCCCTGGTTTGGCTCAGTGGAGACAGTGTCGGCCTGTGGACTGAAGGGTCCCGGGTTTGATTCCGACCAAGGGCCTGTACTTTGGTTGCGGGCACATCCCCAGTGGGGGGGTGTGCAGGAAGCAGCTGGTGGATGTTTCTCCCTCATCAATGTTTCTCTCTTTCTCTCCCCCTTCCTCTCTGTAAAAAAGCAATAAAATATATTAAAACAAAAAACAAACACACACACACACATCCTGAGAAGCCAGAGGCTGACCGAGTCTCACTGGGCTCGGCCCCTGTGTCAGTCCCCCAGGCAGTGAGGGGCGGGGCCAGGTTCCGCCTGCGCCTGAGGCTATGGGTGCCTTCAGCTCCAAACACCCTCCTGCCACGGAGGCCCATCGTGGGGTGAACTGTGTTGAACTGTCGCTGGGAGACATGGGGGGGGGGGGATTTGCGTGCCCCAGGGAGGGGCAGGAGGGGAGAGACAGGGGAAGGCAGGGATTCCTCTGTCCTAAGGACTGAGGGTGGGGATGGGAGGGGAGGTCCCGTGGCCCCGTACCTGGCCCCGCGTCCTTCCTCGGTTCCTGTCTGCAGCCGCCAGCCGCGTCCCCACCTGCCCACGGCCTGGCCCCGCATCGAGGACAGGTGACCGCAGATGGCAGCACCCACCCGTGCTCTGGCCGCCCGCCCCGCCGGGCAGCAGGGGGACTGAGCAGGGGTCAGTCTAGGGTAAGGTGACCAGATGTCCCGTTTCTGGCAGGAGAAGGCCTCTCGGGGTCTGCAGGACGTGGGACCAATTGTTAAAAATCGGTCACCTTAGTCTAGGGCCACAGGGTGCAGGCTGGGCTCCGGGGAGTGAGAGGCTGGGACTGCAGACCCCCGAGTGGCCCTCAGGCCCCGGCAGTCTCTGACGGCAGGCAGGCAGGCAGGCAGGCAGGCCTGTTGAGTCTAGAAGGATGTGTGGGAGGGGCCTGCTGCTCTCGGCGGTGGCTCCCGGGTCCCCGGGCCCACTCACGCTGTGGGGTGAGGTCAGGGGGCTTGGCTTACCCTGCACCCCGGATCCAGGCCGAGGGCAGCCGCCCTCCCTCTGCTGTTTCTGTCCCTGCCTCGTGTGCGTGGGTAGACCCAGCGACCACGATAAACAGCTGGAGGGGGGCATCCTACAGGGTGGGGGCAGAGCCCAGGCCCATCCGCCCAGCAGAGAGCCCTGGGCTGGGGTCAGGGGTGAGGTCAGAGGCCCCGGGAACTGCCCTTTTCCTTGGGATCAGCATGACCGCAGCACGCTGGGCACAAAAGGCCCTTCTTCTCCCCAGAGGCCTGGTCGTGCGGAGGAGAGAGACTCTCCGGCCGGGTGGGGGCAGGGCGGCGGAGCCTGCGGGCAGCGGCCCTGGGTTCCCGGAACCCCGTCCACCTGCCCTTGGGCAGACGGGGTGGGCCAGCTCTGGGAAGTGATGCCTGGGGGCCCCAGCCGGCCAAGGTCAGGACTGAGTAGGGCCGGGCCGGGGCAGGAGAGGCCTGCTGGTCTCGGAGCCTCTGATCTCCCCTGCCTGCCCCTCCTGCCCCGCCGCCCGCCGGCCTGCCTGGAGAGGAGCCTTCCGGGCCTTTCTATTTGTGCTTCCTCTGGCGTCTGCCCTAACCCTGACCAGGACACCCCTGGCTGACCCCTCGCTCCCTGAGGACTCCATCTGGCCGTCTCCCCAGGCGGGTGGGGGCTGCAGGACCCAGGGAGAGACGTGGGGCCTGGGAGGGAGCGGGCCCAGGAGGAGGCAGAGGGGTGTCGGGGGGTCAGGTGAGAACTCCATGAGAGCAGAGGTGACCCCACCCGGCTGAGGAGGCGCTCCGGGCCGGGGCTGGGCTGGGGGGCCGGGGCTGTGGGGCTGGGGGTCCGGGGCTGTGGGGCCGGGGCTGGGCTGGGGGTCCGGGGCTGTGGGGCCGGGGCTGGGCTGGGGGTCCGGGGCTGTGGGGCCGGGGCTGGGCTGGGGGTCCGGGGCTGTGGGGCCGGGGCTGGGCTGGGGGGCCGGGGCTGGGGGTCCGGGGCTGTGGGGCCGGGGCTGGGCTGGGGGTCCAGGGCTGTGGGGCCGGGGCTGGGCTGGGGGGCCGGGGCTGTGGGGCCGGGGCTGTGGGACTGGGGCTGGGGGACCGGGGCTGGGCTGGGGGTCCGGGGCTGGGGGTCCGGGGCTGGGGGGGTCAGGGCTGGGGGGGTCGGGGCTGGGCACTCCGGGCCGGGGCTGGGGGACCGGGGCTGGTGGGGCCGGAGCTGGGGGGCCGGGCCGGGGCTGGGGAGCCGGGCTGGGGGACTGGGGCTGGGGGGCCGGGGCTGGGGGGCCGGGCCGGGGCTGGGGAGCCGGGCTGGGGGACTGGGGCTGGGGGGCCGGGGCTGGGGGGCCGGGCTGGGGCTAGGGACCAGGGCTGGGGGGCCGGGGCTGGGGGGCCGGGCTGGGCGCTCCGGGTCGGGGCTGGGGGGCCGGGCTGGGCAGCGGCTCTGGCCGAGGGCACCTGAGCGGGGACTCCTGCCCCTTCTCTTCCGAGGCAGGGATGGAGGACGAGGGCAGCTGCTTCCGCGAGGGTTTGAGCCGCAGCCAAGAAGACCCGCTCAGTTTTTCCAGGAGGGACGGAAACTTCCCCGTCAGCCGCCCTGGCTGCACGGCAGGTCCACCCGCGGGCAGGCATGGGGGGCCGGTGGGGCAGCCGCTGCCGTGCCACAGGGAGCCCCCCACAGCCCAGCTCCGTCCCCAGCAGGTGGGGGTGCCCAGGGACAGGGAGGGAGAACGACAAGTGTCTGGATGTGCCTGCCTGCAGGGGGTGCCACCCCGGAGTGGGCCGGGCCTCCTGTGTGGCTGCTGCCTGGCCTGGCCTCGGCTCCGGTCCCCTCTCCACAGCCGCGGGGAGCCTCGGGGCTGGAGAGCCGGGGCCACGGGGGGCTCCCCCGGGCGGCCAGCACAGCGGGACTTGGGGACCCCGGCCCAGGGCTCCCCGCGGGCCCAGGCGGAAGCGCCCGCAGCCTCCGGTCCCGCCGAGGCCTGAGGTCCGTGGAGCCCGGCCAGGCGCCGCTGCCAAGACTGCGGGGAGGGGTGGGCGGGGGCGGCCGGGACACAGCTCTCATTCTGCTCCTGCCCTGGCGGCTCCTCGCTCGGCTCGGCTTGGGTCGGCTGGAGCGCTTCCTTTTTTAGGCAAAGCCGAGCTCAGCTGTCTGTGGCCGCCGGCTCACCTGCCAGAGGGGAGGAAGGAAACCACCGGGTCCCAGCGTCTTCCTCTTCCTCCTCTTCCTCGCAGAGCATCCCGCAGGGGTGGGATGGGAGGGGACATCCTGGCAGAGCTGCCCTGAGGGACCTGGGCCCCTGCCCCGCCGAGAGGAGCGGCCAGGAGGAGGGGGTGCCCCCCCAGGAAGGCAGCTGAGGAGTGAGGGTCCCGGCTCTCCTGCAGAGGAGAGGGGGCCACAGTGGACTGCTGGCGTCTGTCCTCGGCGCGGAGTGACCTCAGCCCAGGCCCTAGGCCCCCCATGGGGCAGGGGGCATGGGGCCAGCATCAGGCCACGCGGTCACCCTGGACGGGGCCTGGACAGCCACCCCAGCTGCCATACCTCTTCCCCCAAGAAGCGGGGTGAGGGGGCTTTTGTGCCCCCCACGAATCCCCAGGTGCTACGTCCAACGCCCTGTGTCTTTCCTAAGTCCAGCCCTTCCAGACCCTGGGGGTTGGTTCTTGGGGACACATGTCACCCCCAGACACCTCTCTCTCCCCCAGCCCTGTCACCCAGTGGGGGCCTTGTTGGGGGCACCCTCCTGGGTCCTTGGGGCCTGGCTCCAGGGACCCCCAGCACCGCGCAGACCTGGGCAGCGGGCCTGGGATGACCCAGCTTGGAGGGCCCCTGGCGGGGAGCAGGGACAGGGGGCAGGGCGGACCCAGGGTCTCCAGGCTGCCGGGTGTCTGCGCGCAAACATGCCCACGGGCGCGCGGCCCGGCCCTCCGCGTGCGCGCGCCTCCCTCCCCGCGGAGCGCGCCGGGGCGGGGCCTCCGGGGGCGGGTCCGGCGGGAGCGCGGGGCCGCCCAGCAGCGAGCGCGAGGGGCTGGGGAGTCCGATCCCGGGCCGCCGCGCGGGATGCTGCCCTGGACGGCGCTCGGCCTGGCGCTGGGCCTGGCGCTGGCGCGGGGCGGCGCGGAGCGCGGTGAGTGCGGGCCGGGCTCCGGGCGCGGGGCCGCCGGGCGCCCTGCGTCCCTCGGGCCCCACGCGGCTGCGGGGCGGGGGCGGCGGGCACCCACCCACCTGCGGCGGCGGACGCCCGATGCCCCAGGGGACCGGGCGGAGCGCAGATCGCGGGGCCGGACGGGAGGGGGGGTCCGCCGGGAGGCCGCTGCCTCAGTTTCCCTCTCCTTAGAGGACCCTTAGCTGGGGTCACCCCGCCGAACCAGGGGAAACGGGGGCCCCAGGGCCTCACCCAGGACCGGGACGCCCCCAACCCCGTGTGCCCGGGGCACAGGGCCCAGGGGCCCATCTGCCCCGCTCCAGGGCGCTGGGCAGGAAGAGGGGAGGCCGGGGGACCCTCGTGCTGCTGGGCAGGGAGCCGCTTCCTGGGTGCGGGTGGAGCAGGGGCCGGGGGCCGGGGAGGGTGACATCACCCGTGAGCGGGGTTAGAACTCCGGCAGCGCGGCCATCTGGGCTGTGGGCGGGCCTGCGATCAGCGTCTGTCTCCCCCTCTCCCCCTGCTCCCCAGCTTCCCCTTCCGAGCCGCTTTATACCCACCCAGACTCCCCCCATGTCCCACCTGCCCCTCTCCTGGGGCTGAGCTGTGTGGCTGCAGACGCGCGCACCTGAGGGAGCAGCCCTGACCCCTGCCGTCCACGCGCCCCTCCTGGGCTGGGCCAGGACCAGGGCTCCGGGGAATGGGAGGGGTGGGGCCTGGAGAGCCCCCGGGACATGGCCAGGATGCAGCGTGGACCTCTCTGCCCGGGGATACCACCCAGGACCTCTGGGGAGAGATGAGCAGGCTCCCGGGGACTCCTGGGGTGAAGGCAAGGCCCGCTTAGGGGGGCTCCGGCTGGGGGAGCCCCCTGGGTGTGGGGCTGTCTGGGGTCCCCGCCGGGGCTGACCCTGCTCGCCTCTCCCGCAGCGCCCCAGGCAGCCGCCCCCCAGGGGGACCTGCTCTTTCTGCTGGACAGCTCGGCCAGCGTGACTCACTATGAGTTCTCCCGGGTCCGGGAGTTCCTGGGCCAGCTGGCGGCCCCCCTGCCCCTGGGCCCCGGGGCCGTGCGCGCCAGCCTGGTGCACGTCAGCAGCCGGCCCCACTCGGAGTTCCCCTTCGACCGGCACGGCTCGGGGGCCGCCGTCCAGGACGCCATCCTCGCCGCCGCCCAGCGCATGGGCAACACCAACACGGGCCTGGCGCTGGCGTACGCCAAGGAGCAGCTGTTCGCCGAGGCCGCGGGGGCCCGGCCCGGCGTGCCCAAGGTGCTGGTGTGGGTGACGGACGGCGGCTCCAGCGACCCCGTGGGGCCCCCCATGCAGGAGCTGAAGGACCAGGGTGTCACCGTCTTCATCGTCAGCACCGGCCGCGGCAGCCGCCTGGAGCTGTCGGCCGCCGCCTCGGCGCCCGCCGAGCGGCACCTGCACTTCGTGGACGTGGACGACCTGCCCATCATCGCCAGCGAGCTGCGGGGCGCCATCCTCGGTAGGTGGGCGGGCGGGGGCGGGCGGGGCCGGGGCTGGCCCGGCCAGGACCCGGCCAGGACCCAGCCGGAGGAGAGCTGGCGTGGGGTTTTAAAATCTGTGTATTTTTATTGATTTCAGAGAGGGAGAGAGGGCGCGGGGGGGGGGGGGGGGGAGAGAAAAACATCCATGCTGAGAGGGAATCATTGATCCATGGATCAGCTGCCTCCTGCACGCCCCCCCACTGGGGACGGAGCCTACAACCTGGGCTGGTGTCCTAACTGGGAATCAAACCGTGACTTCCTGGCTCCTTGGTGGGCAGTCTGCCCCTGGGCCACGCCGGTTGGGCCGGGGTGAGAGTTAAGAGGAGTTTGTCTGCCTGGAGCGGGGCCAGGGCTGCAGGACAGGTGTCCCCGGGGTTCACCAGGGAGGCGCCCCCCATCTGGGCCGTGGAGGGACGGGGGCAGGCCTGTGTGGACATCGCCTGGGGCTCTCTGAGGGCCCAGCACACTGCAGGAGGCCCCGTGGATGGAGTGGGGGGCCTGGGGTAGGCCCAGGGGCTGCGCTGGGGGGGGGGGTGGCTGAGGGGAGAGGAAGGGAAAGGCACTGGCAGCCGGAGGACTCACAGGGGCCCCAGGTCCTCCTGTCCCTGTGCCGGGGCCCAGAAAGCCCTCCTTGGGGCTGTCCTTGGCCCCAATCCCTCCCCCCCCCCACATACACACCGGGGTGAGGACAGCTGGAGGGGTTTCAGCAGGTTCCCTAGCAGCTCCCCACAGACCTTCTCCTGGACCCGGACCCAGCCAAGCCACCTCGGGGGCGGGGCTGGGCAGCCGCAGCCGCTGAGAAATGCCGCTGACCCCAGGGCTCTTCCCGAGCCTGCGCCTGTGGGTTAATCATCCACCCGAAACCAGGAGAGGCCGAGCCAGAGGAGGGTGGCCTGTGGGTGGCCGGGGGGACCAGGTGCCTCTGAGACTTTCCATCGGGGACACCGGGCCCCTGATGGCCCCCGGTCGGCCACTCCTCTGGCTGAGCCCGGAGGGCAGCGGCCGGAGGCTGCAGGGCAGCCAGGAGAGGGGGGTGTGGGGGGCACGGGGGCTCCGGGGACGGGAGTGGGTCTCTGTGTGGGGGAAGGGCAGGGGGGTGAGTGCCAGGCTGGCAGCCGGGGCCCCGGCATCAGAGGAGGAAGCAACAGGATCAGGACGGTGACAGGCTTCACCCTGCCCAGACACGAACCCGCCACATCCGCCCGCTCTGTCCTGGATGGCTCCCGAGTAACGCGGGTCTGGGACCCCGCTCTGGGTGACGACATTCCTCCGGGGACTGAGGCGGGCAGCAGGCCCAGCCCCGTCCCTCGCTGCTCCTGTCCATCCTCACCGCCCTCAGGCCGCCCTGGCTGCACCCAGGGCCCCTCTGCCCTGACTCTCCAGAACCAGGCTGACCCAGGCCTGGGTCTCTCTGGCTGGGGGCGGGGAGGAGGGAGCTCTGCTCTGGGGCTCTGTCACCTTCCAGGGGCCTCGTCCAGGCCCTGATGGCTTCCCGCCGGCTGGGCCGGGCCGGGGCGGGGCAGGGCTGAGGCAGGGAAGCTCCTCATGAGGCCAGAAGTTGGGGGGGGGGGGGTGCATTCCTGTCTTCCTCGGCCCTGTCCCCGGTTTGCATACTGGTTTGCATATCCTTAGCATCTGCTGGGCGCGGTGAGCTGGCCCGGCTCCCCTCGCTCCTGTCCCTGCACCTCCCGGTGGGGTCCCCACCCGCCTCCCTCTCCGGTCTCCCCGGAGCGGGCAGGGCCCGGCCCGGGCCTGGGAGCAGGCGGCCTGGCGCCCTGACCCCCGCTCCCTCCCCCGCAGACGCCATGCAGCCCGGGCAGCAGCAGCCGCAGCTCCGCGCCTCGGAGGTCACGTCCAGCGGCTTCCGCGTGGCCTGGCCGCCGCTGCTGACCGCGGCCTCGGGCCACTACGTGCTGGAGGTGGCCCCCGCCGCCCAGCCCGCCGCCGCGCGCCGCCAGCAGCTGCCGGGCAGCGCCACGAGCTGGGCCTGGGCCGGCCTCGCCCCCGACACCGACTACCGCGTGGCACTGCGGCCCGAGCCCCACCTGCCGCCCGCCGCGCCGCTGCTCCTGCACGTGCGCACGCTGCCCGGTGAGCGCGGCGCGGGGCGGGGGCGGGGGGTGCGGGGCGCGCGGGGCAGGGGGCGGGGAGCGGAGCCCGGGGGGGGGGCGCAGAGCGGGGGACGCGGGGCGGGGGCGGAGTGGGGGGCGCGGGGCAGGGGGCGCGGGGCACGGAGTGGGGTCCAGGGGAGGCGGGGGCGGATCGGGGAGCCCGGAGGCGGGCGCGGGGGCGGAGTGGGGTCCGGGGGAGGCGGGGGCGGATCGGGGAGGCGGGCGCGGATTGGGGTCCGGGGGGCCCCCACTCACGCGTTTCCCCCCCCGCCGCAGAGGAGGCCCCAGAGGAGCCCGCAGAGGAGGCCGCAGAGGAGGCCGGGCCGGAGCGCCTCGTGGTGTCGCACGTGCGGCCGCACAGCCTGCGGGTGAGCTGGGCGCCGGCGGGCGCGCCCGGCTACCACGTGCAGGCGGGGCCGCTGCGGGGCGGCGCGGCGCAGCGCGTGGAGGTGCCCGCGGGCCGCAACAGCACGGCCCTGCGCGGCCTGGCGCCCGGCACCGCCTACCTGCTCACCGTGACGGCCGCCTTCCGCTCCGGCCGCGAGAGGGCGCTGTCCGCCACGGCCTGCACCCCCGAGGCCGAGCGCGCCCGCGCCCCGCGCCCCCCGCCGCCGCCGGGGCCCGGGGCCCGGGGGCCGTGACCGCCGCAGCCGCAGCCGCAGCCCGGGCCCCGCTCCCGGCGCCGGAACCAGGGTCTCGTCCCGGGGCTCGGCCTCCGCGCCACCCCGAGTCCTCGCTCCGCGGCCGGTCCCTCCGCCGCAGCTCTGGCCGCAGCGGCCCCGCCTGCCCGCCCCGCGGGGACACTCACCCGGCGGCGGAGGCGGCGTGAGGACATCGGACCCGGACAGGCCCAGGCCCAGGACGGAGGGCGGGGGCGGCCGGACTCTGCTGGGCGAAGGGCCCGGGTCCAGCCGCCGCTCAGGTCCGGGTGTCGCTAGAAGGTGGACGGGGGGCTGGGTCCCGCCAGGGCCCCCAGGGCTTCCGGGAGGAGCCAGGACCCGCAGAGGCGGGAAGAGGTCAGCGGTCAGCGGCCCGCGCGCCCACAGGGGCCCTCCCCGGAGGTCACTGGCTGCAGGGCCAGGGCCGGCACCGGGAGGCCGGAGCTGGCGTCCGGGACCCGGAGGCAGCGCTGGCACAGAGCCCCCTCTGGCTTCTGATGGGGTCCTACCTGCTGGGGGTCAGCAAGGTGTCCCCACTCCGGGATGGCCCCCAGCGAGGCTCCCCCTCTTCAGCCATTGCTCACTCTCGGGGGCCCCAGGCCAGGCCCCGGCGGCAGCGTGGCCGTCCTGGCCGCCAGGCCCCGCATCCTCTGCCTCCGCCCCACTAACACCCGCACCGTCCAGTACTGATTAAACCGGATGTGAACCGAGTCCTGCAGCCTCTTTAGACGCGGCCCTGGTCGCCGGACACCAGCCCCTGGCAAGGCCCGGGCGGGCGGGGAGCCTGTGGCCAGCTGGTGCTGAGGAGGGGCCTGTGGGACCCCCTGCACCCCGAGCGGAGCCCCACCTGATCCCTGGCGCGGCCGGCGGGGTTGGGAGGGGGCACCTGCCCGCGCGCCAGGGACAGGCTCCCCCGGTGGCTCCGCCTGCCTGGCCTCTGCCCTCTCCCGGGCGCCGTGCCCTTTCCTGCTTCTGGCCCCAACCGAGCTCTGCAGGGCGGAGGGTGGAGTCCCGGCCCGGCGGTGTTCTCGGTGGTGGGCTGCGTGTGCATGTGTGCACACTTGTGCATGTGCATGTGTCAGTGTGCGTGAGCATGTGTGTGCGAGTGTGCCTGTGTGTGCGTGTGTGAGTGTGCGTGAGCATGTGTGTGCAAGTGTGCCTGTGTGTGTGCACACCCATGTGGCTGTGTGTGTGTGTGTGTGTGTGAGCGCCTTCACTCTCCGAGCGTCACAGGCCCCTGCCTGGGCACGGAGACCCGTACTGCCCACCGGCTCCCTGCCCGTGCTGGGCCTTGGTGCCGGCCAGACCAGGGTTCCCCTCTGTGACGATGGCAGGAGGGACAATGGCCCCCCCCCCCCCCCGCCAGCCGGACAGAGTGAGCAGAGTGAGCAGCTCGGGAAGGGGGGCTGAGCTGTGAGTTCAGGGCCCTGGGGACGGAGGGCAGTGCCTGGCCAGGCCGGACGGGGTCCGGGCCCTGTGTCCTGTGGGTGTTGGGTTTCTCCTCCATGTGGCCCGGCCCCTCACATCTGGCCCAGGGAGCCCCCGTGGGACCCTGGCTGTGTGTGCACTGAGGCTTCTGCTTACACTCTGCCTCGTGGTCAGCCGGCAGCCGAGGGTCAGGGGCTCCTGTGGCCTCCGCAGCTGCCTGTTCTGAGGCTGGGGGTGGGTGAGCAGCAGGGGCCCCGGGGGCCTGACCCACGCCCGGGCCTGTGCCTTAGGCCTCACCTGCCCCTGCAAGTTCAAGTCCCCACGCGGATCCGCCAGGCGCTCATGGGTCCGAGACCCCTGGCCAGCAGAGGGTCCCCTCCTCCCAGAGCCCCGCCCGCCAGCTGGTCCTCTGGGCAGGGCTCAGTTACCCGCTGGAAACACGCCGAGCCCGGAGCTCCCTCCCCCAGACAAGCCTGCAACCCCGGCAAAGACACGCCCCACACCCTGGACGACACCGGCTCCCCTCGTCTCCGCCGGATGCTGAGGCCCAGGGCGGGAGCCCCGCTCCCATCTCCCTGCCAAAGGGGCCTCTCCCGGGCCTTATCGCCGGAGCACGCCCCCTGCGCCTCGTCCCAGACACTCCTCTGAGGCCTCCGAGCCGGCCGCAGCTGGGAACAATCTGGAGGCGGCAGCTCTGTCCCGGTTCCTCCCTCCCCGACACGCAGGCCGGGACCCCTTTGTCCCCCGGGGCCGCGCCTGCCAGGACTGACACCCTCCACACACGTGAGGTGGCTCGGAGCCTCCGGCACAGCTGTGAGCCGGGGCAGGCGGGCGGGCGGGCGGAGGAGGCGCGGTGCCCACGGCAGGCAGCTCGGGCGGGAGGGGACCCCGAGCAGAGGCTCCTTGGGTGCGTGGGGCGCCCGCCTGAGTGCTGTTTGCACAGCTGTGCCCCTTGTGCTGACGTCCTCGATTGGATGAGAGATCCGGGCACTCCCGGAGGCTCCACGTCCGTCCGTCCGTCCTCCGTGGGGTCTTCCCTGCTGCCCAGGGCTCGCCGTGTGGCTGGGGAATGGCTCTCCAGCTGGTGAGCTCTTTTAAAAAATTTTAGCCAAAACCAGTGCTGCTCAGTGGTTAGAGCGTCGGCCTGCAGACTGAAGGGTCCCAGGTTCGATTCCGGTCAAGGGCACGTATGCTGGTTGTGGGCTCATCCCCAGTGGGGAGTGTGCAGGAGGCAGCTGATGGATGTTTCTGACTATCTCCCTTCCTCTCCGTAAAAAAACAATAAAATGTATTTAAAAATATTTTTTCTTTTTTATGTTTTATTGATTTTTTCAGAGAGGACGGGAGAGGGATAGAGAGCTAGAAACATCGATGAGAGAGAATCATCGACCAGCTGCCTCCTGCACACCTCCCACCGGGGATGTGCCCGCAACCAATGTACATGCCCTTGACCGGAATCGAACCTGGGACCCTTCAGTCAGCAGACCGACACTCTATCCACTGAGCCAAACCGGTTTCGGCTAAAAGAATTTTTAATAAATTTTAAAAAACAAAGTAGAGTAGAAACATCAATGATGAGAGAGCATCATTGATCGACTGCCTCCTGCACGCCCCCTAGTGGGGAATCAAGCCCACAAACCCAGGCTTATGCCCTGACCGGGAATTGAACCTGGGACCCTTCAGTCCGCAGGAGAGCGCTATCCACTGAGCCATACCAGCCAGAGCCAGCTCGTGAGCACTAGGACAAAAGCCGCCTGTAAGGACACCAGACAGTATTTGGGGTCTGGAGCCCCGGGCCTCGGCCAGGGAGGGGTCCCCCGGCGGGTAGTGCAGCCACAGGACTCCCTCCAGCAGGAGCCATTTCCCAGGCCACAGCCCAGCCAGGTGCCCGCTGGGAAGAGAGGGCAGTTTAGGAAAAGCAAAACCCATGTGCAGCTCTAGCTGGTGTGGCTCAGTGGATAGACTGTTGGCCTGTGGACTGAGTCCCAGGTTCGATTCCAGCCAGTAGCACATACCCGGGTTTCGGGTTCAATCTCCAGTAGGGGGCGTGCAGGAGGCAGCCGATCAATGATTCTCTCTTATCATTGATGTTTCTATCTCTCCCTCTCGCTTCCTCTCTGACATCAATAAAGAAATATATTTAAAAATAACAACAGCAAAAAAAACTCAAGTGCACAGCTGTGTGCCTGCTGCTTTCTCTTCTGAGATGAAAAAGCGTCTCCCAACATCCATAAACACAAGCCAAATGCCAGTGGGAGTCGTACCTGCTCCTGGAAGTGAGGGTGCTGAGGCTGGGGCTTGGGGAGACCCTGCCCCGGGCAGGGGGGCCCCTGACCTGTCCCCACTGCCATTCTCCGGAAGGGCTGAGGCAGGGACAGGGGCAGGATCCCGCAGGGCGACCCCATTCGCTGAGTTCTCATTAGAACACCTGCCAGTGCCCTCCCCGTGTGGCTCTGTGGTTGGCATCGATCTATGAATCAAGAGGTCACAGTTCAATTCCCGGTCAGGGCACATGTGTGTGGGGCGTGCAGGAAGCAGCCGATCAACGGTTCTCTCTCATCGCTGACGTTTCTATTTCCTCTCCTCCTCTCCCTTCCTCTCTGAAGTCAATAAAAATATATTTTAAAACAAAACAAACACAGGGACTCCTGGGAGTTCCTTCTAATGTTCCCGTAAATAGAAGCATAAATAGAATCAGGCAAGTTTTGGCCTTCATAACTGCTTTATGGTATTACAGCTTTGACAAACCCAATGAGAACTCCCTCTGTGCCAAATCCCATCCTTTATGTCGAGATAAAATCTATTCATTTTCTTTTTAAAAGAATAGTTTTATTGATTTCAGAGAAGAAGGGAGAGGGAAAGAGAAAGAGAGAGACATCCAAGATGAGAATCATGGATCAGCTGCCTTCTGCATGCCCCCTCCTGGGGATCAAGCCCATAACCCAGGCATGTTTCCAGACAGGGAATCAAACTGGGACCTCCTGGCTCACAGGTTGGTGCCCAACCATTGAACCACATGGCCCAGGCAAATCTAAGGTAGAGTTTTACACGTCCGTCCTCCTAAATCCACGTCTGAGGAATCATCTCTGGACTGATGTGGGGTTGTGGCCCTTCACCCGGAGCACGAAACTGGATTTAACGTTGGCATTCCACATCTAGCCCACCCCTGCTCACTCTCTGCAGGCGGATTAGATGGGGCTCTTCAACATCTGTGTCAATGAAATGAGGTGTGGCCCTGGCTGGTGTGACTCAGTGGGTTCAACATCCTGTTGTTCGCCAAAAGGTTACCAGTTCTGTTCTAGGTCAGGGCTCAATCTGCTGCCTCCCGTATTCCAGAACGGGAGGCAGCAGATTGTTATCTCTCTCTCTCCCTCCCTCCCTCTCCCTTCCTTTCTTTCTAAAATCAATAAAGACACATTTTTTAAAATGTGTATTTTTATTGATTTCAGAGAGAAAGGGAGAGATAGAAATATCCATGATGAGAGAGAATCATTGATTGGCTGCTTCCTGCATGCCCCATACTGGGGATCGAACCCCACAACCCAGGAATGTGCCCTACGCTGGAATCGAACCCAGGACCTTCCGGTCCACAGGCCGACATTCTATCCACTGGGCCAAACTGGCCAGGACAAAACATTTTTTAAAAGATGTGCAATTACCAAGACCGGTTTGGCTCAGTGGGTAGAGCATCATCCTGTGGACTACAGGGTCCCAGGTTCAATTCTGGTCAAGGGCCTTGGTTGTGGGCACGTCCCCAGTGGGGGGGGGGGTGCAGGAGGCAGCTGGTTGATGTTTCTCTTTCATTGATGTTTTTAGCTCTCTATCCCTCTCCCTTTCTCTCTGTAAAAAAAAAAAAATATATATATATATACATATGTATATATATATATATATATATATATATATATATATATATATTTAAATACACAAGTTTGCCAAATGCAGGCCTGTGAATGGAGCTGGAGCGGGGCCTGGGCCAAGCCTGTGTGGGCAAGAGTTTGGGCCTTTTACCCACTTTCCTCCTTACCCAGCCGAGCGTCGCCAGGCAGCAGGGGAAGGTATGTTTTGTGGCTGGTCCTTTAAAGCCTTGATGATGGCCACCAGGGGGCATCTGGCTAGAAAACTCATTTGGGCTTTTTCTTCATTGGAGAGGGGAGATCACAGATGGTTGTTGAATTGCCCTCTCTCTCTCTCCCTCTCTCTTTCTCTCTCTCTCACGCACGCACACACACACACACACACACACGCACGCACACACACACACCCCTTTTTAAATTCAGGCTTACAGTTGTTCTCAGTCCAGTGGGGGAACTGACTTCACGTACTTCCAGGAACTCACCCAGTTCTATTCGGAAAGGACAGAGGGGCAGCGTGGACCTTGGCCCCAAGGCGAACTTTGCTAACTTTGGACACTGCAGGTCCCAGAGCAGCGCTGGCCTGTGTCCACCCTCCTCTCCCTCGGTCCCAGGAGGGTCCTGCCTGCCCCGCTGTCCATAAGCGGGCACGTGGCCTTTGGAATTCCCCCAGGAAAACCCTCACCAGCCTATGCCGGGAAGCGGGACTCTCTCCTCCTGCAAGGGCGCCTCTGTGGGCTGCTCTGCCTTTGGGGCATATATGGTGGGAGAGCTCTGTCCCTCCCAGATGAGTCACTTCAGAGTGACACAAAGGGTCACTGCTTCCCGGAGACAGTGAGAGGATGGGAGGGCCTGTCTGCAGTCCGGCCCTTCCTCCAGGGAGACGGGCCTGGGACCGTGCATTCGGCATAGCTGTATGCTCCGGGGCCTGCCTGCCACTGCAGGCTCCATCCCCTCTGCCCCAGCTGGCGCTGTGCCAGGGCCAGGAGGCCACAGGCTGTTGGGTCAGTGCCTGCTGCAGTGGGAGGGGCTGCCAGGCCCTTGGAGTTGTCAACATAAGAAATGTCCAAACCTGCGAAGAATTTCTGTGAGTTTGTTTGAGCCAAACTGTCCATGGTCAGAAAGCAGAATCTCAAAGAAATTAAGATAATGACCCAGAGAATGGCAGTTGTTGTTTTTTTTGTGTATGTATTTTGTTTGTTTGTTTTTACCATTTTTATACAATACAATACATTTCGTGAGTTACGTGAAATCCATTGATGATAGATTATGGAGGCGGGAGAAAGCAAATCTGGGAGAAAGGAAACCCCTGGGATTGGATACAAAGTAAAATGAGCCAAAACTGGTTTGGCTCAGTGAATAGGGCTTTGGCCTTTGTACTGAAGGGTCCCAGGTTCGATTCCAGTCAAGGGCGTGTATCCTGGTTGCGGGCATATCCCTAGTAGGGGGTGTGCAAGAGGCAGCTGATCGATGATTCTTTCTCATGGATGTTTCTAACTCTCTATTCCTCTCTCTTCCTCTCTGTAAAAAATCCAATAAAAAAAAAAAATATATATATATATATATATATATATATATATATATATATATTTAAAGTAAGATGATAGACACATGCTTCACAACAATAACAAGGAGGAAATTTGTCATCTCCACTCTGTCGCCATTTGTTGTGCCCCGAGGGATGGGAAAAGGGAAGTGACCAGTCTCTGTGACATTCCACAGGGATGTCATCTTAAGTGCAAAAGACAATAGGTTTCGTAAAGATAGAAGTTGATCTTTGTTAAGGAGGATACTGGCCGAGGACTTGACTACCCACTATAAACTGCTTTTAGTTTAAAGGTTGTAATTTCAGGCCACCCTTTCCGGTTACTTTAGGTCTATGAGTTTGCAAGGCCTCCGTGCAGGCCTGCCCTGAGCTAGCAGGTTAGCAGGTGGCCCCTTTTCCTCCAGTGCCAGGCTCCTCCCCCAACACCCTGGTCAGAGGTCTCCCACAGGGTCCAAATCTCTGCCTCTCTTTTTATTATTTTTATTTTTTTTATATTTCTATTGATTTTTTACAGAGAGGAAGGGAGAGGGATAAAGAGTTAGAAACATCTATCAGCTGCTTCCTGCGCACCCCCTACTGGGGTTGTGCCTTCAACAAAAGTACATGCCCTTGCCGGGACCGGTTTGGCTCAGTGGTAGAGCGTCGGCCTGCGGACTGAAGGGTCCCGGGTTCGATTCCGGGCAAAGGCATGTACCTTGGTTGCGGGCACATCCCTGGTGGGGGGTGTGCAAGAGGCAGCTGATCGATGATTCTCTCTCATCGATGTTTCTAACTCTCTATCTCTCTCTTCCTCTCTGTGAAAAATCAATAAAATATATTTAAAAAAAAAAAAAAAGTACATGCCCTTCATGCCGAGACCGGTTTGGCTCAGTGGATAGAGCATCTGCAGACAGAAGGGGTCGTGGGTTCGATTCCAGCGTGCAGGGGGCAGCCGACCAGTGACCTTTCTCATCATTGATATTTCTCTCTCTCTCACTCTCTCCATTCCGCCTTGAAATAAATAATAATAATAATAATATATATATATATATACATTTTTAAAAAATATTTTTTATTGATTCTTTTACAGAGAGGAAGGGAAAGGGATAGAGAGCTAGAAACATCGATGAGAGAGATACATTGACCAGCTGCCTCCTGCACAGCCCCTACTGGGGATGTGCCCGCAACCAAGGTACATGCCCTTGACCGGAATCGAACCCGGGACCTTTCAGTCCGCAGACCGACGCTCTACCACTGAGCCAAACCGGTTTCGGCAAAAAATATATATATATTTTTAAAAACTGTTCACCACCGCTCCCTCCCCACCTGCCTCTCCGCCTGCCGCCTAGTCAGGAACTCTCCAGGCGCCCATAGCAACGGGACACGCCGTTGCTAACAGCACGGACGCCTTTTCACTCAGCTGTACGCGTTTTCCCAGCCCATTGAGTTATGTCCCTGACCGGACCCCGTAGCCAGGCCCCGCCTCCCGCCCTCAGTCGCCCCGCCCCGGAGCCAGCTCAGGCAATCGCGTAGCCAGCGCCGATGACGTCACGGCCACCACGGCCAATCCAAGGGCCGCGCGGCCCTGGTCCTCACGCGTCCCCGTCGCTCGGGGAGGAGGAGGAGGCGTGCGCCGCGCCTGCGCAGTGGCTCTGGCCGTCGGCGCGTGGAAGCCACTTGGAGCCGCGCGCGCGCGTGTCCAGGTCCCGGCGGCGGCGGCGGCGCTCGCGGGCCATGTCCTGGCTCTTCGGCATCAAGGGCCCCAAGGGCGAGGGCGAGGGGCCGCCGCTGCCCCTGCCGCCCGCGCAGCCCGGGGCCGAGGGAGGCGGGGACCGCGGCGCGGGGGACCGGCCGGCGCCCAAGGACAAATGGAGCAACTTCGACCCGACGGGCCTGGAGCGCGCGGCCAAGGCGGCGCGGGAGCTGGAGCACTCGCGTGAGTGCGGCGGGGCGGGCGGGCCACGGGCCGGGCGGGCTTCTCGGGAGAGCCGCTCCGCCGGGGGCCGCGCCCCTCAGCCGGCGGTGCACGTGGCTGCGGGCCCTGCTGGACGTGGCTGCGGGCTCCTGCCGCCCTCGGCTCCGGCCGGCCCGGCTGCCACGTGCCCTTCAGGCGAGGAGACGGCGCCGAGCGGACGCCCCGAGGTCCCAGGTCCCAGGTCCCAGGCTCCAGGGGGCGGTCCCCGCCCTGCGCGGCGCTCCTTCCCCTTCTCGCTGCCTCCACGTGGGGCGGCGAGGCGCGGTCAGATCGGGGTCCTCCTGTGGCGGTTGCTAGCGGAGAAGCATGGCGGAGGGTCTTTGGTTTTATTTTATTTTATTTTTAAAATGTTTTTGTTGATTTCAGAGGGGAAGGGAGAGGGAGAGAGAGAGAAACATCACTGATGAGAGAGAATCATGGATCGGCTGCCTCCTGCCCGTCCCCTCCTGGGGATGGAGCCCACAACGGGCATGTGCCCTGACGGGGAATCGAACCACAGTGACCTCCCGGTTCCTAGGTCCACGATCAACCGCTGAGCCAGAAGGCTGAGGAAGACATAGCAGGTTATTGGGGTCCTTTAGGGGTCAGGGAGGCGAGGTCTGTAACGCAGCAGGTCAGACAGCGCAGCCCGGGCCCAGCCTGGTGACCTGCTGACCAGGGCCCTCCAGGCACCAGAGCACCAGGAGCTTCCCTGAGCCCCCGTCTCCCCCAACTTCCCTTTGTTCTGCGAATCGGACCGTGTGTGGCGAGGTGTAGTGTGAGTGTTTAAGAGCCTGGGATGTAGAATACGCTGAATAAACGCTGATTGAAAGAACGTAACGGCTCTCCAACGTTTGTGTGAGCAGAGGTGCCCCTTTCTCAGAGGAGACCCGTAGAGAGGCCTCAGGAACAGGTGAAGCGGGACCTCCCGGGCGAAGGCCTGGGGCCTGCCTGGCTCTCCAATCAGAGGCACGTTGTCACCAGGACAGCCGGCCATGCCTGGGACACGCTTTCTCAGGAACCTCAGTCATCGGTGGGGCTGGGAAACTGGCTGGCCTCGGCACATCTGGGATGCCCACAGCCTTCTGTCCAGTGACCTGACTCCTGTGAACGGCTTCGGTGGGGTACACCTTTCTGCCCCACCTCCGGGGGGATTGCACCCACTTACCACGCCCAGGACGTCAACATCTCCCGCTTTCAGAAGCTGAACCCTGACCCCTGGCTCCCCCACGCCACTCAGTGACGTGGACCATGTGAGGGGCCAGCAGGAGGGCCTCCCTCCTGCCTGCTCCTGCCTCTGAGCTGCTCCCATGTCTCCTGCCCCTGAACACCTCCCACCTGGGTCCCCAGGCCTGTCTGCTGACCCTCCTCCATGTGGCGCATGTCCTGCAGTCCTCGGGCCACCATGGGGCGCTGCTGTGCCCCCGTTAGTCTCTCTCCAGCGACTCCCCAATGGGGGATCTGCCCCCTTTTGCTCCTGCCATCCTTTCTGGCCTCTCTGCAGCCCGGTAGGAGGATTCACCCTGGCAGCCCACCCCTTCCTGTCCCTTAGGTCTCCTTCCCTGTGCCCATGCCCGTCTCCCAGGTCCCCTCTGCAGCCCGTCCGCCAGACACCTGGTTCTCACTCAGGCCCCGTGCCCGCAGTGCCCGCCTTCAGCCTCTCTCTCAGCCCCTGGAGCCTCCTCAGTGCCCCTCACAGCCAGGCTGCCCGCCTGTCCTTCAGGCCCCTGGTGCGCCCTGTGCCCCAGCCTCCGCCTCGGCAGCCAGAGCAGCACATTTAGCTGAGGTGCCTGGGAGGCAGCCACCTGCCTGTGCCCGTCGGGAGGGCGGGTGCCTGAGGAGCACCTGCCCGAGTGGCTGCTACTCTGCCTCGGAGTGCCCGCCTCCTGGTGCAGAGAGATGTCAGGTGACGGACTTGCTGATGTACTGAAACCGCAGTCTGGTCAGCAGGCCGCTGGGTGCCAGGCCTGTGCAGGCCTTAACCTGCTTTCTCTTTTCCTCCGAGGGCCGGGTGGCTGACTCTGTGCTCCAGTGTCCGGTGAGGTGCTCAGAGCCTAGCCTGGCCTGCCAGAGGTCACATGAGCAAGCAGGTGGCTGGGGTTCGGGCCGGTGGGTGGGCCGGACATCCACCTTCTGTCCTGTGCTCTTGGCTCCTCGGTCACTCGTTAACGGGCTCCCATGGTCCGTTCAGCCTCTGGCTTTGTGGCTCCCCCTGCTCCCCCTTGCGGCGGGCTGGGGCCTCGTGCCCTCATGCTGCCTCTCGGGGTCCTGGAAGTGGGGTTCCGGAGGCCCTTCCCCGGCTCTGACACTCCACGCCCGACCGCGGGTCCCAGGGGCCACGCAGACACCCAGGCGTCCGCCACGTCTGTCACTGCGTGGGCTGTGCTCACCGTGGCACTTGAACTCCGGGAAAAAATCCCAAACTGTGATCTGATGTTAGCACAGCCGGAGGTCCCTGTACAACCTGCATCGCCTCCATGGCGGCTTCCCACCCGCTCAGAGAGGGAATTATGTCTCCGCCCACGGTGGGCTGTCTGAGGAGGGGCCTGTTTACCCAGAGAAGCTCAAACCCACAGAGTTCCGGGGGCCGGCCACGCCCAGAGCAGCAGGAGGTGGTTTCATTTCCAGACCCCAGACATTGGCAGGTGTGACCTCCACCTGAACAAGGTGGGCGGAGTCCTGGCCCCCGTGCTCCAGTGCCAGCTCTGAAGAGCCGCCTCGGGGCTCCTGGCTCATTCCTCATCTAATCCTCATCCACCTTCTTGCCTGCATGTGCTTGATAGCAGGTCCTCTCCTGTCAGAGGCTTAAGGGAAACGTGTGGCCTGTGGGGAACAGAGGACATTGGCTGTGGGCTTTTTTTTTTAATATATTTTATTGATTTTGTACAGAGAGGAAGGGAAAGAGAGAGAGTTAGAAACATCGATGAGAGAGTCATCGATCAGCTGCCTCTTGCACACCCCCTACTGGGGATGTGCCCGCAACCAAGGTACATGCCCTTGACCAGAATCGAAACCGGGACCCTTCAGTCCCCAAGCCGATGCTCTATCCATTGAGCCAAACCGGTTTCGGCTGGCTGTGGGCTTTTGGTTTCATTGGGGAAGGACTGTGTGTTGGCCTCGGGGCGATGGTCCGCCTCTCTGATGGAACCCTCCGGAATGTGACGGCCCCGGGGGGTGGGGGTAGACAGGCGTAGGTGACAGTCACTGCCAGATGGGGTTGGGCAGGTGTGCGTTGAGGTTGGGCGAGCGGCAGCAGGGCCTCCCTGGCACCCACGGTCCTGAGGCCGGCTCCCGCCCCTCCGCAGGGCACGCCAAGGAGGCGCTGAGCCTGGCGCAGATGCAGGAGCAGACGCTGCAGCTGGAGCAGCAATCCAAGCTCAAAGTGAGTGGGCCGCTGCGCTGGCCGGCCCGTGGCCGAGCGGGGAGGACCTGCCAGGAGAGGGGGTGCTTCCGCCTCCGTTAGCGGGACCCAGAGAGAGGGTCGCGGGGTGAGCTCCCCAGTAGAACGTGTACCCCAGCCTGTCCACTCGGAGCTCTGAGTGTTCGGGTGCGGGAGGGGCTGTCGGGAGTGGGAGCCCGCGCTGCCAGCCCCGAGAGGAGGCCTCGGGCCTGGGCCTCAGCGCCGTGTGTCCGCAGGAGTACGAGGCCGCCGTCGAGCAGCTGAAGAGCGAGCAGATCCGCGTGCAGGCCGAGGAGCGCAGGAAGACGCTGAGCGAGGAGACGCGGCAGCATCAGGCTGTAAGGGCTGCGGGCTCCTGGGCACCGAGGCCGGGGACCAGGAGGGGCTGCGGGCGCCGTGGTCCCACCTCGAGGACTGGGGTGGCCTCGCACATCCCAAGGCCCGCGTCCCTGCGTGCTGAGTGTGTGCGTGCGTGTGTGTGTGTGTGTGTGTGTGTGTGTGTGCGTGTGCGCGTGTTTTTGCTGACAGCACCGTGGGTCCTGGCTGCTGGGAGGCTCCGGTGCCCGGTCGGGTCTGGGCCCCGTGTTGGTTTCGGGTCGCTGTGTTCACGCTGTGTTCACGCTGTTCTCTCCCCGCAGAGGGCCCAGTACCAGGACAAGCTGGCCCGGCAGCGCTATGACGACCAGCTGAGGCAGCAGGTGAGTGGGCACGCCTGCGGGCGGGAGGGCCACGGCCTGCGGCCGGAGGGCCCCGCCAGGGCTGTGGACGCGAGGGTTGTGCTGGGTCCTGACGGAGCTGCAGTTAGACTCCCGCACGGGCCCTCCCCGCCCCAGGCTCCTGCACACTGTGCTCCACGCGTGTTCCACGCACCGCCTCCATGCGTGTTCTGTGGCCTCCACGCAGGCAGGCTCCAGCTGTTCTTAGGGTTCAACCAGGTGGCACGTGACTGGGAACCTGGCTGATGTGATGGGTTCACGGGGGAGATTTCAAATGTCTGTGCCTCTTGTGAGCTTTGTAGCTTCAAATTAAAATGCATACACACACACACACACACACACACACACATATATATGTACATATATATCATTGATTTCAGCGAGTGAGAGAGAGAAACATCAACAATGAGAATCGTTGATGAGCTGCCTCCAGGCCTGCAACCCACCGGGCGTGTGCCCTGACCGGGAATCGAATAGTGAATCTCCTGGTTCCTAGGTTGATGCTCAGCCACTGAGCCATGCCAGCTGGGCGATAGCCTTTAAATTTAACAAGCGAAAACCAGAGTGTTTTATGGACACCCGTGACCCCGTGGCCGAGGTGTGCCGGGGCGGGGGCTCCTGGCCCCGGCCCCTGGGAGCGTGCGGGTCCCAGCCATGTTGAGGCCGGCCTGCTGGGCTGTGGACTGGTGTGAGCAGGAGGGACCACCCTGTGCCCATGGCCAGAGAGAGGGCCAGGGCCGACAGGCCGTCTCTCGAGGTCAGCCCCTAGGAGCGTGTGTGTCCTAACGTTGAAAGCTTTTCCATTTCCTTGTGGCTTCTTCTCAGCAACTTCTCAACGAGGAGAACCTGCGGAAGCAGGAGGAGTCGGTGCAGAAGCAGGAGGCCATGAGGCGAGGTAGCGGGTCAGCTCCCGGGCGGTGGGGCCGGGTCCTCGTGGGCAGGCGGGTGGGTGGGCGCTGCTCTAGGCACTCGGAGCCCCAGCTCGGCTTCCTGAGGTCGCGCTGGGTCCCTGCCTCTGCGCCGGCTCTAAAGCGGAACCCGGCCGCTGGGCGTCCAGAGTCTGGTCGTCTTCTGCCGACCAGTCACCTCCCGTGAGCAGTGCCCGGGCCTCGGGTCTGAATCCCGGGCTCCTCTGTCGAGGCCCCGCCCGCTGGAGGGGCAGGGACGCCAGGACCCGGGCCGAGGGCTGAGCGCGCTCCCTGCCCCCGCAGCCACCGTGGAGCGGGAGATGGAGCTGCGACACAAGAACGAGATGCTGCGGGTGGAGGCCGAGGCGCGGGCCCGGGCCAAGGCCGAGCGGGAGAACGCCGACATCATCCGGGAGCAGATCCGCCTGCGGGCCGCCGAGCGCCGCCAGACCATCCTGGAGTCCATCAGGTGAGGCCGCCTGGGCCCGGAGCCCGGGCGCAGCGCCGACGGGCCCCCTCTGGCCACGTGCCCAGGCCTGGTCCCTCTGCTCACACTGCCTCCCCGACAGGACGGCGGGCACCCTGTTTGGCGAAGGGTTCCGGGGCTTTGTGACCGACTGGGACAAGGTGACGGCCACGGTAAGCACCGCCGCCCCCACCCAGCTGCTGGCACGGTGGCGAGGGGTGAGGGCGTGGTGGCAGGGGGTGGGCCTCACTCCCCTCCGCCCTGCCCCGTGCAGGTGGCCGGGCTGACGCTGCTGGCCGTCGGCATCTACTCTGCCAAGAACGCCACGCTGGTGGCGGGGCGGTACATCGAGGCGCGGCTGGGGAAGCCGTCCCTGGTGCGGGAGACCTCCCGCATCTCACTGCTGGAGGCGCTGCGGCACCCCCTGCAGGTAAGGACCAGTCCTCCCGGCGCTGTGTCCCGCCCACTCCTGGGGCCACAGCCAAACACCCACGTCCTCCTCCCTCCGTTTCCCCACGCCCTTCCTCCGCCTGCACGCTGGCTTTGCTCTGGTTTGTCCCTGAGGCCCGTCCGCACCAGCACAAGGGAAGGGGGCTCTTGGGGGTGGGGGGCCTCATCCAGTCCGCTCTGTCGCCTGGGGTCGCCTCTGGGTGTTTGCACACAGTGGGGCTCCCCGTGCCCTTTTCCTGTAAGAGAAGTCACTGGAGGTCATGGTGTCGCTGCCTTCCACCCCCACCCCGAAGCGTGCCCGGCGTGGATCCGAGGCCTCTTCTCCCCTGGGCTGGGCCTCTATCAGCCGCCATGTGGGTGACGGAGAAAAGGCGAGGTCAGCAGCCACCTGCCTGTCGCCCAGCAGCACCGACGCTGGTCGGTCAGCCTCCGGGAGCGCCAGCCGTGTCCTGAGTGTGGGCCGGAGGCTGCTCCTGTGGCTCTGCTTGGTGGCTGCACGCAGGACTGCCCCCTAACCCTGACCCCGCTCCCCCACAGGTCAGCAGGCGGCTGCTCAGCAAGCCTCAGGACGCGCTGGAGGGTGTGGTCCTCAGTGTGAGTGGCTGGGCGGGCAGGGCGGCGGGGGCACTGCCTGGCGCCCCGCCTGGGAGACGCTGCCTCCTGTGCTGCCCGGGTGCCCGGGAGGGACAGACGGGGCAGAGAGCGGCCCTCTAACAGCTGTCGCCCCCTGGCAGCCCAGCCTGGAGGCCCGGGTGCGGGACATTGCCATAGCGACTCGGAACACCAGGAAGAATCACAGCCTGTACAGGAACGTGCTGATGTACGGGCCGCCTGGGACGGGCAAGACGCTGTTCGCCAAGGTGAGGCGCCCGTCCCCTCACTAGGCGCTCGCCTGGGGCCCGTTGTCATGGGCAGGGCCATGGGTGGTCTGCTCTGCGGGGAGGACAGACTGCTTGCTCAGCCCCTGTTAGCACTGCCTACCTCCCCCCCTTTCCCCTCTCCCCCCTCCACACCCCACCCTCTGCCTCTGTGTCTCCGTCTCCCAGAAATTGGCGCTGCACTCAGGCATGGACTACGCCATCATGACGGGCGGGGACGTGGCCCCCATGGGGCGGGACGGAGTGACCGCGGTGCACAAGGTCTTCGACTGGGCCAGCACCAGCCGGCGAGGGTGAGCGGCCCCTCGGTGGCCCCGCACGCTCCCGCCTGGCTCCCAGTGGCCCTGGCTGTCGGGAAGGAAGGGGTCAGGGACTCCCCGCAGCCGGTCCTGGTGCCCCGGTGCCCGGCAGCACTGAGCGGCGGGACATTCGCCACGTGAGCCACGTGGTGCCGGTGGGTGTTGGTTCAGGCCGGTTCTGGCCGCCGTCTCTGGCGGCGTCACCTGGCTCTCCCCATCCCGGGTTGAGGTCTGGGTCCCAGAGCTGCTGAGGGCGTGTGGGGTGGGGGCTCCTCAGCTCCTGCCGTCCCAGGGGCCACGCAATGGGAGGCCCCTTCCTCAAGCAGCCCCTCCCCCACAGCCTCCTCCTGTTCGTGGACGAAGCGGATGCCTTCCTCAGGAAGCGAGCCACCGTGAGTGTTCTGGAAGCTTCTGTCTGGCGGTGGGCCTGGTGGTGTGTTCAGTGGCGTAGGCCAGACGAGGCGTCCGGCTGCAGCTGTGCTTCCGGGGAGGGTTGTGCCTGAGGGCGGCCAGGCCTGTTCGGCTGCTGAGCTGCTTTTGGAGGTTTTGGTGAAGCAGGAGCATCGTGGCATTTCTTGGAGTCTTTCTGGTCGAGTTCAGGTTCATGGGCGCCACGGGAGGGGCAGACACGCCGCCTCCGTGGGCGGCCGGGCCCTCTGCTCTGCCCTGGTGCTGACTGGCCTCTCTCTGCAGGAGAAGATCAGCGAGGACCTCAGGGCGACCCTGAACGCCTTCCTGCACCGCACGGGCCAGCACAGCAGCAAGTGAGGCCCGCGGCTCAGCTCCGTGCAGAGTGCTCACCGCACCGGCCGCTGGGGGGCGGGCACTGCCTGTCCGCGCTGCTGCGGGGCGGGGTGGGGAGGGCACGCTGCTGACCCAGTGCCCGCGGTGCCCACGTGTCCCGCTCTGGGCCGTCCCGTGTCCATGGTTGTGCAGTGTGTCCAGGCAGCGGCCCCACAGCTGGGTCCCCTGGGGCACAGATGCCCCGAGAGTGGGCTGGCCCCTTCTCAGTCCCCTAGTCACGCTTTTCTGCATTGGCGAGGCCCTCCAGCTCCCCCCACAGCTGGTCACTGGGGCGCCCCGCCCTGGTGGTGGGCATATCCCCCTTTTCCCCCCACAACTGGTCACTGGGGCGCCCCGCCCTGGTGGTGGGCATGTCCCCCCACCTCCCACCACAACTGGTCACGGGCGCCCAGCCCTGGTGGTGGGCGTATCCCTCCACCTCCCACCACAACTGGTCACGGGCGCCCAGCCCTGGTGGTGGGCATATCCCCCCATCTCCCCCCACAACTGATCACTGGGGCGCCCGCCCTGGTGGTGGGCATATCCCCCCATCTCCCCCCACAACTGATCACTGGGGCGCCCCGCCCTGGTGGTGGGCATGTCCCTCCAGCTCCCCCCATAACTGGTCACTGGGGCGTCCCGCCCTGGTGGTGGGCATGTCCCTCCAGCTCCTCCCACAACTGATAACTGGGGCGTCCTGCCCTGGTGTTGGGCATGTCCCCCCATCTCCCCCCACAACTGATCACTGGGGCGCCCAGCCCTGATGGTGGGCATGTCCTCCCTTCTCCCCCCACAACTGGTCACGGGCGCCCGCCCTGGTGGTGGGCATGTTCCCCCACCTCCCCCAACAACTGATCACTAGGGCGCCCAGCCCTGGTGGTGGAAATGTTCCCCTACCTCCCCCCACAAATGGTCATGGGATGCCCAGCTCTGCTGGTGGGCATGTCCCTCAGGCCTCAGCTACGACCTGGAGAGGTGGTTACTCCTGTGAGCTGGCCTCGGCTCAGCTAAACCCTGGCCCTGAGCCCAGGCTTCCTGGCTGGAGGGTGGAGGTCTGACTCAGACCTGGGTCTGTCCCTCCTGTACAGCAAGGCTTATCCGGCCTCCCCATTGGGTCATCGGCCAGATGCATGAGATGGGGCAGGAGCAGATCTGTCAGAGGGAGGGTGGACCACAGGGGCCAGTGCTGGACCTTAAAATGCCCGGCCCAGCCCTGCTAGGAGGGGCAGGTGCATGGGAGGGGCCGGTGGGTAGGGAGCAATGGGTAGATCAAGGTGGAATCTGCTAGGAAACCACCCGGGAGGGCTGGCCTGCGCCCAGCAGCGAGCACTCGGCCCTGGAGCCTCAGCTCCTGCCCCTGCCCTGCCCTGCAGGTTCATGCTGGTCCTGGCCAGCAACCAGCCCGAGCAGTTCGACTGGGCCATCAACGACCGCGTCGACGAGATGGTCAGCTTCGAGCTGCCGCGGCTGGAGGAGCGGGAGCGCCTGGTGAGGATGTATTTTGACAAGTTTGTCCTTAAACCGGCCACGGAAGGAAAGCAGTAAGTGTCCTGGAGCCGCGCGCCCGCCCTCGCTGGGTCCTCCGGCGGGCCTTGGCCCGCTCCCGGCTTTCACTGCCCCGACCCCACCGTGTGCCTTCCTGAGGGCTCAGGGCGGGTACGCGCAGCTTGGTTTCTGGAGGCCCTGCCCCCCCGTCCGCCTGCCCCCCCCCCCCCGTCCGCCTGCCCCTTCCCACCTGCTCCATCCCGTCCACCTGCCCCCCCTGTCCACCTGCCCCTTCCCACCTGCTCCATCCTGTCCACCTGCCCCCCCTGTCCGCCTGCCCCTTCCCACCTGCTCCCCCTCCGTCTGCCTGCCCCCCTGTCCGCCTGCCCCTTCCCACCTGCTCCATCCCGTCCGCCTGCCCCCCTGTCCGCCTGCCCCTTCCCGCCTGCTCCATCCCGTCCACCTGCCCCCTCGCCCCTTCCCACCTGCTCCATCCCGTCCACCTGCCCCCTCCTGTCCGCCTGCCCCTTCCCACCTGCTCCATCCCGTCCACCTGCCCCCTCCTGTCCGCTTGCCCCTTCCCACCTGCTCCATCCCGTCCACATGCCCCCTCCTGTCCGCCTGCCCCTTCCCACCTGCTCCATCCCGTCCACCTGCCCCCTCCTGTCCACCTGGCTCCATCCCGTCCACCTTTCCCCTCGCCCCTTCCCACCTTCTCCATCCTGTCCACCTGCCTCCTCCCACCCGCCTGCCCCCCTGTCCACCTGCCCCCTCTTGTCCGCCTGCCCCCTCCCACCTGCTCCATCCTACCCACCTTCCCCTTCCCGTTCACCTTCCCTCTCCTGTCCACCTGCCCCCTCCCACTCGCCCGCCTGCCCCCTCCCATCCACCTGCTCTATTCCATCCACCTGCCCCCTCCTGTCCGCCTTCCCTGCCCCCTGTCCTGACCCCCGTCCACCTGTCCCCTCCCACCCACCTATTCCACCCTGTCTACCTGTCCTCTCCTGTCCACCTGCCCCCTCCTGTCCACCTGCACCCCCTGTCCACCTGCCCCTTTGTCCACCTGCCCCCTCCTGTCCACCTGTCCTCTCCTGTCTACCTGTTCCTTTCCATCTGCCTGCCCCCTCCTGTCCACCTGCACCCCCCCATCCACCTGCACCCCGTCCACCTGCCCCCTCCCGCCCACCTGCTTCCTCTCATCCACCTGCCCTCTCCCGTCCATCTGTCACTCCTTATCCACATGCTTGGCCCCCGGGTCCCGTCCAGCTCTCCGCTGGTCTTGGAGTTGACAGCCCATCCTTGTCTGTCGCACAAAGTGCCTTGAGGAGGCAGATCCAGGCCAGGTCAGGCCTGGGGGTGAGGGCCGTGCTGGGCTGTTGCAGATCTAGAGCTTTGCTCTGAGACCTCCATCCACTGCACCCCTACTCCTAGGAGCCTGGGCCCTTTGCCAGCATTCAGCAGGCCCCCTCGGCAAAGCCCAGTGGGGGGGCGCCCTCAACACCGTCCAGGCTGCTTCCCTCGCCGCGGTGCCTGCCTGCTCCAGATAAGCAGAGCCGGCTATTTTAACCGTCTCCCGGGGACGGGTCTCGGCAGCCCTGACCCGAATCCCTCGTGCTGGCAGCAGGGAGAGTGGCCGCTGTTCCAGGCGGACTGCCCGCTGCTACCCTGCGTTCCTGCCCCCCGGCTCCCCTGGTCCGCCACCTCCCTCTGCCCCGGCATCCGGCCGCACGGTGTGGGTTTCTGAGGCCTCTGCATGAGTGTCTGAGGGTCTCCTGGCCCTTCAGCCAGCCCCACCTGGGAGGCTCGGCGTTGCTCCCTCCCTGTGACTTCCTGCTGCCCCACTGGTCCCCAGCTCATCCCTGACGCAGCCTCAGGTGCTCTGCAGCCCCGGGCTGGGCAGGGCTGGGCAGGGCTTAGAGGAGGAAGGACATGGCCCCTGGCCCAGCGCACGGTGTGGCCCCTCTCGTTTCTCAGCACAGCCACTGCCCAGGAAGTGTCCCCTAGGCAGGAAGGCCAGCTGTGCCGGCCTGGGGTTCCCTGCATAGCCGCCTGCCCGGCGTCCCTCCCGCCCTCCCTCTGGGGTCGTGGGGCCCTCACAGGCCTCTGTGCCTGCTGGAGGCCGGGGCCCGGGTCATGTGGGAACCCTCCTCCCAGGCGCCTGAAGCTGGCCCAGTTTGACTACGGGAAGAAGTGCTCCGAGATTGCACGCCTGACCGAGGGCATGTCGGGCCGGGAGATCTCCCAGCTGGCCGTGGCCTGGCAGGTGAGTGGGCACACGCCACCCTCTCCCCTAAGGCGTCCCCCAGCCGCTTCCGGGTGCCCCATCCCGGAGGCATCTGCTCCTTGGCTGCCCAGCTCTTGCGTCCGACAGCCTGACCGCCAGCAGTTCAGAAATGCTGGTGAAGGAGTATTTTATCACTAAGCACACATCCTCTTCAGCTTGGAGTGCGGCTCAGAGAGGCAGGGTCTGCGTCGGAACGGGCTGGGTGATGCTGCTGTGACAGCCCCGGATTGCCGGCCAGTGCCTGTGGGCCAGAGGGCCGCGCTGGGCCAAGGCCCGTGCCGGTGGTGGAGGACAGTCTTAGCTCGCGGTGCAGTGAGGTGCTCCTCCGGGGGGCGCCCCGGCCGGCTCTGCCAGGTGAGCAAAGTGCTCTCAGTGCCCCACGCGGGCCAAGGCTGCTCGGGCAGCTGGGAGATACAGCTGGACGGGCTCAGGCCCCTGCTTGGTGGACACCCATCGCTGTCCACTCAGCAGGCTCGGTCAGAGCAACAGCCGGTGACAGGAAGCAGGTGGGGTCCTGTGTCATCTGAAGGGGGGTGCCCACGGTCACCTAAAGGAAGAGTGGGCCACCCTGGGCCTGATTACCAAAGCTTTGGGGACCCACCTGGTGCCTGCCCCAGTTTGGGGCTGGGAGCCCTGGGCACTGGGAGCAGAGCAGCCAGCGGCGGTGGCCTGGGTTCTGGAAGGACGTTAGTAGGTGGTGGGGGTCCTCGGAGGGCAGCCCCGTGCACCCAGCTGCTCAGTGTTGAGGGGCAGTTGGGCTGGGCGGGGCCACGCACCCCCTCGAATTGCTGGGGCTCCCCCGCCCTCCGTGTTGAGTGCCGTTCCCGAATGGCCTGTGGGTCTGTGGTCTGTGCCCTGGCGGAGGGCAGCTCTGCTGTCAGCAAGGCCCTCAGCTCTGAGGCGGTGGGGCGGCTTCCCAGTCTCCCTGGGGCTTTCTGACTTTAGAAAGTCACTGAGCCGCTCGTGGGTGAGACAGGCCCGGGGCCGGGGTGGTGCAGGGCTGGCACCCAGTCTGGGCTGCAGATCGCCTATGAGCAGGCATGAGTGGGCACACGTGTGTCCTGGAGGCACGGTGTGTGCCATCAGCGGTAGGAGTGTGTGTGCTGCCCAGGGAGGGTGTTGGCCAGCCATCCCCTGGCAAACTCGGCTCCCGCCTGCCCCCACCTTGAGGGAGGACATTTCCCAGAAACAGGCTCGTGGTTGGGGAGCAGCATGAAGGGGGGCCTGGCCGGGCTGTCACTGGGGGCCTGGCCCTGCCTGCAGGGTGCGTGGCCCGGTGCCTGGGGGCCTCCGAGCCGGAGGCTGGGACACCGTTCCCCCGTGCGGGCCGCTCCAGCCCCTGCCCCGCCTCATGCTCTCTCTCCCCGCCAGGCCATGGCGTACGCCTCCGAGGATGGGGTCCTCACCGAGGCCATGATGGACGCCAGGGTGCAGGACGCCATCCAGCAGCACCAGCAGAAGATGCAGTGGCTGAAGGCTGAGCGTGCCAGGCCCGAGGGTGGCCAGCCCCCGCTCCCCAGCGCCCAGACGGAGTGAGCTGGCCTGGACCCTGGGGGCCCCGGGGGGCCCCGGCCGGGCGGCGCCGAGAGCAGCACGAGGCCGAGGCGCCGTTTCCCGAGGCTGTGGGCGCTGCATGGCCACCGCGGCCTCGCAGGTTCCGTCTTCCTCTGGTCCGGCCGGGCAGCGTTCCGGGAGGACAGCGCTGCCTGCCTGCTGGGAACCTGCCCTCCAGCTGTGGACATGGCTGGAGAACATCTGCCAGGGCCACGCCTAGGACACCCTGGGAGAGGTGTCTGCCTCCAGGCCCAGGCTGTGACCTGCAGTGGGTGGAGCCTGGCCCTGCCCGGCCCCACCCAGACCAGAAGCCAGGGAGAGCTGAGTGGAGCAGACCCCACGGTGCCTGCCCAGCTCTGACCGCACAGCTTTGTGCCTGGGGTGCGCGGTGGGGCTGCACCGGAGACCGGAGACCCCGGCCCGCTGGGCGCTGCCTCAGCCCCGGTGGCCTGCAGCCCTACCTCTGTGGAGCTGGTGTTTCTGCCCAGAACCTAATAAAAACTGATGCCATACCTGCGCATCTCCGGCCGGTGAGGGGCGGGGCCTGAGGGGTCACGGGGTCATGTGAAAGAAGAGGCGGAGGCTGGAGCTTTCCGGAGAGTTTACTGACCAGCAGGGCGGGGTCACAGTGAGGCGCCGACCAGGGTGCCCTGGGCAGGGTGGCCGCGCTCCCACAGGGGCTGGGGCCTTATTGCTGCCGGGCTGGGCCTCCCTTGGACCCGGCCCCCCACCCCCCTGGGGCCCGCGGCCGCACACGCCCCATGCACATGCTCCCGTGTGCAGACGTGGGTGCGGCCGGGGTCTGGTCCCCTCCCAGCCAGACCCACCGGCCTCCCCTCCGCCGGGCGGAGAGGACACGGCCGGCTCCGAGTAGGGCGCGGTCCGGCCCGGCGCAGGGCGTGGGGCCCGCACCCACCCGGCCCTGGAGGCCCGGGTCCTGCCCCCGGCCGGCCCCGCCCGCCCCGTTATAAAAAGAAGAGACAGCACCTTCCGCTGGACACCCGGCGGCGGGGCGCCTGGTCAGGCGGCCGTCCAGTCCGGTGTTGGCGGGCGCGGCGGCCCGCGGCCCCCAGAGTCCTGCGCGCGGCCTAAAGGTGCCGCGGGCTCGGGTGGCCGTTGTGGTAGAGTTTCTGCTTCACGTGCACCATGTTCCCCGCCGCCTCCTCGAAGGGCCTGTGCGGCCGCCGGCCCAGCTCCCGCAGGTTGCACAGCTTGGGCAGCCACGTCCACGAGCCGTCTGCGGGCGGCGGCGCGTCAGGGCGGGCGGGGCGGGCGGGGCTCCGATGGGGGCGGGGTCTGGCTGAATGGCGGGCGGGGCTTTTCGAGGGGCGCGGTCTGGTTATCCGGGGCGGGGCTTAGCCTGGACCGCTATTTGAGGGTGTGGCCTTTGGGGCGTGGTCTCCGAGGGCGGGGCAGCCTGTGCGCGAGGGGCGGGCTGTGGTGTGGGGCGTGGTCTGGTGTGATAAGGGGCGTGGTCTGGCGGGTGAGTGGGGGGCGGGGCACTCACCGTAGCGCCGGCCGGCCCTCCAGGCGCGCACGGCGCAGTGCAGGACGCCGTCCATCCACACCAGGAACCAGCTGATGCAGAAGCCGAGCAGCAGCCCCAGCATGAGGTCGATCTCCTGCTTGGTGACGTTGTCCGTCACGAAGTAGTTCTCGGAGGCGTCCACCACCGACTGGTCCCCGTCGTACGGGATCACGTAGTGGACGTGGTGCCTGGGGGCGGGCAGAGGGGCTGGCACCTCTCCCGGGGCGCGGGGGCTCCCTGCGGGGTCTCTGAAGCAGCCCCGGTGGGGCCTGAGGTCCGGAGGGGCCGGCGGACTCGCCCAGGGCCCCGGGCCGGGGTGGAGACTGCCCATAGGGAGGGGGTGCGAGACGCCCCTCCCCTGCCCAGCCTGGGCCTGTAGTTCCCGGCTGGAGACCCAGGCGGTGTCCCTCTCTGATGGCAGGTGCAGAGCCCGCCTGTGGGCAGTGCTGACGGCCCCTCTGGGACGCCCCTCTGGCCTCTCCCTCTAAGGCCACACTCACTGCTCACTCCCTTTCCTCAGCTCCTCCCAGCACAGCCCAGTGTGCCCTCCTGCTGCCTTCTGGTCTTCCTTCTCCTCTGTCCAAACCCATCCCTTCGTCCCCTCTCCCGGGTGCCCCTGGCTCACGCCCTGCGCGGATCTGTAAGTCCTTGGGCCCCTCAGCTGCTCCCAATGGCCCGTGGACTGTCCAGAGCTCTCAGCCCGGCCCCTCCTCTGCATCCCAGGGCTCTCAGCCCCTCCTCTGCATCCCTGCACCCACCAGGGCCTGTGCCATGCGCTCAGCCTCCCCGCACCCCTGGCCAGACTCAGGCTCCCGAGCCCTCCAGGCCCTCGCTTGCCTCCGAGGCCACACTGAATGCTCCTCACAAGGTCTCCTCAAGCCTCAGAGCTGCCCAGGTACCTCCTCCTCCAGGGAGTCCTCCGGACCCTGTGGCCCAGGTGGAGTGGCCCTGCCCAGGAGAGTGGACTCTGGCCTTGCCCCGACCCTCACCCCCTCACTGTTAAGAGAGCCTAGGAGCCCTAACCGGTGTGGCTCAGTGGATAGTGCATCGGCCTTCAGGCTCAAGGGTCCCAGGCTTGATTCCGGTCAAGGGCATGTACCTTGGTTGCAGGCACATCCCCAGTGGAAGGTGTTCAGGAGGCAGCTGATCGATGTTTCTCTCATCAATGTTTCTGGCTCTCTATCCCTTTCCCTTCCTCTCTGTAAAAAATCAGTAAGATATATATTTTTTTAAAAGAAGGGAGCAAGCCTGGGCCAAGACACAGTGGGGTCTAGGCACCCTTAGCCCCAGGGGTCTGGCTCCTACAGACCCTCCTCTCGCCGGGCCCATCCTGGGGTCGTCCAGGCCAGGAGGCCCCCTCTCCCGGCCCACCCCTCCCCGAGTCTCTCTGCTGGCCCCGCCGCCTCTCCACCCCCACCCCCTACCGTCCCTGCCGCCCATATGGCTGCTCTGAGCTCCAGCTGCCTGCCTGGCGTCTCCATGTGGGATCCACCGACACCTCAAACTCACACCTAAAAATAGCTCCCCCTCCCCTAACGAACCTGCTTCTCTCTCCAGTGAGATGCTGACTCCTCCGCCTGATCCTCCTGTAAGTTCCTCCTCCCCCATAGTCCCCGCCCCCCGCCCCCAGAGCGACCAGCCCCCAGACGGAAACCCCACGGTTCCACCTGACTGACCTCAGGCCCTGCTGCACCAACACCGGCCACACGGGGCGCCTTCCTCTCCAGGGTCAGGGGAGTCCTGGAGCCCCAAACCCAGCCCTGGGGAGGGCAGCAGGCAGGCCTCTCTCCACACCCTCTCCTGCTCCTCCTGGGGCCCCCGCCCCAGGCCAGCCAGCAGGAACTGGCTGACACCTGGTAGCCATTGCTCCTCTGATCAGCATTATCAATCACCAATGGGTGATGGAGCCTTCCACGGCTTGGCTCAGTGGATGGAGCATCGGCCCTCGGACTGGAGAGTCTCAGGTTTGAGTCCGGTCAAGGGCACCTACCTCGGTTGCAGGCTCAATCCCCAGCTTCAGTTGGGACACGTGCAGGAGAGGAAGGCGCACATCAATGTTTCTCTCTCTGACTCTCCCCCTCCCTCCTGCTCTTTAAAAATCAATGGAAAAAATAGCCTCAGGTGAGGCTGAGCAACCAGAAGTGATGGAAAACCAAGGAATGAGCATCGCCTGGAATGTGCCGCAGCTTCCAGGCCCCCAGGAGAGCCCGCCCTGCGTGAGCCGTTAGCCGGCCCGTCGCCCAGGGCCCCCAGGCCTCATGGGGCTGACACTGCGCACTCCTCCCTCTTCTGCCTCCCTGGCCTCCCAGGCCGAGGACCTCTGGTGGGTCCTCTCGGGACAGCTGCCTCTGACGCCTGGACACACGGCCGGGCAGGGCAGGACAGGTCAACGGCCGGGCCACCTCCGGAGCCAGGTGTGCCCCCCTAGTGCTCTGCGAGGAGGAGGCCAGGCCCAACCACCCGGAGGCTCAGGACCCCCGAGGCTGGAGGCACATCCTGTGTCCCCATCGCTGTCCTGGCACCGGCAACTCTCCCCCGCTCCGCCCACTCCTTTCTCCAATGCAGGCCCCTGGGGACGGGCTCAGGACACCCATGTACACACGTATTTCCACGCTGCATGTGTTTACCTGAGGTCCATGTTCTGTATACACGCCGGCCACATGCAGAGGACGTGGTCTATATACTATGGGCTTGGCCCACGAGGTCCACGTGTGCACCTGTGTATGCTTGCCCAGGCACAAGCATGGTGCGTGTCACACGGAAATGCTCATGCATGTGGCTTTGCCCAGAGCCGCCCTCTCTGTGGGCGCCAGGGCACATGCATGGGTGTGTGCATGCGCAGACACTGCCTGCTGGCACACACACTGTGGAGCATTAATGTACAGACATGTCCTCTGCATAACTTTCCACATAGGCATTAGAAGGCATACATGTACATGCACACTTATTCTTGTATAGTGTGTGTACACACATGGGTAGAGTCCATTGTGGCAAATGCATGTACATGGCATATACACGAATACTCCATGTGCAAAGCTATGCAGGCAGTCACCGGACCCACACGGAGCACACTGGTCGCTGTATATCGTATCATGTACATGTACTGGGTAATCACATGTACGTTGTCCACAAACAAGAATAGTTTGTACACCACATCATGTATGTCGTGATGTGTACAAAGCACACACATGTGGACACAAACATGCAGAAACATTATGTTCATCGGTGGCTTTCCACAGACACGCTAACCTGTGCACACAAGCCCAGCTGTGCATACCCCAAGGACATGTGTTCGTGTGAGTCCACGTGTACTCTGGACACTGCCTATGACTCACACATGCACCCTGTCATGTGCGAACAGACTCTGAAAGCACATCCTGTCCGCCTCCATGTGAGGCCACAATGCAGCAGCCCACACACATGTAAAATGTGTGTTACTAATGCTTGCAGGGCCCATGTTGTGCACATCTCCAGTCCCGGGAGGTCTCCAGGTCACCCCACTTCACCCCACTCACAGCCCTGGCCGCCCCAGGCAGGAACTCGGGGGTCTCTGGGCGAGGGTGGCCCCTGGGAAAGTGCTCAGAGGCTCCTGGCCAGCACAGGTGAGGGCACTGCTGTCTCCACCTGCTCTGGCGCCCAGTTCTGCTCCCACACACTGGTCGGCACCCACAGGCAGGGAGCATGCACCGTGAGGCCTGAAGCCCACTTGCCTCTCGTCCCCACACCCACCACGTGTGCACACGTCTGGAGCAGGCGTCCAGGTCAGGAGTGAAGAACAGGGGTTCTGCGGTTCAAGCCCCCATCTCTCGCTAGCTGTGTGGCCTTGGGCCAGTCTCTAGCCGCTCAAGCCTCTGTCCACGTTCTGACTGATCCCAGCCCGGGGGTGTCCTGTGGGGTGAGGGCGTGCATGCGGACATGCGCGTGTGCTGTGTACCCACATGTATATGCACAGACGGTACACACACTCGCGTCTCATGAGATGTTTATTTCGTACATGGACGTACACACATGCATGGCCCGGAGCACGCGGTCATTACATGTGTACAGGATGCGGGTCCCAGCGGGTGGCGTGGCCTGGGCTCTCCAAGCTGAGTGACCTTGAGCAAGCTCCACCCCTGGCCTCAGTTCCTCCTCTGCACAGGGAGGGGGTGGGCCCGGCCCCTTCCAGCGGCAGCACCTCCCTCACCCGGCTCCCAGGCAAGTTCACGGACACCGAGCAGGGTCCCGGGCAGAGGCCGGTGTGCTCCGTGGGCACAGCCCTGGGCAGGATCCCTCCCGGACACCAGGCTGGGCTGCTGCTTCCTTGGGCCCTGGACCGGGAGGCCAGGGGCCTGCTCTGCCCATCGCCCTGTCTGTGAAGGCGTTCTGGGAGAGGGTTCTCACTGACCCGGCACGCACCCACCTCCAAACTCCACTGGCCAACCTCCGGGTGCCCGCAGGAGGCTGGACGGCCGGATGCAGGGCCTGGCCGGGCCTTCGCAGGCCTGCTCGGGCTCCCGCACCCAGCGGGCCTGCGCCCCATGCATGTGAGATCACGCGTGAGCCCCGCCGGGCACTCACCGGCCACAGTTGCAGTGGCAGACGCGGTCCTCGCCCCGCAGGTGCGGGAGGATGTAGTTGTGGAATCGGTCCAGCAGCGCGTTCATGTCCATCAAGCACGCGATGGCCTGGAAGAGCCCATGACCGGTCAGACCCGGAGCGGCCGCCGGAGTCCGGGTGGGGGTGGGGCGCCGGGGACGCGGGAGCGCAGGCGGAGGAGCGGGGCGCGCAGGCCGGGCAGGGGGAGCGCAGGCCGGGGATGAGGATGCGCGGGGCGGGGATGGATGGGGTGCTCGGGGCGGGGACGGGGTGCTCGGGGCGGCCAGGCTGGGGAGCAGGCCGGGCAGGGGGAGCGCAGGCCGCGCGGCCGGTAAACAAGGCGCGGGCGGGGGAGGCAGGCGGCCGGCGGCGCGCGGGCGGCGGCGGGCGCGGGCGGGGAGCTGCGCGCGGGAAGCCCCTCCGCTCACCATCACGATCGACGCCCCCAGAATCATGAAGATCATGGTGTTCGCGCTCATGGACATCGGGCGGGGCCGGGCCGGGCCGGAGCGCCGCCCCCCGGCCCCGGCGCCCCCCCGGCCCCGGCCCGATGCTGAGCCCCCGGCGCCTCCGCAGAGGTCGGCGCGCCGCGCACCCACCGCCGCGGGCCGGTAAGCGCGGGGCCGGAGCGCGGGGCAGGGACTCGGTCGCTTCGGGGTCGTCCAGCCGCCGGGCCACCGCGCTCGCTGCGCTCCGCTCCGCCCTCGGCCCTGCCTCCCTCCCGTCCTCGCTCCGCGCTCCGGCCCCCTCTCCCTGCGCGCCGCCTCCAGGAGGGACCACGCGGCCGCCCCGCTCCGCCCCGCCCCGCCCCCGCCCCTCCCTGGGGCATCTGGGCAGCAGGGGGCCCTGGTCGCAGGCCCAGCAGCTCTGGAGCCCAACGTCCCGACCCCAGTTGTGATCCAGGCCGCGCTGCAGCTCCCTCCTCCTCCCCATTTGCCAGTGCAAGTTTCTGAGCAGCCCTGGGCCCCCAGTCCCTGATGGGGAGGCGGGAGGGTCGCTGGGGAGCTGCCAGGAATGTCAGTCCAAAGCCATGGCCACAGGGCCTAGGACAGCTGAATGCCCATCTCCCCCCTTCCCGCCGCTGGGGTGGCACCAGCTTTGGCCTGGCGACCGGAGGGTCAGCCCAGGCATCTGGTCTGGGCAGCCTGGGGGCCCCATGATGCTGGGGCCTGGGGAGGCGTCGGAGCCCACCCTCCTCCACAGCCCGGACAGCTCAGGACACGCCTGCACCTTCCCGCAGGACCGGAGCTTTTGCTCAGCTGCCTGAACCCGGAGGGTCACTGGGAAGCCAGGCTCCTTGGGGGAGGGGGGCAGCCGATGGTGGGGGGCAGGTGCAGCCCAGCGGCCACAGAAACTCCTGGGAGCCGGGAAGCCGGGCCCGGGACTGAGGCCACAGAGCCCATCAGAGAACCATAGTGGCCCTCGAGGCACCGGCACCAGCTCTGCCTCCTCAGAGGGACCTGTGCGGGCCAGGGGGACGGCCAAGCTCGGGCCAGAGCAGAGGCGGCAGCTCCGGTCACTGGACACCTGCAGGCTCTTTCTTTCCCAGGTGTCTGTGCACTCCAGCCAGGTAGGAGAGGGAACACAGAATGGCCAGACATTGGGAAGGAAACCACACGTGTTTGCTTTGCTTAAAGAAAAACACTTTAATTCACACTAGTAACTGGGGCGGACACCGAACTTGACAGTTGTGGGGCCAAACTATGTACAGAGCAGGGGGCCGCCCGGGCAGAGCCCGCGGGCCGGACGGGTGGGAAGGAACAGGCATTAACGACAGGAGCAGGGCTGGCGCAGTGTGGCTCAGTAGAAGCAGACCGTGTGCAGGAAGGTGCGGCCGCTCTTCTCCTCGAACTCCTGCAGCAGCTCCTCGATCTCGTTCTCCATGTCCTCCGTGTGTTGGATCTGCGGGCGGACAGCGTCTGAGCGGGAGGGGGGGTGCGGGCCCCGGCCGAGCAGCCCAGCTGGTGCTGGCCACTGCTTCCCCTCCTCAGCCTGGGGGAGCGCAAAGGGCGGGGTTGGGCTGAGACCAGGGCCTGCTACCCAATGTATCCACTGTTCCATGGAGCCCGGCTGGCGGGACTCAGCGGTTGAGCGTCAACCTATGAACCAGGAGGTTAAGGTTCGATTCCCACTCAGGGCACGTGTCCAGGTTGGGGGCTTGATCCCCAGTGTGGGGTGTGCAGGAGGCAGCCAATCAATGGTTCTCTCATCATTGATGTTTCCTCTTTCCCTCTTCCTTCCTCTCTGAAATCAATTTTTAAAAAACGTGGAAAAAAAATCGCATGGATTGCAGCTATGGACCTGCAATGAGTCACCGGGCTCAGAGGGCAGTCCCTGTCCTCCCCGAGGAGGGAGGGGGCACACCGTCCTGTCAGGCTGTACGACAGCTACTGTTGCCTCTCCACTGGCTGCCAGCACGTCTCTCCCGTTGTGAGACCTGCGAGGGTGCACACAGGGCTGGTGCCTAGAAGGAGCAGGTGTTGCCAGGGGCCAGCCCCGGTGGCCAGCTGGACTGCAGCCAAGCCCACTGATGGCTCGTGTCCTGGCCTCTGAAGAGCGCCGCCCCCACCCCACTAACTCCCTTTAGCCAGGGTGACCGTCACACGTGTGACCTCTGGGACGACCTCTGGGGCATCTTCCCCTGCAGCCTTCTCTTGCTCAGCGGCAGCTCATGGACACAAGTGCTGGAGCTTCAGCAGCCACCCCGCACCATGAGGCCCCCCGGGTGGAGGCTGTGCTGGGCCCCTCAGAGCAAACCAGCAGGGCCCACCTCTCTCTAGACTTCTTGGTTAAGCTTTTTAAAAATTTAACCCTAACCCAAGGATATATTTTGCATTGATTTTTTTAAAAACCTATTTTATTGATTTTTTACAGAGAAGAAGCGTGAGAGCTAGAGAGCTAGAAACATCGATGAGAGAGACATCAACCAGCTGCCTCCTGCACACCCCCTACTGGGTATGTGTCCGCAACCAAGGCACATGCCCTTGACCGGAATTGAACCTGGGACCCTTCAGTCCGCAGGCCGACGCTCTATCCACTGAGCCAAACCGGTTTCAGCTTCCATTGATATAAAAAAAAAATATTTATCTTATTTCATAGAAGGAAGAGGGAGAAAGAGATATATCAATGATGAGAGAGAACCATTGATCAGCTGCCTCCTGCACATCCCCCTACTGGGGATCAAGGCTTCAACTTGGGGACATGCCCTTAACTGGAATTGAACCCGGACCCTTCAGTCCCCAGCCTGATGCTCTATCCACTGAGCCATGCTGGCCGGGCTCCAATGACTTATAGATATGGTGGAAGGGTGGGGAGGAGGGGGCAAGTGAGAGCGAGAGAGTGAGAGTGAGAGAGAGAGAGAGAGAGAGAGAGAGCGTGTGCCATTGATGTGAGTGACTCTGATGGGCTGCCTCCTGCAGCTGAGAATCAAACCTGTGACCCTGAGGCGCAGGCCTGTGCTCCAACCATGTTTCTTCCTGTTTCTGTCACTCACGCCAGCTCACCGAGATCTCGGGACCAGGGCAGAGCCAGGGCTGTGGGTGCTCTGTCACACGTAAGGGAAACGCTTTGCTCTGAGCACAGCTGCGCTGGCTGCACACGCCCTGGCTTTCCCACACAGGGAGGTGCCCAGAGCCAAGGGCCAGCCGCCGGGAACGGCGAGTGAAGGGGTGCAGAGCTCTGACACCCAGCAGCTTCATGGCAGCGAGCCCCCAGCACCACTCCTTCTGCCATCCACACACCAGGCCCACTTCCCGGAGCCAGTGCCAGCTCTCACCGTGGGCACCTCGGGGCCGGGCAGAGGCCGAACAGGCGGGCGGCGGATACTCACGCACTGGCACAGCTCGCAGATGAGGAAGGCCCCCAGCGTGGCCTCCTCGTGGTTGTCCTGGATGTCCACGTTGATCACGTGCACGGGCTGGCAGGTCTCCTGCTCCCTGGAGTTCAGATCTGAGGGGCAGGAAATGACAGGTCACCTGCCTGCCGAGGCCGAGCACCAGATGGCTGTGATCCAGCCACCACCAGGCCCCGCTCACCCTCCCGGCCGGCTGTGGCCCCGGGGCAGGGGGAGGGGTGCGAGGGACCAACCGCACACGCCAGCGCTCAAGGCGTGGCTCACCTTCCACCACCTGGTCGTACACTCTCTCCTCGCAGGTGAGGATGAGGTCGAACAGGTCTTTGCAGTTCTGGAACCTCTCTGGCCGGGGCTTGATCCGCTTATTCCTGTCCAACATGTGCAGGATGCCATTCTGGGTGTAGCTGGGCGCGGGTTAAGGAACTTTGACTTTACTTTTTAAAAAAATATATTTTACTGATTTTTCACAGAGAGGAAAGGAGAAGGGGAGAGAGCCAGGAACATCGATGAGAGAGAAACATCGACCAGCTGCCCCCTGCACACCCCCCACTGGGGATGTGCCTGCAACCGAGGTACATGCCCCTGACCGGGATCGAACCAGTGGACGCTCTATCCACTGAGCCAGAGAGGTTAGGGCTGAACTTTACTTTCGGTTCCTCCTCACCAGATGGTACTTCCATCGGTTTTCAGAGTGGAAAGGCAGGGGAGACAAGAAGGTCCAGGTGAGAGACTGGGTCCTGGGATCAAGCCTGCAACAAACGTTTGTGCCCTTGACCAGCATCAAACCCGGATCCTTTAGTCTGAGGCCAGTATCCTACCCACTGAGCAACACAGTCAGGACTTTAGCGGAGCCGTCGTGAAGTCAGCTGAGCCAGCGCCTGCAGGCAGAGCCGCCACACGCCAAGGACAGGAGCACCCAGGCCTTGCAGACAACAAGGCAAGCGGCGGCTGCCCTGATCAGTGTCGGGACCTGCCCACCTCGGCCGGCCAGGCCACAGCTTCCAGACCACTCGGTCCCGAAGCAGAGACCGAGGCCTGCCACCTCAGCCACCGTCTCCCCGGCCAGCTGCCTGACTGGCTCCACAGAGCCTGTGCTCAGCCAATGGTCAGGACGACAGCGCTCACCCTAACGCCACCCAGCCTGGCTCAGCAACAGCAACGCGATTCCAGAAACCCAGCAGCAAAAGGGAAGGTGCCGGGTCACTAAGACAGTGGGAGGGGCCCGGGAGCTCAGAGCGAACACACAGGTCCCGCAGTGAGATCCCCCCAAGGAGGTGACCCCCGAGCTGGAGGCACCTCCTTGGGGTCCCAGGAGAGGGTGAGGGCTGTCATGGTCATTCTGGACCTTCAATTCCATTTGAAACAGACTGGCTGATGCAGGAACTGTGGGTACTACGTTCAATGTCTCCCAGACATTGAACTTAACTCAGATTACTCACAATGTACTACCCAGCTTCCTTCCACAATGTATTAAAGCGTCTTATCGGTTTCTTTACAAAAATATATTTTATTGATTTTTTACAAAGAGGAAGAGAGAGTTAGAAACATCGATGAGAGAGAATCATCGACCAGCTGCCTCCTGCACCCCCTATTGCCTGCAACCAAGATACATGCCCTTGACCGGAACCGAACCTGGACCTTTCAGTCCACAGGCCGACGCTCTATCCACTGAGCCACACCGATTTCTGCTTATCTAACAGCTTTAATTTTTTTTTTTAATCGAATCTGGGATCTTTCAGTCCGCAGGCCGACGCTCTATCCACTGAGCCAAACCAGCCAGGGCTAACAGCTTTAACTTAAACCTGTTAAGTTAAACGGGCTATGCTAGACCGTTAGCCCAGGTGGTTTGGTTCCTGGCACTTCCTAGCCACGTTAGTAAACCTGGTACCCAATCATGCTGACGCCCTGCGCTCTGCCACCCCATAGGCTCAGCAACAAAGCCCAGGAGAGGGTATGAGGCTGAGGCTCAGCCTCTGGTCATTCCTCACCTGCCACCCAACCAGCCTGGCTCTCGGGAGAGGACCACGGCGCTCAGGTCAGGGCTGAGTCCTGCAGAGAACTGGCACACCTCCTTCCTCCTGGGGCGGCCCTGTCACTCAGGTGAAGCCATGAGGAGGGCAAGGCTCACTGGCCGGCCTTCAGCAGAAAAGCCTTGTTGGGGACCAGACCCCGACCCTCATTCATGAGACATGGCCTTTCGGGTCTATTTTCTGGCAAATTCCAGGGAGGTATGGCCTGTTCCAAGCCAAGTAGGACCAAAGGCAGGAGGTGCCGCGTGCGCGAGCCCTTGAGCAAGAAAACCACAACCCACCGGTTCAATCCCCAGAGACCCAGAGCCTCCTGAACCCGCACTTCAAACCACAGGGACAGGAGGGGGTGCAGAATAGCCAGAGCCTGCCACCAGGACAAAGCCCCAATCAGAGCCAAGCTGGGCCAGAGGGAGGGGCCGAGGGCGGTACTGCTGGGTGGAGCAGACCAGGCACCAGGCAGAGGGGTCTGTTCCAGCCGGGGATGCCTCCTGGCAGCGCAGGGCCCACGTGCCAAGGCAGCGGCTGGACCTGCATCCTGTACTCCTTTATCCCTCACACAGCCCTGACCCCAGGACACTCCCAGGAGCAGCAGACACAGGGAGCCCAGGGCGGCCCGGAACCGGGAGGACAGGGCTGACCACCCCTCCCCCAGCAAGCACTTAGGTTTCTAGTCACAACCCCACCCCCTCAGCACAGGCGCTCCTGGGGCTGGGCCAGGCTGGGCTGGCCGGGCCTCCCCTGCAGACTCCAGTGAAACAGGAGCTGCAGGGCCCAGAGGAGCACAGCCTGGGGGACACCTCGGCCCCCCAGGCCCCCAATGCTTCTCCAGCCACGGAGGATGGAGCAGGCAGAGCACTGGCTCTGATGGACCTGGACACCTGCTGGGGGCCCGGAGGGGGCAGTGTTCCCTGACACGGGGCCTCGCGCTTGTACCCATAGCCCTGAGGGCCCCTCTCCTGCCTCCATGGCCGTCCCGGGAAGCTTGCTGAAGCCCACGGTGCAGGTGGGTGGGAGCAGGAGGGCATGGGCAGCGGGAGTTGGGGGCTGGGCCAGACGCCCCCGTGGGCACTCAGCTCAAAGCAGAGGTCCCACGGGGATTGGGGGGCTGGAGGGGCTGCGGTTGGAGATGGGTGAGCATTTCCAGAGCAAGGGAATGTGTGCAGGAACCAGAGAAGAACCAGGCCCTAGCAGCAGGCTCCCCGCCCCCCACCTTCACTGAGCCCCCTCCCCCGCACCCCAAGGGCAGGAAGACTCCCTCCACCCTCAGCAAGTGGGGAGGCCGTGGCAGGGACAGCCCAGCCCAAGCCAGGTGGCACCTGGTCACAAAGGAGTTTCGGGGCCAGCAGGCAGGCAGCGCCTTGGACGGGGCAGTTACACACCCCCCCCCCTCAGCATGGCGCTCCTGTGGCTGGGCTGGGCCTGGCTGAGCCTCCCCTGCAGACTAGAGTGAAACAGCGCCCCACCCCCCATGCTCCCTCCTAACCACCAGGGGCCAGAACCTTCACCCCCATCGCCGCCCCCATGCCCCTGTGGGGTCACCTGCTCAGGTCCTGGCTGGACGGGTCGTGTTCGGGCTCTGGAGACAGGATGGCTGAGCCGCTTCGCAGATGCTCGCCCAATGAGCCAGGGCACCCCGGCGACACAGACTTCTTTGGTCCCCAGATGCTCCCGCACCAGCTCAGGTGCGCCCACTTTGTGCTCAGCCTCGGAGGTGACCCCAGTCCTCTGTGGTCGACACTCCCTAAGGGTGGGCCATGCCAGGGAGCCAGCTCTGCCCTGGGATCCTGTCACCCAATTACCTTCTAATCTTAAACCTGATCAAACAAACGTCAGGCACAGGCACAAGCTCTCAAGTGGGGCCCAAGTCCTGGGGGGGGCGGGGGGAGGGAAGGCAGGGGTTTCTCAGAGATGCCCCGGAACACCCTCCCCAGGGCTCAGGCACTGGACGGGGCTGATCCTGAAGGGGAGGCTGTGCCTGCCCAGAGCCAGGTTCCGCCGCCCCCCTCCCCCAGCCCTGCCGCTGTTTCGAGGGCAGCAGGGCCTGAGCCGGGGGAGAAGCCCAATTCCAGGCACCGGAGCAGCAGCCCCAGCCAGGAGGGCAGACTCCTGGCCAGTGATCCCCTCCCTCTTCTCTGGTGTCTTTGCAGCCCCTCTGGCTGCTGCCCGGTGTGCCCTCCAGAGGCCCCTCCCCTGCAGCTGGAGCTACTTGGGCCCAGGGGACGGGTGCTCCTCAGCAGGGAGGCTGCCCAGCGTCTCAGGAACAGCTCCCGGAGTCAGATTTTATGAGGCAACCTCCCCGTCTCTACCTGTGAGCAGCCCCACCTGAACGGGCCGTGGCCAACGAGCTCTGGCCTAGAGGGCCAGGTCAGCTGGCACCCCAGTTGCACGGCCTGGCATCTCCCTCAGGCCCCCCTTCTCTGAAGCCCACCCCCAGGAAGTTTTCCCTGCCCTGGGGGGAAGGCCACACCCCTGGAACCCCACACCCAGCCCCCCAAGCTGGTTAGAAGCCACAGGCCATGGCCACGGCCACCTGGAGCTCAGATCCAGACCATGTGTGAATCATGGAAAAGCACACCAGTGGGACCAGGGGAGCCCACCCAGGCCCATGGTGAGGAGTGCAGCCACCCTCTCCTTCCCAATTCTCCCATGACCGAGAGAAGCAGCCCACCTGTCTCCCGTCACGGATACAGGTGACACCCAGAGGGCCTGTCCCACCTACACTGTCCTGGCAAGGCATGGACCAGCTGGATACAAGATGTTTCCCGCAGGCCAGGCCCAGCGGCTCCCGGCCAGGTAGCTGCATCCCGGAGTCCATCGCCCTCTGGAGGGCTGGCACCAGGGCGGAGCCTGTGGGGTGCCCTTGGCACACGGGGAGAGTAAGAAGGGCCAAGAGCACGTTAAGCTGGGGAACCTCCCAAAGGGCTGGGGGGCAGCTGGGAGCCTCAAACCACACTCGGATCTGCTCAGCAAAGCTTTTGAGCCAGCACGTTTAATATGAGGAAATAAACTCAAACTCATTCAGAAATCGACGGAACTTTTGCAAAGCACGCAGGGTGCACAAGCGAGAACGTGGGAACCCAAGTGCGCTCGAAGAGGCGCTGTCCCGCTGCCCCCGGACAAGAGGGGCGGCCAGCTCTGCGGGGTCTGCAATGGCCCCACACCACCCTGGCTTTAGGTCAAGCGGCCCACTCTGCACACACCTGGTGTCAGGAGGGGGTGGGGGTGCAGGTCCACCCCGTAGGCCTGGGCAAGCATGCACAGCAGTAAGGATGGCAGGGCACTGCTTATGTGCAGACCCACATGGCCCAGCTCAGCTTGTTAAACTAACACCAGCTGCTGCCAGGGTGCGATGCAATGGAGAGCAAGGAGCCCAATGCCCACATGCAGGCCAGGCGGGCGACAGGGACGCCAGCACAGAGCGCCCGGCCTGGGGGAGGACCAGGCAGCTCTTCACACCCTCTAGCACAGCACGAGAAAGCAGGCCAGCTGGGAACATGGCTGAGGAGACCTAAGCAGTTTCCGAGCAGCCAGTGGCTGCAGCTACAGTGATGGGACATGGCCCCTCGAGCTGCTGTGTCCACGAACCGCACACCCAGCACGGAGGTCAGGAGGCTGTGGGCACACAGTGCGAGAAGTCACTTTTATTTTTAGCCTTTCCCCAGGGCAAGAGTACAGTGAAGCAGCGGGTACACACGATTAAGCCAGGCCTAGAAGACAATAGAACGAGATGAAGAACAGTGACTCACTCATTACCGGAGACCCGGAGACAAAAGCATGCGGGACACGGGCTCCTACGCTGTCCACACACATGCAGACACAGTCAGGATTCAGGCAAGGGGTACACTCCAATTTCAAATCCACGTTTAGGAACAACTGGTCACATGCTAAAACCCCACTACCCACTAACATGCTTACAGGCAGGCTTTTACTTGCCTCTTAAGGGAAATGGGCCTGTAGTTTACAACACCGTTGTCCACCAAAGGTTTCAAACAGCCCAGAGCCTCCTGACAGACCAGCCCCTCCCTCCGGCCCCGCGGGCCCACGCAGCCACAGGCGGTCATCCTTCCACTGGGAGAAAGCACCATCTTTTCGCCAAGGGCTCTCCAGGGCCGCTCCGGGCTCAGCCGGACCCCTCAGCGGGAGCTGCGGGTCCCTGGAGGAGGCTCGTGTGGAAAATGGAAACCCCTGGAGTGACACGAGTGCCCGCAGGGAACACTCAGGGTGAGCCACTCTGTCAGGAGGCTCCGGGCCGTCTGAAACCTTTTGGTGGGCAACGGCATTGTAAATTACAGAGCCATTTGCCTTAAAAAGCAAGTAAAAGCCTGCCTGCATTCACAGCCAATTCGTGGCAAAGGGAAGAGAATTTAAGGTCAAGGGGGGGAAGTGTGCACTTAAAAACGAAGTTTGAGGCCAAAGATGTCATCAAATACAAGAGACAGAACCAACTCGGCTTGTGTCTCAGAGAGAAAAGACTGTTGTATGCACACCCCACACGGGAACCTCAGACCCTGCTGGTGTGGCCGCGGCCAGGAGACACATCACGTCCACAGCCACAGCCGGCCCGGAGTGCACCCACTGAGGTGCGCAGTGCGGGGCTGGGCGAGCCGGGATGGGAAAATGTTCTAGAAGCTGCCGAGGCACGGGAGCCACGGGTGCCCTCTGGATGGACAGACGGCACACACCAGGGTTCCTGTTAACGGGACTCAAGAGATTTCGTCTGGAGGGTCCGTGAATGCAGGCTTCCTGGCCTATAAGTAGACAACCCCCATGGGAAGTGGTAATGAACTGTGGCTAACCTCACTCCTGCTCCTGTGGGTGGAGAAAGCCACCCTGCTGTTTAACCAAGTCCTTGGGAATACCGTGAGGTCAGTGCACGCAGGGACTGGGCTGCACGGGCAGCTGCGAGCCGCCTGCAGAACCCTGTCGCGCTCTCCATGGAAGTCATTTGCTGACCCTGGCCGGCATGTCTCAGTGGTTAAGAGCACCGCCTGCCGACTGAGAGGTCCCAGGTTCAATTCCAGTCAAGGGCATGGACCTTGGTTGCAGGCACATCCCCGGTAGGGGGTGTGCAAGAGGCAGCTGATCGATGATTCTCTCTCATTGATGTTTCTAACTCTCTATCCCTCTCTCTTCCTCTCTGTAAAAAAAACAATAAGCCGAAACCGGTTTGGCTCAATGGACAGAGCGTCGGCTTGGGAACTGAAAGGTCCCGGGTTCGATTCCGGTCAAGGGCATGTACCTTGGTTGCGGGCATATTCCCAGTAGGGGGTGTGCAAGAGGCAGCTGATCGATGACTCACTTGTCGATGTTTCTAACTCTCTCTCTCTCTCCCTTCCTCTCTGTACAAAATCAATAAAAAATATTTAAAAAACAAAACAAACAAACAAACAAACAAAAAAAAAAAATATATATATATATATATATATATATATATATTTTTTTTTTAAAGAGCACCGACCTGCACACTGAAGAGTCTTGGGTTCAATTCTCGGTCAAGGGCCTGTATCTGGGCTACAGGTTCCACCCCCAGCTCCAGTCAGGGTGGGTGTGGGTGGCAACCAACCAATGTGTCTCTTTCTCTCCCCGCTCGCTCTAAACATCAATGGATGCCTAACCTGTTTGGCTCAATGGATAGAGCTTTAGCCTGTGGACTGAAGGGTCCCAGGTTCAATTCTGGTCAAGGACATGTACCATGGTTGTGGGCACATTCCTGGTGGGGGGGAGGGAGTGTGTGTGCAGCAGGCAGCTGATCAATGTTTCTCTCTCATCAATGTTTCTAACTCTATCCCTAGCCCTTTCTCTCTGTAAAAAAATCAGTAAAATATAGTTTCAAAAAATCACTGGAAAAAATATCCTTGGGTGAGGATTGACAACAAAGAAAATGCATTTGCCCCATGTTACGGCTTAAAATATTTCTCTAGCTTCCTACTGGTTATAACCGCCACTTCCGCAAACACAGCCAGGCACTCTGTCCCAGGCAGACAGGGCTCTGCTCTCTGCTGCATGAACCAGGAGCAAATCGCTAGGCCTCCTGCAGCCAGACGCGTGTCCCATCGCTAATCAAGTATCTCCTCTCGTGTGTATTGCCACGGCGACCCCCCTGCTGCCACTCCCCCTCACCCTGGGCGTCTGCAGTGTTGGTGACCTCTGGAGCAGATACCCTCCATGACTGGCAAGGGCTGCTCTGGAGTCTTGCTGAGCACCAAGCACAAGGTTGTTCCGCCGCCTCCCCCACACCCCAGGAGACAGAAATCCACCCCAGTGAGGTCAATAGAGCAACAAAGGTGTCCCCTCTGCCCAGAGCTTTGGGGGCAATCAAGAGGGAAGGGGGCTTTCCTATCAGGGTTGTCAGGAGACAAGTGCTGTTGGTGACAGTGGGCACAGCCTCCCGCCCCCAGCTTCCTGACACAGCAGAGGCAGGGACGGACGGACGGACTGACACACACACACACACGCAGTTTCTTTGGAGCAGATGCTTCGGGGGACACTGAGTTCTGAGGAGTGGGTCCTGCCCCTGTTGAGCCATCAGAAACACGCACATCACCCTCCTGCTCAGAGTCCCTCTGGATTTCATCTTTTAAAAATGTGTCAGCCGAGACCGGTTTGGCTCAGTGGATAGAGCATGAACCTGTGGACTGAAAGGTCCCAGGTTTGATTCCGGTCAAGGGCATGGACCTTGGTTGTGAGCACATCCCCAGTAGAGGGTGTGCAAGAGGCAGCTGATCAATGATTCTCTCTCATCGATGTTTCTAACTCTTTATCCCTCTCTCTTCCTGTGGAAAATCCATTAAAAAATATATATTTTTTTAAATAAAAAGAAGAAGGTGTCAGCTGCTGGCTGCTGCGAAGGGCCTCTGTGAATCTGGGAGGGAAAGCACAGCACCCCATCCTGGCTTCTCCGTGGGTGTGAGCTTAAACGTGAACGGTGCTGACAGAGCATCTTCAGAACCAGCCGGGGTCTCGGAAGCCTGGAGCTAAGACCCAGACCGTTTCAGGGAAAAGGGACCCTGGAACGGTCTGGGTAACGAGGCGAAGGGCATCTCGGCTCCAAGGACCCGGAGACTGTCCAGAGGCTGCCTCTAGGAGAGCCTGTGTCCAGATTCCCTTCTCGGCCCAGGAATGCGAGTAGAGCCGTGGAGACAGGACACAGGTGAGGACTCACCACCAGAAACTCGGGGAGCTTCCCCCAACGCAGGCCCTACCGGGGGTTCTCAGAAAGGGCCCGAGAACACGCACCACCCACCTGCGAGGGCTCCCGTCTGCCTGGCGCACAGCCAGGAGGACTGGCTCCAGGTGCCATCCAGATCAGTCACAGCCACCATGGCCCCCAGACTCCCAACTGCCTGCTGCAGCACCGATAGGTGCCTGTTCCTGCCCCAGTGCCCCACCCACATCTGCCTGGAGCCTGGCAGGAGAGCAGGGGCTCACACCGGCTCCCAGACCTCCGGGCCACCCCGGCTAACGGAGCCAGATGCACAGAGAACACCTGTGCCAACATGGAGGCCAAGCGTTCCGTTTGGTGCTACGTCCCTTTCACCCCAATTCAGCTGGGCTCCACCCGAGAGCCACAGGACACGCAGTGACGGAGGTCCAGGAGTCCACAGCAGCACAGGGTGGCAGGTGCCTGGTCAAAACCTCGGCAGCGATCACCATAACCACACACAGCCGTGCCACAGTCAGAGACTATGTTTGAAAAGTACCTCTCCCAAAAAACCACGTGAGGACAGAGAGAGAAGACGGCTAAGGAGAGAGCCTCCGGAGAGACCAACTCTGCCAGCACTTCGATCCTGGATCCCTACACTCTACCTGTGAGAAAGTAAGTTTGCTATTTAAGCTAAAAACAAACAAAACACAAAACCTTTTCTTTCCTGAGTCTGAAGGAGCAGGTCCAGCCTGTTGTCTGTGCCTGATGTGAATGATGTGAAGCAAAGTTCCCTCAAATCACTAACAGGTGTCCTTTGCTGACAAACAAGGCCTTTTATGGACCTGACCTTCCAGAGAAGCACCAGGGGTGGGTCAGGACACACACCCACTGGCACACATCTGCCTGCAAGGAAAGCGGGCGGCCCTGCAGGGAGAAAAGCACCGGAGCCTGCAATTCCCCCCCCCCCCCTAAACTGTAATATCGTGACCTTGTCACCATGGACTTCATGTGTCCGTGTGCGTGCCCTCCGTGTCCACGGCCCCCAGGGTGCCACCCCTTGCACTGTCCAAGCAGCACCAGGAACGCACACTTAGTTCTCTGAGATGAGAGGACCCAGTGCAGCATGCGGCGGGAGCCACGATCCACCCGCCTCCCAGATCAGGCACGGGGACAGGCGATGCCTGTGCCACAGACCACCCCCCAGGGGTCCTGAAAAGGGTGACCGCTGGGATACAGCTCCTTGTCTTTCCTAAGGAGATCGTTGTACATCTGATCATAGGTCGTTTTGAAGTCGTAAACATTGGGCTTGTCGGGCGCGGGTCCCGGAAGCTTCACGTGGGTCCCTGTTCCAAAGGACCGGACGCTGAATCCCCGTTTGCTGAAAGACACAAAGGAGACAGAGATCACAGCTGGGTTAGGCCAGACACTGACCCTACAAGCCAGGAGCACGATGGGAATAAACAGAATGAGCATCTTGCTGGTGTTCGAGAACACGTTTTTAAATACTTAACTTTAAGCACCTTATTCAACTTTTAGAGAGTCATGTAGCATGTCACATAAAAACCAGACAATGGGGGGTAAAGGGGGGAATAAGGACACATATGCAATACCTTAATCAATAAAGGAATTAAAAATAAAATTAAAAAATAAACTGGCCGAAACCGGTTTGGCTCAATGGATAGAGCGTCGGCTTGGGGTCTGAAGGGTCCCGGGTTCGATTCCGGTCAAGGGCATGTACCTTGGTTGTGGGCATATCCCCGGCAGGGGGTGTGCAAGAGGCAGCTGATCGATGACTCTCTCTCATCGATGTTTCTAACTCTCTATCTCTCTCCCTTCCTCTCTGTACAAAATCAATAAAATATATATTTAAAAATAAATAAATAAACTGAAAATTGGGAGAAAAAAGGGGGGGGGGGAGAGACAAAACAGAAAATAACGGAGATGCAGGGCCGCCCGCCCCGCACCCCTAGCAGCACCCAGAGCGCACTGGGCCATGGCAGATGGCTGCTGGGTGGCGAACAGGGCACAAGCCACACTCAGATGGGGCCGCTGGCTGACTGGGCAGCCGCTGGATAAGGTGCTGTGAAAGCGGGTGTCCCCTCCACCCAGCCCTCACTTCTAGGAGCCACCCTTCCCCGTAGGCACCCGCAACCAGTCCCACAACGGGTGGCAGCAGCACCCAACCACCCAGACAGAACCTGCAGGCCCACCTACACAGCAGGGCACTTTCTGCCACTGAGAAAGGGGAGGGCAGCACGCGCACTGAACCCCAGAACTGGTCGGGGAAACAGATGAATGACCAACAAAGCAAGGGCCAGGCACCTCAACCGGGACGCTCCCCGCTGATGCCACAGCCAACGCTGACGGAAAGGGAGGCCGGGCGTGAGGATGCTACAAGCCTGTGCTGTGACCAGAGGCAACAGGCCCCGCCACCGAGCAGATGGCCATCACCTCCTCAGGTCCGGCCCTGCCCCTCGCCAACCCAGGTGAGGTACAAGAAAAGGGTCTTTTTTGTTAAAGCACCAAAGCTGACAAAGGTCACCTCAACCATAGCGGTGGGAACCAGGCAGCACCAGGAGCCCTCACCTGCTCGACTCTGACAGGGGTCATGCTTTCACAAGGCTGGCCGGTGCCTGCTTCTCTGGAGGCCACGTTCCCCAGCTGCCCTCACAGCTGACCACTGCCCCCAGGAACTGCCCCCACCAGCCACTTCCCCTGGAGATCCCTAACGGCACTGCCAACGCTCCAGCGACCTACTGGCTATTGAATGGGAAACGTGACCTTTCCTCAGACCTACCCTCTCCGCCATTAACCCTCACGGCTCCTCCCGAAGGCAGAGGGACTCATGGGAGAGCAGGGCGCCCAGCAGTCACAGCACCAACGGGACTGGGAGCTGCTTCTCTAGCCGCGGGGACACACACACACACACACACACAGACTCACAGCTCCCCAAGGACAGGTGTGGAGCTGAGGCCTGTGCCCAGCAGAAGGCAAGGTCGTCCCAGTGGAGGGAGCAGCCAGGACCGGGAGTCCTACTGAGTGCTGAGAAGCACGTAGGCTAAAGGGGTGCATTAACCAGGCGAGAACACTGTGGCCAGGAAGCTGGGGGCCAGGAGTGGCCCTAAGTGTGAAAGCTTCAGCACGTACCTGGACCACTCTGGCTCTGTCTCCAGAGCCGCACGTCCTTCATGAGCCTGCCTTCTGGCGGTAGTGCTAAACAAGTCAGGTGACACCAAACACAGAAACACGCCACTCAGCATGCAGACCTGAAGCGAAAGGCCCGTGGCCACCCTATGTCGAACAAGTCTACGGTGCCCTCTTACTTATAAACATATTTTTATTGCTTTCAGAGAGGAAGGGAGAGGGAGAGAGAAACATCAACGATGAGAGATGATCATTGATCTGCTGCCTCCTGCCCTCCCTCTACTGGGACCAAGCCCGCAACCCTGGCATGTGCTCCTGACCAGAATTGAACCTGGGACCTTTCAGTCCGCAGGGTGACGACGTTCTATCCACTGAGTCAAACCAGCCAGGGCTCGGGTGCTATTTTCCAGCAGGCTAAGATGATGACGAGCACTTTTTAGCAAAAGTGTTTTTACTAAGGTATGGACACTGTTGGTTTAAACAGTGCTACTGCACACTTCAACCGACTACAGTGCAGCGTGCATATACATGACTTCCGTGCACGGAAAACAAAGCACGCCGTACCTGAGGGCGTCTGGCAGGCCCCTGCAGTGTCTCAGCTGAGTCTGCAATGAGGAAACGGGATCTTTGGGGGAGAGAATCTTTTGGGATCTGAGCAAGAAATTCAGTCCAGCCCAGCTGGCATGGCTCTGTGTCACTGAACATCAACCTATGAACCAGGAGATCACAGCTTGATTCCTGATTGGGCACATGCCTGGGTTGGGGTCTCGATCCCCAGTAGGGGTGTGTACAGGAGGTAGCCAATCAATGGCTCTCATCATTGATTGCACCCCCCTTCTCTGAAATCAATTAAGAAACAATTTCTTAGGCCCTGGTTGGTTAGCTCATTTGGTTAGAACATTGTCCTGATTCACCAAAGTTCAGGTTCAATCCCGTCAGAGCAGGAACCAACCAATGAATGCATAAGTGGAACAACAAGTCAATGTTTCTCTAAAAGCGACAACAGAAAACCAAGAATGTATTAAACTGGGCCTAAGCACAGCTTGAAATCATGGACGAACTATCTACCCAGTGAGGGCATCCGAGCCACACAAGAGAGTCAGGAAGCCCCAGTGGTGACCTTTCAAACACGAGACACTATCACTTGTGGCCGCAGGTTCACTTTCCGTTTGGTTCCACGGTATTTCCTGAAGCTCACCACTGCTGGGACACGCAGGGGTCAGAGCAGACCCAAATCTCTCTCCTCAGATCCTGGGGGGACGAGAAAATAAACAAAACATCCAGGACACAGGACAGTGAGGAGCACGCCCAGAGGCTTCTGGGAAACACCCCCCCCCACCCCAATTGGTCCTTCCCCTCCACCTGCTGCAGCCGTCTGGGTCTGACCTGCGGGGACAGCACCTGGCAGGCCTGTCTCCTGCACTCAGCGCGTCAGGTTTCCCTGGGTGTCCGTCCAGACAGAACACTCTCCTTTCCTGACCCTTCAAAGTAACTCGTCCCCAGTAACCGGGACCCCATCTTCCCCGCCGCGCAGACAAGGCTCCTCCGCTGGCTGGCTTCTCTGGAGGAGCTGCCTGCTCCGTCCTCACCACCCTGCAGACTGATCTTCACCAAACAGGTTTAAAAATAAGACGGATGCCGTTTGTTCCTCCCCCAGCAAAATGCTCACAAGTGGCAAAAGGCTAATTAGCAGCGAAGCACTGTTTCTTCTGAGCTGGTGCAACGACCTAACAGCCCATCTTGCATGACAGCCGTGCAGCATGACCATTTGTTTCTTACGTAAGAGAACTGCGGACTAGAATAAAATTCCTGACAACAGGCTTTGTTTCAACGGCCAACTATTTTCTATGTTAATGCAACCTTCCAGACAAGCATTTACTGAACACCTTCATGAGCATTAAAATCCTAAGGAACCTATCTGCCCCGGCCGGTGTGGCTCAGTGGGTTGGGGCATGTCCTGTACACCAGAAGGCGGCGGGTTTGATTCCTAGTAGGACACAAGCGGAAGGTAACTGATCGATTGCCCCCCCCCTCAAACAAAACCTATCAGAGACCATGCTAAATGTGGGGTCTGAACTGTTTCCCTGCCCTCCAATACCTGAGGGAAATGCTAACGTTAAAGAGAAGCCAGAGCATCATGAGGAGGTCAGTGCTCAGTGTGAGCCTGACCCACTGGGGAGCATTGCTCCGGTGAGACAGCCCAGCCCTGTGCCTCCTGAGCACACAGCCTGTGAGGACAGGGTCCCTCCGCGTCCCTCCACACACACACAGGGAGGCACTGCTCCTCAGCCCCACCGCCAGCTGCTCCCACGCTGTCCCACCGACATGCTGCCTGCAACTGCACTGTGAGCTGGCCAGGACTGGAAAGACACACTTCTGAAATGTAGACATTCCAATAAAATGTACATTCTCACTAGCAACACATTCCAATAAACATTTTCTATGATCTCACTTACCAGAACCCCACAAGGCCAAGAATGAAACCGAGCGGCTTCTAAGCAGATCTGTGCCCTGAACTTGTGACAAACGTGCCATAGACTGCCCAGTTGGAGGCCTGCTTGGAGGCCCCGCCTGCCTCGTTCCCGGACCCCGTCTTCTCCCAGCCCACCTTGCTCTGCTGGCCACTGGGGGCTGCCCCTCCACACAGCGCAGCACCACAATCATCAGTGCGCGTCCTTCCAGCACCAACAGAAGGCAGTCGCCGGCGGGGGGACGCACCCCTGATGTACCTGCTGGGGTCTGTCCTCTGGAAAGGCCGGAGAGGACCCGAATGCAGGGAGAAAGGCTCAGCTGCCGGAGCTGATCCCGTGCCTGGTCTCAACGGTCACCTCCCAACGGAACTCTCCACCCGGCCCTGCTTCTCAAGACAGAACCATGCAGCTGCTCGGAGCCCATGAAGGTAGGCGTGGTCCTTTGTCCTTCCCAGGACCGACTTCAGACCCGGTCTCCGTCCCACATGGTTTCCAGTCAGCTTCCTGTTCCCTATAAGTTCTCAGGACTGAGACATCAAAGATGCAGCCACAGAGGCCGTTTCTGTAGCTGTGCTCAGACCAGAGGTTCTGGGCACCCTGAGTGGCAGCACCCATGTCCGAGATGAGCCAGGGGCGGGACCTCTGGGAGGAGGTCCGGGCACCTTCTCTCCCGTGTGGCTTGGGGCCCACAGGCTCTGGTCATGATGTGAAGATGTGAGAGCACCACCCACATCGCAGAACTGCTGGACCTCAGTTGACTGTGGCACCCCCACCCCCACCCCGTGGATCCCTCCTTCAACCCTCGTTTTCCCACCTGGAGTATTGGTTGTCACATCTACAATGACCATGACCGGAGCACCTAGGGTGCCACCAGCTGGGGCTTCCCGTTCTGGGTGACATCTCCTCCCGTCAGGGTGGGCATCTAAGGGTGCCCAGTGCAGTCAGATGAGGCTGGGACAGACCTGCGAGGGGAGCTCCGGAGATGGGCTCACCCGTTTCCCCCATGTTTGCAGCCCCTGCCCGTCTTCCCAAACCACACCGCCAGGAGCTGTGACTGAAAACAGAGAACTCAGTCCAGCAACTCACAGAGCCTGTCTGTAAAATCTGTTTTGAATTGCTACACGTACAATTAGAAATGTAGCTTCCAAAAATCAACATGCCTCTTAACACGCAGGGGGTAGCTTGGAACAAAAAATTAATTGGCTCTAAAGGGAAATCTTAATCCATAAGGTACAAAGGACAGGAGTCTCTATGGAAGCATACAAGTCTTCCAACGCCTTAAAAACCTAATGCCGCCCCCCTTTAATGGTATTTGAAAAATTTTAGTCTGAAATGGTAAAAATGATCACCCCAGGGAACATTCTGACTAGCTCTAGAAAGTGCCAACACGCATTATTACTTGCATTCGACATAAAAAAGAATGCAGCCCAAGCTGATATTCAACAGGGAAAATAAAATAAGACAGGGTTTCACTGAGAGACTACCTACAGTGTTCAGGTACCACATTCTTTTTGATATTTCATTTGTTTTCCTATGCATACTCTTTTGTATTTATAACCAGACTGCACACAATTTTCTTGATTTTTTTGCCATCAACCACATCATTTTTCTTTGCTTTTCACAAACATCACCTTTAAGGCCTAAGTCTCAATCTGACTTTCATCAGCTCTAATTGTAACAGAAACCTTCCAGTAAGTTTCTGAAGATGCTTTTAAACCCTGTAAACAATCCAAATATTATACATGAAGATGTAAGTAGTTTTTCAACAGTGAGAAATACATAAAAAATGTTCAATATCAAAGCAATTTAAAAATAAAGGAAGGTGAACCGAAACAGGTTTGGCTCAGTGGATAGAGCGTCGGCCCACAGACTGAAAGGTCCCGGGTTCGATTCCGGTCAAGGACATGTACCTTGGCTGCGGGCACATCCCCAATAGAAGATGTGCAAGAGGCAGCTGATGGATGGTTCTCTCTCATCAATGTTTCTAACTCTCTATCCCTCTCTGTAAAAAATCAATAAAATATATTTAAATAAATAAATAAAGGAAGGAGAGATTCATACTTTTACCCTGGTAGCATGAAAAGATGGTGAAGAAATAAGAATTTTAAAAATAGACATTTTTCTGGAAGGCAGTCTGGCAAAAACGTATGAAAATGTAAGACATGTCTACCTTTGACTCAGCAACTCCATCTCCTGGAATTTATGCCAAGGACATAACCAGAAAATGTGCAGATACTTATATGGCACAAGGATGTGGACACTGTATAACTGCGAAACAGAGCAAGGACACCCAAATGTCCATCAATGGGAGACTGGCTACAAGGCACCCTGCCAGGGTCCCTCTGAACTCCTGGACCGCAGGTTCCCAACCGCTCACTCTGTCACCACAGGAACAACGCACCCAAACGAAAGCGACCCAGGACAAATCCCTCAGTAGGCTAGTGTCGTCCAGATGCACCAAGGACTTGATTCCTGGTCAGGGCACATACAAGAAGCAACCAATGAATGTATAAAGAAGCAGAACAACAGATCGAGGTTTCTCTCAAATAATGAAATAATAATTTTAAAAAACCAGAAATGAGTATGCAATCAGACCACGTTCACAACATGATGTGAAGAGGTTACAGAGCTTCATTCTGATCTCCGTTTAAGGGTAGGTTAGACACAGAAAAATAGTATTTTGAGTGATCTTCATCTTCCATATTTTCTTCAGTGAGAATTTTGCAAAGATTTTTTTTTTAACAAGGGAAAACACACCCCAAAACAGGCATTTTAGAAAATAAAGAGCCGTGTCTAAAATAGCCTTATATTCACCATAACATGTTAACTTAAACTTACCTCCTTTTCCTCATTCTGCCCCTTGGTGAGGAAACTTGAAAGATAGTAAACTGGGTAAAAGCACAAAAAAGAATTCTTACTCTGGCTTTTTTTTGCCCCCCTTTCCACAGGAGACCCAATGCTGTACTGGCTCTCACCACTATGAGCTATTAAAAACTTGCTATCTCTTTTATTCGTTGATTTCAGAGAGAGGAGAAGGGGGGGGGTGTGTATCAATCTGTTGTTCCCCTTACTTATGCACTCATTGGTTGCTTCTTGTATGTGCCCTGACGTGGTCAAACCCACAACCTTGGTATTATCTGGCTGATGCATTAATCAACTGAGCTTACAGGACCAGCCCAGGGCATCAGACAGGCATGACTTTGAAACCGACTTCACGAACAAAGTTGCTGCAGAGAATTTTTAAGACTTTTCCTTTTCTTTTTTAAAATATATTTTATGGATTTTTTTACAGAGAGGAATAGAGTTAGAAACATCGATGAGAGAGAATCATCAATCAGCTGCCTCTTGCACACCCTCTACTGAAGATGTGCCCGAAACCAAGGTACATGTCCTTGACCGGAATCAAACCTGGGACCTTTCAGTACACAGGCCGACGCTCTATCCACTGAACCACACCGATTTTGGCAAGACATTTTCTTCTTAAGATTTCATCCCAACTTTATTACACAAATGCGTAAAAGCAGAAGGACTTAAATAAAGGATCACCAGCCAGAACCAGCAGCATGAGGTGGTCTCCACAGCACCTGTTGTTATAATTAAAAACATTAAATTGAGCTGAAACCAGTTTGGCTCAATGGATAGAACGTCGGCTTGGGGACTGAAGGGACCTGGGTTCGATTCCGGTCAAGGGCATGTACCTTGGTTGCGGGCACATCCCCAGCGGGGGGTGTGCAAGAGGCAGCTGATTGATGACTCTCTCTCATCGATGTTTCTAACTCTATCTTTCTCCCTTCTTCTCTGTACAAAAACAATAAAATATATTTAAAAAAAACATTTAAAAAAAAAATAAAAATATTGAGTAATTTTCCAGGAGTGTGAATGCTGCATTCTGCTGCTTAAATTTACCCAACTTTTAATGATAAAAGACATAATACAGTTTAGGGGTGTGACCCAGCACAAAGTAATTCTAGCGTATTTCTAGTTTTAAAATAACTACAGTTTAATTATCACCTGCAGATTTCTTACGTTCGAAGCATTTCGCACGTTACCCACAAATGACATAGAGTGAGTACTGTGGACAGTGTGGCCGATGATGGTTGGGAAGAACCACACTCCTAATTAGCAGATCCTGGCCACGGGACACTTCTAGCTTCGATGGGGAAACCAGTGTGTGTGTGTGGACTCTCCTCTTCCCAAGTTACTCAGGAGTCAGCCAGGCACTACTGTCCTTTAGCATCCACACATAGGAACGCTGGGAGAAAAAGCAGTTTCAATTTTGTTTTACCGCAGTGGCGGACTTTTATTTATGTCTGGATGTTTGGGCTCAACCGGGATCCAGAGAAAACCCCTGGTCCCCATAGCTCCAAACTTGAGCAATAATGCGAGTGATTGAGGAAAAAAAACTGTCAAGCAGGAATAAACTTTCACTAAAGACATACAGGTACCACCATTTGCCCACCACCCAGAACTAAAGTATCATTGCTGACATGTACACATAAGGAACTGTTTGACACTGGAATTGGGTCCCAAAGAACTGGTGGCCCAGAAAGAAACTCACTACAGACTGATTCATATGCCTTTCAGCATAACCATTAGTGCTTGTCTCATTTTTGATTCTTATATTTCCCGTAGGACATGATCTCACTCATCTAGGGGAAATGGTGAACAACACAGACTGATGAGCAAGAACAGACCCAGAGATAAGGAGCCACGGGTCAGACTGTTAGAGGGAGGGGATAAAAGGGAGAGATCAAGCAAAGGACTTGTGTGCACACATATGAGCCTAACCAGTGGTCAAGGACAATGGAGGGGGGGGCATGAGTAGGGGGGGTGGGGGATTGGAATGGGGGGTTGAGGACAAATATGTTATACTTTAATCAATAAATTAAAAAAAAAAAAAAAAGACATACAGGTCCCCGAAGAAGAGTTAGTACTGAAACAGAAACGCGAAGCTCCAATTCGACTGCCGTTTAGAGACCACCGGGAGCCTTTCAAGAGGGTTGGGGAGGGTTTTTCACGTGAGATTGGAACGTGTGGCCAGAAGCAAACACACAAACTCCTGACGTTGACAAAACAGGCCATTTCCCTTTTTTTTCCTTTTTTCTTAGCCTCTTCTTGTCCGAGGTTATGTCCTGCAGGTTTCCCAAAAGATTGATAAATGGCGATTCGCCCTGGGGACAGTCGCCAGACACTGCCGTCTCTACCTAGACCCTAACCGGCGTGTGCGCCGGAGCACCAGCCTTCCGGGTCTCCCAGGAGCCGAGGTTCCGGGGCGCGGGACCGTGGTAACTTAGAACCTGGACTTTCCCGCGAAGGTATGCACACGTGGGGGCACCGCGCGGCCGGCCGCGCCCTCCGCTCCTCGCAGCGCTCGGCCCCGGCGCCAGGGAGCCCGGGCCGGGCCTCCTTCAGGGCCCGCCGGGCCCGGGAGAGCGGAGGCAGCCTTCGCCCAGCTCGGGCCGGAGGGCCGGCCGGGGGACGGGCGCTGGGCCAGGGCGCAGGCCGCCTACCTAAGGATGTTGTGCGCCTCCATGCTCCGGTTCTGGTTGCTCGAGCAGACCACCGCCACCCGCAGCGGCGACGACGGCATGGCGGTGGCCTCGCCGTCCGCTCCCTCCGGCTCGGGACTCCCACCCAGGCGCGGCTCTTCCGCGCGAGCAAGATGGCGGCCGCGGCCCCCGGAAGTCATGACGCCAAGCGGCGGCGCCGACGACGTACCGCGTCGGGAGGCGCGGCGCGGGAGAACACACGGCGCCCCGCAGGCCTCCCCGCGCGACCTGAAACCGGGCGGCGGGCGGAGGGAGGCCCACCGACGGGCGCCGGGCGGGCGAGCTCGCCTCTGCTCCGAGAGGGCGCAGCCGCGGCCCGCGTTCCTCACAGGAGCGGCCCACCGACCGCGTCGGCGTGCTTACGTCAGGAGGCTGCGCCGCCGTCGCCGAGAGTGACGTCAGGCGTCGCGAACGTCCCGCCGCCGTCGCTCCCAGTGACGCTGCGCCGGCCCAGACCAGCGTGGGAGGCTGCAGGTCGCGACCTGGCGCTTCTCAGGGCGGCGCTCCGCGCCCCAGAAACCCCTTGGGCCCCGGGTTCTCGCTCTCGCCGCCGGGGCGCTAGCGTCCGGCCAACCCCAGAGCCTCCCGCCCTCCCTCCGCTGCCCGCGCCTCTCCGGGACGGGCGCCGCGGCCTGCCGCCGCCCTCCCGCGGGAGCCCTGCAGTGTCACACTGAATAACGTCTTGGGCGAGTCTGGAGAGGAAGCCTAGATGGCGTCAGTGTCAGCACTTAGGACGGAGCCCCTGCCCGAGAGGGAGCCGCGGGAGGCGCTCTCGAACCCCCGCCGTGGGGAGAACCCCGCGGGGACGGCTCTGGCTCAGCACCAGCTCCACGTGGTGGCTGGTCCTATCCTTCACTTCCTCTTCCGCTCTCGAATGTGCTTCCTCCATTTTCCTCCGGGCGGAAACCGCAACCGGACTGGCCATGGCTGTTCCTACAGGCTTGTTTTGTTTGTTTGTTTCTTTAAAAATATATTTTATTATTGATTTTTACAGAGAGGAAGAGAGAGGGACAGAGAGCTAGGAACATCGATGAGAGAGAAACATCGACCAGCTGCCTGTTGCACACCCCCTACTGGGGATTAAGCCCGCAACCAAGGTTCATGCCCTTGACTAGAATCGAACCCGGGACCCTTCAGTCCGCAGGCCGACGCTCTATCCACTGAGCAAAACTGGTTTCGGCTGTTTTGTTTGGTTTTACCCCTAAATATATCCTTTTTGGTGAATGAACTCCCGGCCGACTTTTCACTTACGTCCGGCCTGTTTGGGGCTCACCTGGGATCCAGAGACCCCTGGTCCCCATAGCTCCAGGTCTGGGGAGCAAACAGGTGCGGCGCCCACAGATCCAGCTGAGCTCGTTTTCCTCCTCGGCTCGGGAGCTCCAGGGTAAGTTCTCCCGGGTCCGACCTTCTGCTTTTGTGTTCTGAAGCTCTCTGGGCTTGATTCGGGATCTGTTTAGAGTTTTCGGGGGTTTTGTCTCTTTTTCATTTTAAAAAAATATATATTTTATTGATTTTGTACAGAGAGGAAGGGAGAGAGAGAGAGAGAGAGAGAGAGAGAGAGAGAGAGAGAGAAACATCGATGAGAGAGAGTCATCGATCAGCTGCCTCTTGCACACACCCCACTGGGGATATGCCCTCAACTAAGGTACATGCATGCCCTGACCGGAATCGAACCCGGGTCCCCTCAGTCCCCAAGCTGACGCTCTATCCATTGAGCCAAACAGGTTTCGGCTTGTCTCTTTTCTTAATGTATTTTATTGATTTTTTTTCACAGAGAGAAAGAGAGAGGGATAGAGAGTTAGAAACATTGATGGGAGAGAAACATAGATCAGCTGCCTCCTACACACCTCCCACTGGGGATGTGCCGGCAACCAGGGTACATGCCCTTGACCAGAATCGAACCTGGGACCCTTCAGTCCACAGTCCGATGCTCTATCCACGAGCCAAACCGGTCAGGGCTATTTTTTTTTTCTGTTAGAAGGCCATGGTCGTTTGGGCTCTCGTTTGACACGTTGGCTTCATCCCTGGGGGGCCAGGCTGTGTCTTGGGACGGCTTGTCAGTGAGCTTCTGTCTGGAACCAGACTGCCCCACTGAGACTGTCGTCCAGCCATTGGCCAGGTGGGGAGGAGAACGATGGTGTTTGTTCTGAAACGAGGCAATATCACCCCCTGCCTCCCGCTGTGGGCCGGGTTACTTGCACGGGGAAGAGTCACGAACTTGCGCTGTGACTACTCCCGGTGCCCAGGATAGCTGTCCAGTGCCTGCTGAGTGGTGCCCGGATCCACGCATCTCGCTGCCACCCGCAGTCCGCTATGGGGTTTCCCTTAATAAAATGCACCAGAGGCAGCCTCTTCCAGAGGCCTTCTCCAACCTCTGCTTACCGAGGTGGGTGCTCTGTCACAGGCCCTTCCCCTGGGTCTGCGGGCAATGACAGCAGACTCTGTCCTGGGCAGGCCATGGGCTTTCCTTCTATGACCAGGCTGTTCTAACGGGAGACTGCTCACAGCGGGACTGGCCAGGACTGAGCCTGCAGGTTGCTTAAGCTGATTTAACTGGGCCCTTGTCCTAGCAGTGGTCGGCAAACTCATTAGTCAACAGAGCCGAATATCAACAACGATTGAAATTTATTTTTTGAGAGCCAAATTTTTTAAACTTAAACTTTTTTTTTAACGCCACTTCTTCAAAGTAGACCCGCCCAGGCCGTGGTATATTGTGGAAGAGCCACACTCAAGGGGCCAAAGAGCCGCATGTGTCTCGCAAGCCGTAGTTTGCCGATCATAGTTAGAGAAAAGCTTATGGTCTCAGTTATCTGAATATTTTCAAGGTCTCCCGACTACGTGGACCCTGGCTGAATTTATGTTTAAAAATCACAGTCCTTGCTGAAACCAGTTTGGCTCAGTGGATAGAGCGTCGGTCTGTAGACTGAAAGGTCCCAGGTTTGATTCCAGTGAAGGGCATATACATTGATTGTGGGCACATCCCTGGTAGGGGGTGTGCAGGAGGCAGCTGGTCAATGATTCTCTTTCATCGATGTTTCTAGCTATCTATCCCTCTCCCTTCCTCTGTGAAAAATCAATAAAATATATATTAAAAAAAATAAAAACCACTGTCCTTGCCAAAACTGGTTTGGCTCAGTGGATAGAGCGTCGGCCTGTAGACTCAAGGGTCCCAGGTTCAATTCCGGTCAAGGGCGTGTACCTCGGTTGTGGGCACATCCCCAGTAGGGGGTGTGCAGGAGGCAGCTAATGGATGTTTCTAACTCTGTATCCCTCTCCCTTTCTGTAAAAAAAAAAAAAAAAAAATCAATAAAATATATATATTTTAAAAATAATAAAAACCACAGCCTCTCCTCATGTGCATTTTTAACTAAATGGACAATGTGACCAAAAGTAATTTAGGTTCTCGGTAGTTACAGGAAACATTTGAGATTCTAAAACTTAACTTTTTAAAAAAATATTTTTTTTATTGATTTCAGAGAGGAAAGGAGAGGGAGAGAGAGAAAGAAACATCAATGATGGCCCTAGCCAGTTTGGTTCCATGGATAGTGTCAGCCTTCAGACTAAAGAGTCCTGGGTTCAATTCAGGTCAAGAGCATATGTCTGGGTTGCAGGCTCCAGTAGGGGGCGCAGGAAGCAGCCAATTAGTGATTCTCATCATTGATGTTTCTATCTCTCCCTTTACCTTCCTCTCTGAAATCAATAAAAATATTAAATAAGAGAGAATGAAAGAAACATCAATGATGAGAGAAAATCATTTGGATTGATCCCCAAACCTGGGCATGTGCCCTGACTGGGAATCGAACTGTGATTCACATGTCAACTCCTGATTCACATGTCAACGCTCAACCACTGAGCCATGCTGGCTAGCATCCAAACTTTATTTAAAAATATATTTTATTGATTTTTTTACAGAGAGGAAGGGAGAGAGATAAAGAGTTAAAAACATTGATGAGAGAGAAACATTGATCAGCTGCCTCCTGCACATCTCCCTCTGGGGATTGCCCACAACCAAGGTACATGCCCTTAACCAAAGTTGAATCCGGGACACTTCAGTGCACAGGACGATGCTCCAACCACTGAGTCAAATTGGTTTTGGCATCCAATCCAAACGTTTTAAAAAGTTTAATTGGACAACCGCAGCTCTGAAATTGCCAAATGGGACACCTATTTTGAGTGGTATTTTGAGGCTTCCAAACATTACCAGGAATCTGAGGTTGCCTCTTCACAAATGGTTTTAGAATTAACTGAAGCCAATCAGCTTTTTAAAATATATATATATTTTATTGATTTTTTTACAGAGAGGAAAGGAGAGGGATAGAGAGCTAGAAACATCGATGAGAGAGAAACATCGATCAGCTGGCTCCTGCACACCCCCTACTGGAGATGTACCTGCAACCGAGGTACATGCCCCTGACTGGAATTGAACCTGGGACCCTTCAGTCCGAAGGCCGATGCTCTATCCACTGAGCCAAAGCAGTCCTGGCAATTTTATTAATTTTTTTACAGAGGGAGAGGGAGAGAGAGCCAGAAACATCAATGAGAGAGAAACATCCATTAGCTGCCTCCTGCACACCCCCTACTGGGGATGTGCCTGCAACCAAGTTCATGTCCTTGACCGGAATTGAACCTGGGACCCTTGAGTCTACAGACACTCTATCCACAAAGCCACACTGGCCAGGGCCCAGCCAGCTTTTGGCTTCGGAAGCCTCCGGTTCCTTGCCTCTGTTGCAGGCCTGCCTACCTGCTGGACTCCCCTTTCTTAGGCTCCACCCCTGGAGCCATCTGGCTTCCACTCCTGCCTCCATACCTCAGGCTCCAGCCCCGCCTCCGGTGCCCGCCCCGCTCGAACCTCCTCTCACTCCCCCCTCCCCCCTGTACGGGGCCCTTTAAAGGTAAGCCCTCTGAGGGCTAATAACCCCCAGGCTTCCTAAGTCCCTGGACTCTAGTTGGGACTTCCCTAAGGTGACTGAGGATCCTCACAGCGTGGCCGAAGGGTTTGACCCGGTTACTCAAACCTACGGCCCGGGTTCTCCATGTGATGTCAGCTGTGTCTGCTGGCCCATGGAGGCAGCACCCGCTCTGGAGGAGACCTGCTGGATCCCACCGCCCTGGAAGGGATTTTTAGCAAAATGCTGGAAAACGTGGGGGGCTGTCCAAGGAGCAGTTGCAGCAGCCCTCCCACAGCCTGTCCGGCAGAGCAGAATCCACAGCTCCCCCAAGTCAGGTGAGTCTGTGCATGTGATCACCTTGATTTTAAGGGAAAGTCTGGTCTTCCCTCAGACGGTGAATTCACTCAAGTAGTCTTGACCTCTGAACTAGCCCAGTGGTTGAGCGTGGACCTATGAACCAGGAAGTCACTGGTCAGGGCATATGCCTGGGTTGGGTGCTCAGGTTGGGGCTCGATGCCTGGGTTTCCTGCTGGGTCCCCAGCAGGGGGCCTGCAGGAAGCAGCCAATCAGTGATTCTTTTTCATCATTGATGTTTCTAACTCTCCCTCTCCCTTCCTGAAATCAATCTATACTAATAAAAGAGAAATATGCAAATTGACCATACCTTCACGATGCTCACCTGACAAGAGTGAGTATGCAAATTAACCCAACAAAGATGTCAAGTGAATTTGCATATGCAGGCACCCAGCGGCTGGAGGCAGGAAGTTTGCACATCATAGCCATGGCGACTCTCAGGGCCTCTGGGCAGTGTGGGAAAGCAGAAGGGCGACTGGCCAGAGCGAAGGCGGTGTTGGCAGCCAGGGGAAGGAAGGCCCATTCTTGCATGAATCTTCCTGCATTGGGTCTCTAGTAAGAACACATTAAAAAGAAAAAAAAAAGCACACAGGTCGGAGGTTATCAAAAGTAAGGATTTCCTTTCAACAAAGGACATGGCAGTGTTAGCAGCACATGTACAACGTTTAAAGCAGTCAGATGTGCATGTCTAGGACTGTGTTTGACACAGCCCCCACTGGGCACATGTAGCTACCTATGTTAAACACTTATGATGCGCCCTTGCTGGTTTAGCTCAGTGGGTAGAACGTCGGCCTGTGGACTGAAGGGTCCTGGGTTCGATTCCGGTCAAGGGGACATGCCCCAGTTGCAGGCTCAATCCCCAGTGGGGTGGGGGGAGGCGTGCAAGTGCCAGCAGTTCAATGATTCTCTCTCATCATTGATGCTTCTATCTTTCTCTCCATCTCCCTTCCTCTGAAATTAACAAAGAAATATTTTCGGCAGCCACATTTCAAATCCTTAATGCCCATGACGACCAGTGACTATCAGATGGCATTGTGTTCGCCAAAAGACTGTGTTCCTATCCGGACCCTGGTCCTGGTGAACGTGACCTTATTTGGAAATAGAGGTCTTTGTGATGCCATCAGATTAAGATGAGGTCATACATTCACTTGAGCGGGTCTTATCCTGTGAGTGGTATTTTGTAAGAGGAAGGAGGCCATTCGGACCAGAGGCCCAGGGGATGCTGGGACGAGAAGACCGTTGGCTCTGCGTCCTTGGCCACTGGAGCGATGTGTCCACAAGCCACGGACCCAGAGGTGGCCAGCAGGTCCCGGAGGAGGAGGGGGCAGGAAGCAGCTTTCCCTGCAGAGCCGCCAGCCGGACCCCACCCCCCACCCTGCCGCCTGTGAGATGGCAGTTCCTTCCAGTGGCCCTCAGGAGCTAGTGCAGTACAGGTAGGAATGACTCTGGGAAGACCTGTTGAGCGGCGCTGACCCAGAATATTCATGGGGCTCCTGGAAATCAAGGGGGAAGAGAGACGCAACGGGAAAGTAAACAGAAGACCTAAATACAGCGTCGCTTTTGTGCCACCGGCCGTGAGCATGACTAACGAGAACGGGGAGCGGCGCCCAACCTCCCCGTAACTAGGAAAAAGGAAATTCAAATGATGATTGGGTTTCTGCTACTCAGGCAACGGGTGGGCGAGAGCGAGGGAGCTGAATGCCGCCGGTGCTCCTGGGAAAGGGAGGGGTGCCCGCTGCCTTAGCCATGAAGAACACACTGGCAAGATTGGCAGAGTGAAGCCAGCACACCGGAGACCCATCGTCCCCCACCAAGAGGGACTCCTGAAGGTCCCAAGGGGGACGATGGAGGGTCTTCACTGAACACTTTGATCTCAGGGCAGCTGCCTGCATCCTCCCAGCGGGAGGACTGGCGCATGAGGGGGAGGGGCACGTTGTGCAGCAACGGGAAATTAACTGTGTGCACTGTGATGTGGAGGCCTCTCAGAACCCTGGCTGGTGTGGCTCCCTTGTGTGGGCGTAGTTCCGTGCACCGAAAGGTTGCCATTTTGATTCCCGATCAGGGCACATGCCCAGGTTGCAAGCTCCATCCCCATAGGGAGCGTGTAGAAGGCAACTGATGCATGTTTCACTCTCACATGATGTTTCTCTCCTTCCTTTCCCCTCTCAAAATCAATAACAGCCCTAGCCAGTTTGGCTCAGTGGATAGAGACTGAAGGGTCCCAGGTTTGATTCTAGCCAAGGGCACATGCCTGGGTTGTGGGCTCGATCCCCAGTAGCGGGTATGCAGGAGGCAGCCGATCAATGATTCTCATCATTGATGTTTCCTTTTTCTTTTTTTTTAAATATATTTTTTATTGATTTTTTTTTTTACAGAAAGGAAGAGAGAGGGATAGAGAGTTAGAAACATCGATGAAAGAGAAACAACCATCAGCTACCTCCTGCACACTCCCTACTGGGGATGTGTCCACAACCAAGGTACAAGCCCTTGACCGGAATCGAACCTGGGACCCTTCAGTCTTTAGGCCGACGCTCTGTCCACTGAGCCAAACCGGTTAGGGCTCATCATTGATATTTCTATCTGTCTCTCCCTCCCTTTTCCTCTCTGAAATCAATAAAGAAATATATTTTTTTTAAAATAGAAATCAATGCAAAAATATCTTAAAAAATAAAAATTTGTGGTATCAAGGAAAAACTAGCAAGGTCAGCAATCCCACGTTCGAGGTAAATGATAGAACATGAGGGTGAGGACGCACCGGGGCCGGTGATGGTGAAGGGAGCCGCAGGAGAGAATCCGTCAGACTAGAACCCAAGTGAGCAGGACAGGGGCCACTGGAGTGGGATTTCAAGGGCCTCGCACGTCTGGATGTGGCTCTCACATCCTGTCCTCAGCAGGTGCAGCCTGGTCCCCTCCCTGGAGTGGGGCCACCATTCCCCCTTGTCCATCATCACCGAGGACACCCGCCCAGTCCCAGGAGATGGAGTGAGGTGAGGGGGGCTCTCTAGACTCAGGCTGAAGTGGCCAAACCACGTGTCCACCAGGCCAGGGCTTCCAGCAGCTCCCCAGCCCTGCCTGTCTCTGAGAAACCGTTCCTGTTTGTCCCTAATCCTGCCTGCGGTGCTGTGCCCCCCAGCCCCTCCAGGTTAGCCCCTGGGACTGTGAGGTCCTCACGTCCACGCTGATGAATCCGGCTTCTCCCTCGAGGCCTGTGAAGCCCCCCCTCACACAGCCCCATGGGGCCAGAGCCCAGCAGGAGGGAGGAGCCGGCAGCGGAGTCACAATCATTCCTCAGACTTAGTGTCAGAAAAAAGAAGCGAAGCAGCACAGTAACATCCCTACAGGGGAGGAAGGCACGCCGGACAGACGCCCAGAGGACAGACTGACCACCGGTGGCCCGGCCGGCGTGGCTCCGTGGTTGAGCATTGACCTATGAACTGGGAGGTGATGGTTCGATTCCCAGTCAGGGAACCCTGCCTGGGCTGTGGGCTTGTGTGCCCGGTCAGGGCCCGGAGCTGGCCATGTGTCCCTCACGTGTCCACAGAATGACTGGTGAGGGACGTGCCTGTGGATCAGGTAGGGGGTGAGCAGGGAGTCTGGCCACCGTGGGGGGATTTGAAGGGCCCCCCCCTCGCCTGGAGCTCCGGCAGGTGAGGCTGGGGCACAGCCCGGGGCATCGGCCTGGAGGGCACTCAGGCGGCCGCATGGACAGCAGTGACGATGGCCCCAGGGCGGCCTCCCGTGGCCGTTGCTCGTAGGTCTGTGACCCGGGCCCATTCCTGTCTCCACCTGACAGAGGAAGGCGGCCTGGCCCTTGGGGGTTCCTCACCCGGGCAGTTATTTCTATCTGCGTCAGAGAATGAGCTTCAGTATCTTCAGGCACCAGCCAGGCAGATGAGGCCTCCACCACCGGTGAGGCCCCGGGCCCACCTCCAGGGCGCAGGAAGGAGGAGGAGGGCTGGAGGGGCCTGGACCAGGGGGGCTGGGATGGAGCCTGGGAGGATGGATCCTGGGTGGAGGGGGACAGGCGGTGAGCTTGGGAGCATGAGGATTTGGCTGGCCACCATGTACAGGCCATCTCCCAGGCCCGGCTCGCCCGCTGACCGCACAGGGCAGGCGGTGCCTCCAGCCCTGCACCCCCACCTCTGGGAAAGGCTGCGGGGACGGGGGACCGGCCTCCCCATTGGCGAGTGGACAGGTCTGTGGCTCTAGCGGGGTGGGTTCGAGCCCATAACCAGGGCCCCAATCAGGCGGAGGGCCAGCAGGGAAGGAGGGCAGACAGCAGGGAGCCCTGTGGCCCCAGCACCCAGAGCTAGAGGATGGACGCCCCTGCCCTGGGCCCCTGCCCCTGAGGAAGACGCGGGTGCCCTTCACAGGTGGCCTGAGACAGGCTCGCCATGGCTGCTGGAGTGGAGCCCCGCCCATCCCCCAGACATGGCTGCACCCTACTCCCTCCTCCTCCCCCAGAGGATGAGTCACTCCACAGCCTGCTCCCCCAAACTCCCCCTCTTCCGGTCTGGATTTTGCTCCTCAGGGTCACAGCAGCTCCAGGATCTCAAGGACGGAGGAGGCGGGGGAGGGCCCAGAGGGAGGGTGGGTGACGAGCTAGTGCACGTCACACAGGAGCCCCAGGGTCACCCTCCGTCCTCCCCGCCCCCCCCTCCAGCTCTGGCACTGCATGGGGGGCAGGTAGGGAGGGGCCTTCCTAGAGCCGCCCACAAGCTGCCTGTCACAGCTGCAGTGTTCAGGGAGCCTGGCTGCTGCTCACTGCAGCAGGCGCTGCCCCCTGACACCCACACCCCGTACTGCAGGGCCAGTGTTTTCCCGTCTGAGGGTGCAGCTTCAAGGGCAGGGGCTGGACACCAGCCTGAGGCTGGCCGGACCTGGTCAGGCAAAGGCTCCAGGGCCAGGAGCTTGAAGGAGCCGGGAGGAAAGGGGCCCAGCTCCCTTCCCTGTCCCCAGCTCCCTCCCTCTCTCCCTCCTCTTTCCCCTCCCTCTCCCCCACTCCCTCTGCTTTTCCCCTCCCTCTCCCCCTCTCCCCCACTCCCTCTCTCCCTCCGCTTTTCCCCTCCCTCTCCCCCTCTCCCCCACTCCCTCTCTCCCTCCTCCTCTCTCCCCTCCCAAATAAGCACACAGGCAGCGGTTTGAGTCTAAAGATGATGGATGTTTAGACATGGGCACGAGGCTCACACCTGACCAGCAGCACACCACGGGCGGGCACAGCGAGGACAGCGGGAGGGAGCGGGCACTGGGGTTGCCGCCAGGGTGAGGGCGAGGGTGCGAAGGGTTAGCCACAGTGACTCCAGAAGTGCCAGATCCAGGGGGTCACAGTCGGGGGCTCCCACGGAGGGCAGGCACGCCACACCGCACCCCTCCCGGCACCCGGCACTGCAAGGTGGTCAGCACAGGAAGCAGCCTGGGCGAGGGCACTCGGGTCTGTCCGGAGAGGGGCACGGCCAGCCTTCCCACCGCAGTGGGTGTGAGGGCAGCCGCATCCCCACCCGATCCTGGGCTCCCGGCCCCCCCATCGCAAGAGGGGGGGCGTCCTGTCCGTCATGATGCAGACCACAGTGCGAGGTCCAGCTGGGCTGGGCTGGCATCTCGTCTGCCCTCCGGGGCCAACGCTGCCCCTTCCGACCAGGCCCCCTCTTCCCAGCCATCTGCCCCCACTTACCACAGGAAGTCCCCGTCAGAGGCAGCACTGCAAAATGAAAAGGGGGGCTCCCAGCCAGCTTCCCCCCCCCCGCCCCCGCCAAGGTCAGAGGAGCTGGAGGCCAGGCCCCACCAGCTGAACCCTATCCATCCGGGCTCCCAGCTGGTCAGACACCCCCCGCAGGGACACACCACGGGGCACTGTCTACCGAGGCTCCTGCACAGCCTGAGGGGGGACTCTGGCCCAAAGCGCGCGCACACAGCCCAGCCCGCCCATCCGGGGGCCACAGCTCCCTCCGGGCTGCAGGGAGGGGCCGGGGACACTAAGGCACAAGGCTAACCTAAGCCACGGGGAGGGGTGCAGAGCGGACAAGGCCCGGGGGGCCTGGAGCAGCAAAGCGCACAGGAACCAAGCAACGCACAGGCTGGAGGTGCAGGCGACGTCCCAGGGGGTGATGCCAGCGGCTCTCGCCAGGAGGCGCTCTCTGTCCTCACAGTCAGTCCCTGCAAAGGCCTCGGGGGAAGGGGAGGGGCCCGGTGGCGGCCCGCACCCCGCTCCGCAGGCCCCAGGGCCAGTCTCGCACTGGATTCCGGGGAGCGGGCAGCTGGATGGTGAAGAGGCGGGATGAGTCCCAGGTGGCGGCGCAGGCCCGCGCGCTCTCCATCTCCATCTCCATCCGCAGCGGCCCTGCGCGGACAGCCTGGGGGGGGTGAGGGGGGAGGGACGGGGGGCAGGGCGGGGGACAGGGCCCCCCGCGGCCATCCTCTGGCTCAGGGCTGGCGGCGCAGGCCGGGGCGCCCGAAGGACGGGTGCATGAGGTTCTCGGTGATGTAGGCCACCAGCAGGCAGATGACCACCAGCATGACGCAGATGGAGCCGCCCACGGCGGTCATGGCCACCACGATGTCGCGCATGCCGCCCGGCTCCGCCACGAACTCCACGCACTCGGGGGGCGGGATGTCATCGATGCCGCGCTGGCTGTGCACGGGCAGCGGCTGCAGGCACAGGCGGTAGCGCACGCCCTCGTGCACCTCGGGCAGCAGGTAGTCGCGGCAGGAGGTGCCGAGCAGCACGCGCTCGCAGGGGAAGCGCGTGTAGGCGCCGCGCCACGAGCACTCGAGCAGCAGGGAGCGCAGGCGGCGCGCGCGGCCGGCCGGCAGGCGCCACTGCACCAGCACGCTGCGGTTGCGCAGGACGCTGGCGCGCAGCATGCCGCCGGCCGAGGTGTGCGCCTTGCAGCCGGGCTCCTCGCAGCGGAAGCCGCGCATCGCGGTGCGGAAGCACAGGCGCGCCGCGCCGCTCGCCTCGGGGTCCTCGGGCAGCAGCTTGTAGGGGCACCAGGGCGTGTCGGCCGGCGGCTCCCAGCTCGCGGGCGTCGGGGTGTCCGCGGCGCAGGGCGGCGGCCCGCGGGCGGCCAGCAGCAGCAGCAGCAGCAGCAGCGGCGGCAGCATTGGCGGCGGCAGCGACCCGGAGCGCATCCTGCCTGCGGCGGGGCTGGCGCAGCTGCGGGACTCCGGCTCCTCGCGGGGACGCGGGCTCGTGGGCGCGGGCGGAGGGTCACGCGGGCTGCGCCGCCGCCGCCGCCGCTCCCCGCGCTCGCCCCCCGCGCGCCGTGCCCCCCGCCGCCGCCGCCGCCGCCCCCGCCCGCTCCCTGCGCCCTGTGCGCGCTCGGACCCGGCGCGGCGGAGGCGGGGCCGCCCCACGCTCCGCCCCCTTAACCCTCGCAGGGCCGTGGGCCTGGAGGGGGAGCGCGCGGGGGACGTGGGCGCGCGCCCCGGGGTCTCCCAGCCCCGGCCGCGCGGGTGTGGCCGGCTCCGCGCGCGTCCGCCGGTCCCTCCGCCTCCGGCCGTGTGAGCGCCCCTGGGCCCGCGCCCCCCAGGCCCTGGCCGCTCCATCCCATCCCTGCCTCCACCTTCTGGTGCTCCAGACCCACCGCCCTCCAGGGCTGAGGGCACGGGGCTTACCAGAGTGGAGACAGGGGCCCTCGCAGGCTGCAGTGCTGTCGCTGGTTCCCAGCTCTGCACAGCCACGGGGCACCCACTCACCCATGGAGCACCCCACCCCACCCCACCCAGCCTCACTGGTTCATTTTCTTTCTTTTTAAAAATATATTTTATTGATTTTTTTTTTCTTTTACAGAGAGGAAGCGAGAGGGATAGAGAGTCAGAAACATCCATCAGCTGCCTCCTGCACACCATCCACCGGGGATGTGCCCGTAACCGAGGTCCATGCCCCTGACAGGAATCGAACCTGGGACCTTCCAGTCCACAAGCCGACGCTCTATCTACTGAGCCACACCAACCAGGGCGTTCCTGGTCATTTTCAAAAAGTCCAGGTCAGCACCAGATCTCAAGGCCTCAGAGCCTGAAGCCAAGGGTCAGACCCTCCACTTCTCCCTGCTCCGCCCAGCACCCAGCACGCCTCCTTACCGGCCTGGAGGGCCCTGACCCCAAATCCAGGCCTCTGCGGCTCGTGGGGACCTTCAGCATCTGGGGGTGAAGGCTGGGAGAGAGGCCCTCCCCGGCCCAGGCCTGGCTCCTCCCTCCTCCTCAAGCAAAGAGGGCCCAGGGCTTGGACCCTGCCCCAGCTTTTAAAAATATATATTTTATTGATTTTTTTTTACGGAGAGGAAGAGAGAGGGATAGACAGAAACATCGATGAGAGAGAATCATCCATCAGCTGCCCCCTGCACATCTCCTACTGGGGATGTGCCCGCAACTGAGGTACATGCCCTTGACCGGAATCCATCCTGGACCCTTCAGTCCGCAGACCGACGCTCTATCCACTGAGCCAAACCGGTTCTGGCTGCCCCACAGGGAAGCAGACAGTGATGGTGATCTAAGCCCACCCGGAACCCCGCGGAACGCGGGTCAACTTGCTCACACCGGCTGCAGTGGGAACCGGGGACAAGGGCAGGGGCTCTGCCTGCGGGGAGGGGCGCCGGGGGCAGGTGGCAGTGCGGGGAGGGGGTGCGGGACCAGGTGAGGAGAGGGGCCCCCATGCTCTCCGTGCCTTAGTCTGGGGCAGCCCCTGGAGGGCGCACGCGCTTTCTCCCCGCGTTTTGCGATCACAAGCCGCGCCCAGCCCTGGAACACAGGCTTCCTGCAGACACCCAAAGGCGCCGGGCCTGGGTCGCCCCATCAGCACCCCAGGTTCAGGGCGCCTCCGGCCGGGGGCCCGCGGCGCGCAGCTGCGGGCGGGCGGCGACCGCCACCTGCTGGCCGCGGGGAGTAAGTTCCCCTCAGGCCCTCCTCCCTTTCAGCCATGCCCTGGGGGTTCTTGGACAAGAACTTTCCATTTTAAATCGCTTTCAGCCCTTTTCCTGTCCTTGGATCATCTTCTCTCTCTCTCTCTTTTTTAAAATATATATTTTACTGATTAGAGAGGAAAGGAGAGGGAGAGAGTCAGAGACATCAATGAGGAGAGAAACATCCATCATCTGCCTCCTGCACACACCTCAATGGGGATGTGCCCGCAACCAGGGTACATGCCCTTGACCGGAATCGAACCTGGGACCCTTCAGTCCGCAGGCCGACGCTCTATCCACTGAGCCAAACCGGTTAGTGTTCTCTTTCTTATCCAGGAGTTGCCTCAGCCTTTTGTAAGTTGCAAAGAGTTTGTTTCTGGCCTCTGGCTTTGCCTGTAACCGCTCCAGCCGGACAAACACGCTTGACCTGGGGCTTTGTCCTTCCTGGAGGTGAGGTTCAGATGTTCAGGAAGTCCCCCGGTCCTGAGGCCAAAGAGCAAATGTCCTTTGGGCCCCCAGGACTTAAGTGGTTTGTTTTATTTATTTATCTATTTACTCTGGACCTCAGTTTTGGTCAACTCAGGTCTCAGAGATATGTATGTCTGCACAGAGAGGTCTGGCTGGCAGTCTGAACTCCCCGCTCCAGGGCCTGGCCTTGGACCTTGGGGAGTGTGTGTGTGTGTGTGTGAGGGGGGGGGCTTTCCCACACCGTGCCCAGCCGCATGGCCCTGGGCGGGCACACGTCTCAGCCCGCCTTCTCGGGGTCCTCATCTGTGAGTCGCGATGGATACCACCACCTGGCTGGCCGGGCTGAGTAAGGAGAACCTGTGAAAACACACGTGCCCAGGACTCAGTAAGCACTGCACAGTTTATTTGAGATAATTACAGGCGGAAGAGACTGAAAAGTGGGGGTTCGCTGGAAATCTGTGCTCCGTGGTTGGGGCAAACAAGCTCCCTCCCCACTCTGCTTTTAGAAGGGAGCCTGGCAGACCGGCACCCAAGGAGAGACAAGGGGGGCCCAGAATAAACATTCACCAGAGGAGGATCCAGCCCTGGACCACCTCTGCCTCAGAGAAGACCCCTCCTCCGTCTTGTTTAAGACACTTTTATTGGAAGCTTTTCTGACACTGTCAGGGGGGCTTGATCCTCCCAACACAGTGTCTCGCTCTCGGATTTCCGCAGGGAAAGAAGGCTCACCAGACGTTTGAGGAAAGCTGTCACTGGAAGTGGACAGTCCAGAGCAAAGGGAGAGAAGGAACCGGGTTGGAAGAATCAACACCGAGAGCAGGAGGAAGGCTTAGAAGAATCTATAATTAAACTAAAACGAGGAAAATGCCCGCAGGAAGAACATTGTGTGTGTGAGGAAAGGAGTCAGGGAAAGTGGATATGAGCTCAGAAAGGGAAGAAATGGGAGCCCGAGGTGTTTTCATACCATCCAGCAATTCTCCAGCGCTCAGCAGACCCTGGCCAGTGTCCTACAACTTAAACCATCTGTAGGCCCTGGTGGGGTAGCTCAGTGGGTTAGAGTGTCATCCCAATACTCCAAGGTTGTGGGGTTCACCTCTGGTCAGGTCACATACTAGAATCAACCAACGAAGCATAACTAAATGTAACATCCTATCCCTCTCCCTTCCTCTTTAAAATCAATAAAAAAAATATTAAAAAAAACACTCCTAAGTAGATGGACATGAACCTCTGGGATGAAAAAGACAACTGTGTGTATAGATCCATGGGAATAGAAAGGTCCACATCGATGTGTATCATTGTGACACTTGACAACACAGGATAAAGATCCTACACGCTTTCTCAGAGAACAAACATATCCTATACAAATCGCCAGGAATCAGAATGGCTTTGGAGTTTTCAACTGCCCGCCTGGGAGCTGAAAGAAAAAAAAAAAAAACCACAAACAAAAAACCTATGAATTCAAAATATCTTGAAGGAAAAGTATTTCCCACCTGGAATCCCATACCCTGCCAAATGATCAATCAGAGTGAGAGTAGAATAAACACACTTCAGATATGGACCCTTCCCAGGAAGCTATTAGAGGGCTAACCAAGTAGGGGGTCAGCACAGGTTCCAAGTAACGGACTCCTGCACCAGGGAGAGGCAGAGCCAGCAGGATGAGTAGAGAAAGATGACAGTATGGATGGCTAGGAAGCCATCAGTCTGGACTGGAACAGGAGGCCCGGGGCTCTGGCAGAGAGGTCTCCAGGAATTAAATAGAATGTCTGAGCCTTTGGAAAATGTTGTCAATAGGCATGTGGCAAAGATGTTAGAGGCTTGGGGGGAATTAGGTATGAGTTAGTAAAATTCTAGGCGTAAGAAAAATACTAGGGCCGAAGCCAGTTTGGCTCAGTGGTAGAGCGTCGGTCTGCGGACTGAGGGGTCCCGGGTTCGATTCCGGGCAAGGGCACATCCCCGGGTGTGTGTGTGTGTGTGTGAGTGTGTGTGCAGGGGGCAGCTGGTCGATGTTTCTCTCTCATCGACGTTTCTAGCTCTCCCTCTCTGTAAAAAAAATCAATAAAATAAAAAAAAGAAAAGAAAAATTACTAGGTATTAACGAAAAAGAAAAAAAAATACTGTGAAAGAACAGAGGCAGAGTTTTATGCAATAACAGGTGACATAGCAGCAAGCACCAGACCGGTGATGTAATCCTAATGGGAGGGAGGTCACGTGGCCATAGGGAGGGGGAGGGGGCAGGGTTGTTTGGAGATAAAGTTCTCACTGACATCTGGAAGTCCACAGAAATGTCTAAACACATAAAGGACCAGCAGCCCCTGGTTTAGAAACATGTAGGTTCTGGCCCAACCAGTTTGGCTCAATAGATAGAGCGTGGACCTGCGGACTCAAAGGTCGGGGGTTCGATTCCGGTCAAGGGCATGTACCTTGGTTGCGGGTGCATACCCAGTAGGGAGTTTGCAAGAGGCAGCTGATCGATGATTCTCTCTCATTGATGTTTTTAACTCTCTATCCCTCTCCTTTCCTCTCTGCAAAAAAATCAATAAAATATATATTTTTAAAATGCTGCAGACAGACGCCCAGGCATCCGCAGCCTCCGTTTCCCTGGTAACGGAACGCGTCCCCGAACAGTGGAGCGCCACGTAGGGTTGGGCAAAGACGGCCCGCCCATCCATGACGCACTTCCGGCTCAACCCCCGCCTCCGGGGCGGAAGTGCTTGACCCCTGTTTCGCGCGCTCCCCGATTGGATACTCGGGGCTTCGGCCCCCTGGTGCCCAGTTCGTCCCTGCGCGTGCTCAGCCCTCGGTGACCCTGGCCCCTTCCCATTCGGGCGCACGCCCCCTGTCCCCGGCGAGGCGACAGCTCCCTGAGGCTCCCTGAGTCCTCTGACGTGCGTCCTACGCGGTCCGACGCAAACGCGCCCACGTCCGCGGCGGTGCAGAGCCAAGCTCGAGCCGCAGCTCTTCCCCGGAGAAGCAGGCCTCCTCCCATCGTTGCGGGACCTGGGGTCCCTCTATCACCCCGCCCCTCAGAGCCCCTGCAGCCGCTGTCGTCACCGCTGCCGCGGGGTCTCCTGGGAGTTGTGGTTCGGACCCGCCCCCTCTCCCGGCGCCCGCGGGCTGTGGACTACAACTCCCGGCAGGCCCCGCGGCGGCCCCAGGAGCCCGAGCGCCGGGGGCTTGGGCAGCCTCGGCCGGTGGGCGCGGGCGCGGCGTCGCGGCGGCCCGGCTGGCCGGTGCTGAGGCGCCCAGGGGCCGCGGGCCGGCCGGCGCTGACACACTCTGGCTCCTCAGTCCCCAGCTCCCGCCGCGGGACGCAAACTTCCGGGCAAGTGGAGGGGTCGGCAGCGGCGGCACTGCGGCCGGGCCGGGGTCAGTCACCGCGGGGCCTGGCGACTTCCGTGGGAGGAGATGGCATGACGGGGGCCAGGCGGCCGGGCGGGGGCCAGGCGGGTCAGCCCCGGGGTGGACGCCGGCCCTGCCCTGTCCGCCGCCGGCCCGGCGCCCCGCTGCCCCCGCGGGCGGACGCCGGCGCCGGGGCGCAGCGCGGGGCCGGGGCGTCTGCAGGGCCGGGCGGCCGCCCTCCGGCTCCGCTCCCGCGGCCGAGGCCAGCGAGCCCCGCGGGCGGGCGGCGGGCTCCGGGCGCTGACCCGGGCAGGGCTGTGGACAGCGGCCCCGGAGCAGCCAGGCCGCCCGCCTCCGGGTGCCGCCGCCGCCGCCGGGGCTGGCGCTGGCGCGGGGCGGGCGCCCGGGGCCCCGCGCAGCCCGGCTGCAGCCCGCAGGCTCGCGGGGGGCGCGGCGGGCAGCGGGGCCCGGCCCGGTGAGCTCCTGCCGGCCTCGCTGCGGGCCCTTTAGGCGTTCGGTCCGGGGCCATGTCCGAAGGTGACGCTATTAGGGAGGGGCCAGGGGAGAAGGCGCTGATCGATCCTCCTGCCCCCCCCCCCCTCAGTCCAGAGCCAATCGGAGAAACCAGCCAAGGTGTCAGAAGCCCGGCGGGCACCAGCGGGCGGGGGTCCGGCCACCTAAGCGGGTGGGAGCCCTGGCGAACCCGGGCCTTCCTGGCGGCCCCCTCCCGCCATTCCTCGGTGGCCTGAGTATCAGCACCCCAACCGCCACCAGCTGCAGGCTTCCCCCCCACCCCCAGGTGGTGACCACCTGCCCTTCCTTTGGGCTAACCCCCGCAGGCCCCCGCAGGGTCAGGTCTGGGGTCCTCAGCTCTATCCCAGGGCCCCCTCTCACCCCCCCCCCCCCCAGCGTGGCCCGCGGTGGCGGCCAGGGCGGCCACATGACAGGTGCCTGTTGATCCTCCACCCCGGGGCGGGGTGATTCCAGCAGCAGCAGCAGCAGGCTCTGGGGGTGCAGGGAGGGGAGTGGCTGCCTCTGTCTGCCCAGCTCCTGGGCAAATGGGACAGCCTTTTTTTTTTTTTAATGTGATTTAATCTCAATAGCTTTTAAGTTTTTTCCCAATAAAAGGTTCACAAATAGGAACACCTCCCTTGACGTGGTCCCCGAACCCCATTTGTAAAGAGCTCTACCCCCATAGGCGGGCAGCTGACAGCAGACCCAGGCCACCTCGTTTGATTGCGGTAAATGCTGCAAATGTGAAACCACCTTTTATTTTTTTTTTTTTTTTTTTTTTTTTTTTTTTTTTAATATATTTTATTGATTTTTTACAGAGAGGAAGGGAGAGTTAGAAACATCGATGAGAGAGAGTCACCGAGCAGCTGCCTCCTGCACACCCCCTACTGGGGATATGCCCACAACCAAGGTACATGCCCTTGACCGGAATCGAACCCAGGACCCTTCAGTCCCCAAGCCGACGCTCTATCCATTGAGCCAAACCGGTCTCGGCGTGAAACCACCTTTTAAATACACACACACACACACACACACACACACACTTCAGAGAGGAAGGGAGAGGGAGACACAGATAGAAACCTCATTGATGAGAGAGAATCATGGATCAGATGCCTCCTGCATGCCCCCCACTGGGGATGGAGCCCACAACCCCAGCCTGTGTCCTGACCCGGAATGTAACCATGATCTCCTGGTTCGTAGGTCAGTGCTCACCACTGAGCCATGCCGGTGGGTCTGAAACCACCTTTTAATCCGTTTTTCTCCAGACCTGCCGGCTGGCTGCCTGTTTGCTTGGCTGTGGTCTGTGTCGGTGATCGCTCCCGGTTTCCAGCATCTTGGCGGCTGCGTTTCTGGTAAAGAAAGAAAAGGAAGTGGCTTCTGGGTGGGTTCCCTTCCTGGCCCCTACCTGCTCCTGACCCTGGTCCGTTCCCCCCTCGCCATCCCCTGCGCACACACCCTGACCTGGTGTCATGTGCTGGGCTCCCGGGAGGATGGCGATGGAGACGAGGCAGGGAAGGGGGTGGAGAAAGGTGGTGGAGAGGCCTGGGAGGGGCCGGAGGCCAGGGGCCAGGGGTCCCATCACGGTGGCAAATGTAGAGGAGCGGGCAGCGGGCAGGCATTGCTGGATGCCTTGCTCAGGCTCCGGGTGATGCCACGTTGAAGCGTGGGCAGACCCCAAGCCCCCAGGATGGGGCCTGAAGGGCGGTGACAGGAAGGGGCTCAGACTGTGGGTGCCCCAGAACAGGACGCGCCACCTTCCCAAGGCGTGTTGGTCTGGGCAAGAGAGGTGAGGGGTGGGGGCCCATGCCCCGACGGGAGAGTGTCCCATGGGGGCTGGTGGGCTCCCGAGAGGGTCAGCCCTGGGAGGCGGTGGATTCCTGGCCGGGGCTGGAGAACGGACTGTCCGTCTGAGCTAAAAATACCAGGTGTGAAGACATCAGGTCCTGGCTGGAGGCGCCCGGTAACCCTACCCTGCGGCCCCCATGCCGCCATTCAGCAGCCGGGGAGGCTGGGCCCTGACTTCACAGATCCCGCCAGGCACCCCGCCCCCACTCTCCATCCTGTGCCCCCCTGGAGGGCAGGGCCAGGCCGGTGTGGTGGCTGGCTCACAGGCTCAGGCCAGGCCCTCGGGGCATGGGTGTTGGCTCTTGGGTCCTTTCCTGCCCGAGTTCTTTTTTATTAATATTGTTATTATTTAAAATAAATTCTTATTGATTTTAGAGAGGAAGGGAGAAGGAGAGAGAGAGAAACATCAATGATGAGAGAGAATCATGGGTCAGCTGCCTCCTGCATTGGGGATCGATCCCCCAACGTGGGTCTGTGCCCTGATTAGAATCAACCCCGGGACCCTTCAGTCCCCAGGGGATGCTCTCAGGAGCAGCCATGGCAATTGTCTGAGTGCTTTATCTCGGTGTGGGGCCAGTTTCTGGGTCTGCAGTTGGGGGGCCCCTGCACGCAGGGGTCGTCAGCTGGGCCCACGTGTCCACACTTGTCTGCAGGTGAAAGAGGCCGCTCTGGCCAGCTGCAGCTCAGCAGGTGCGTCAGGGCGGGGGTGTGTGATGCCTACAGCCTGGTGCAGGGGGTGGGGGGGATGGGGCCTGCTCTCAGGGACAGCGACCTCACTGCCCACAGCCCACCCCAGGCTGGTGCTGCTCCGCCTGAGTCAGACCCACAGGCAGCTCTGACGGGAGGCCCCTGAGGCCAAACGTGGGTGGCCTGCCATGCCTGACTGCTGAGGTGGCAGCCCCAGGACCCTCCCCCTCCCCGGGGCTTGCTGGCACCATTCAGAGCATTCTCAGGGATCATTCTTGATGTGGGCCCTTTCTCACGGCAGGCCTGGGGCTGAGCTGGCTGGAGCCCGCAGTGGCCTCGGGCCTGGGGCTGAGCTCCTGGCTGGAGCCTGCAGTGGCCTCAGGCCTGGGGCTCATCTTGCGGAGACAGCAGAGGGGAGGGCAGGACAGGCAGCAGAAGGGGGCGTGGCCCAGGGGGGGGGTGAGCCGCTGGCCAATCAGCAGTGAGTGGGGTTTCTGGGGAAAGGCTTCTCATTAGCCATTGGTCCTCGTTTTCAAAACATCCACCTGTCTGGGGAAGCCCCAGAGGTCCGGCAGGGGCAGAGGGACCCTCAGGCTGGGCTGGGACCAAGGGCCTGCCCCCCTGTGCTGGGTGCCTCTCAGAGTGGGCCCTGCTGCTGGCTGGAGTAGGAGTCGGCAGGAAGCCTGCCCACTGCCTCTCCTCGCTGCCCGTCTTCGGTCTCAGCCGGACAGGCGTTCCCTGCTGGCCAGGCCTGCGGTGCCGAGTGTCGGGCTGGGGGAGACGCAGGGCCAGGACCGGGAGCGGGGGAGGGGGGGGGGCCTGGGTGGAAGGGGATTGGCCTTCCTCCCTGGACTGGCCTCAGTGCCCAGTGACTGCACCTTGGCTGCCCCCAGCCCTGCCCCGGGGGTGCCCCCCACACCTCCCCCTGCAGAGTCCTGACCCTCCGTGAGGTCCCGGAAACAGGGGGACTGCCTTGCCTCCAGCAGTCCTTCCGCCTCTCCGGAGCTTTCTCTCTCCACTCTTCCAGGCCTTCCTGTTGCGCAGGAGACTCTAGGCAGAGCATTTGGTGGGGCGCAGGCACAGTGAGCCCAGCTTCCAGGTGAGCAGGCATGTGTTCCCAGGCCAGGAAGTAGCACCTGCCGCTGCCCCGCCCTTTCCCCCAGCCTGGGCTTGCTTTCCGGTGGGTGGCCGTTCTGTGGATGGGCTGTGGGGTTTGGCGGGTGGGCCGGTCAGGGTGTTGCCTGTTCTCTGTGGGGGGCTGCTCTGTTCGGCGCCCTCTCCGCGGGGCAGGGACAAGCCTTTGTGGGACGCGCTGGCGCACTCAGGCCGGCGGGTCGCCGCCTTTCGGCCCCTGGTGTCGCAGGAGCAGCCGTTCTGAGCGGTAGCTGTCCCCCATCAATCACTGCACGTCCGTTTCCTGCCTCAGCGTCGCCGTCAGACCTTTCACTGCTGCCGGGAGCCACGTCCACTCACCCGTGAGCACCCAGCGCTGGACCTTCTCGTGGGCACTTGCTGAAGGACTTTCCTGCCAGGTGTGTCCCTGGTCGCAGGGATCCACGTCCTGGTCCCAGCAGGGTCACCACAGCTGGAGGGACCTTCAAAGAGGTGCCCGTGCCCCCCGGGATGTGCCACCCCCACCTAAGGCTGCTCTCCCCGGCGGCCCCACCCCTCCGTGGGCTCCAGGCTTCCTGGAGTTTCCAGCCCCCTCCCTCTCGGCTGGGTGCCTATCCTACCTTCCCTGCAGCCTCACTGTGGCCTGAGGGTGCCCTCTGCCTGCAGGTCCCAGAGCAGCGCCCGCCATGGACCCAGACCCCCAGGCTGGCGTGCAGGTGGGCATGCGCGTGGTGCGGGGCGTGGACTGGAAGTGGGGCCAGCAGGACGGCGGCGAGGGCGGCGTGGGCACGGTGGTGGAGCTCGGCCGCCACGGCAGCCCCTCGACCCCCGACCGCACCGTGGTGGTGCAGTGGGACCACGGCACCCGCACCAACTACCGCGCCGGCTACCAGGGCGCGCACGACCTGCTGCTCTACGACAACGCCCAGATCGGTGCGTGCGCGAGGCGGGCGGGGGGCGGGGCGCGCCCACCCCCCCTGACCCTGCCCCGCCCCCAGGCGTGAGGCACCCCAACATCATCTGTGACTGCTGCAAGAAGCACGGGCTGCGCGGCATGCGCTGGAAGTGCCGCGTGTGCGCGGACTACGACCTGTGCACGCAGTGCTACCTCAACAACAAGCACGACCTGGCCCACGCCTTCGAGCGCTACGAGACCGCCCACGCCCGCCCGTGAGTCCGCGCCCCCGCCCCCGCCCCCTGCCACCAGCGCCTCCTACAGGACAGCCTCACCCGCAGGACCGGCGCTCTGCGGCTCCCCCAGGGGCAGGGCTCCCCGACATTTCCCTGAAGCGGGGCGGAGTAATGGTCACTTGCCTCCTGCTGGGGAAGGCGGCCATGTCCACTGACAGGTGGTGCCATGGTCCTGGTGCCACCCCAGAGCCAGGGGTGGCCCCCCCGTGTCGCCATGGCGGCACTGAGGTGGCCTGTGTTGGCCCTGTAGCCAGCATCCTCAGTGGAGGTCCTGGGTGTAGCAGTGGGCAGCCTACGCTGGCCCGCCCCTGGGCACATGGGCAGGAGCTGGGTCTGGCAGGAGCGTCCTTGGCTGTGGTGGTGGGCGGGAGGGGGGGATTAGGCTGGAGACAAGGCTGCGGGGGTGGGGGCACCCAGAGAACCTTCCCTGCTCCCGCGGCAGAGGCGGAGCAGGCCCAGCTGTCCGGGTGCCTGTGGCCAAGCCTGTGTTCTCTGCCTCCATTGTCTGTGCTGGCCGTCCCTGGACAGGGCCTGCGCCAAGCTCGGGGGCAGGCCATGATGTGAGGGGGCCTGGGTGCATCGGGCAGGGCCCCCGGGGGAACACGGTCCGCAGCTCCAGGCCGAGTGTGGAGGCCCAGAACCAACTGCTGGGCCAGCCGTCCGGGCCCTGGGCGCTGGGAGCGAGCTGGGCTGGACAGGCGGTGCCTTCACTCCGCCATCCGCGTGGCCCAGGACACACTCTCTTGCAGGGTCCCCCTGAGCCCCCGTCAGGGCCTCCCACGGACCCCACTGAGGGGCATCTTCCCGGGGGCGAAGGTGGTGCGGGGCCCCGACTGGGAGTGGGGCGCTCAGGACGGTGAGTGGGGTCCGGGGGAGGTGGGGCTGGGCTGGCCCTGGCTACGGCTGTGCCTCGTGGCACGTGCTTAGCTGCTGGTGGGGCATGTCTCTCCAGGAGGGGAAGGGAAGCCAGGCCGAGTGGTGGACATCCGTGGCTGGGACGTGGAGACAGGCCGGAGCGTGGCCAGCGTGACGTGGGCCGACGGCACCACCAACGTGTACCGCGTGGGGCACAAGGGCAAGGTGGACCTCAAGTGTGTGGGCGAGGCGGCCGGCGGCTTCTACTACAAGGAGCACCTCCCGCGGCTGGGTAAGGCTGCGGCCCCGGCCGCCTGGCGGCCCGCTGGGCTGGGCGGGGCCTCGGGGGCGGGCCCCGGGGCTGGGGGTGCTGCCTGAGCTGGGCCTGCGCCTGCCTCCAGGCAAGCCCGCAGAGCTGCAGCGCCGGGTGAGTGCTGACGGCCAGCCCTTCCAGCCCGGGGACAAGGTCACGTGTCTGCTGGACACCGACGTCCTGAGGGAGATGCAGGAAGGCCATGGCGGCTGGAACCCCAGGATGGCAGAGGTGAGCTGCCCCGCCCATCGGCCCTGTGCCCTCCCCTCCCCACCTCCCCCGGACCCCTAGCCACAGCCTCCACGACCCGCCACAGTTTATCGGACAGACGGGCACCGTGCACCGCATCACGGACCGTGGGGACGTGCGTGTGCAGTTCAGCCACGAGACCCGCTGGACCTTCCACCCGGGGGCTCTCACCAAGGTGCATGGGGGGCGGGGCGAGCCCTGTCCGTTCTCTGTACCCTCCGTGGACCTGCTCATCCCCGAAGAGGAGAGGGCCTGGGGGTCCAGGTGTGAAGGGACGTAGGAGGGCAGGGCAGAGCCAGGGAGCCACTACAGCGCTATGGGCAGGAGGCCACGTGGTTGCTTTACTTTCTCAGGTGCTCCCGTGGGTGCTGTGGGGGAGCACGTGGGATGGTGATGGGAGCGGGAAGGCCCTTAGGACAGATGCTTGGCCCACAGTGGGGGCTGGGAAGGGGCGTCTGGGGAGCAGGATTCCCAGCTGGGAATCCTGCTCCCAAGACGCCCCTTCCCAGCCGGGATGGAGGCTGAGGGAAGTTGATGGACAGCTGGGAGGGGTCCCCCCACGGATGGGGTCCTGGGAAGGAGTGGGTGCCGAGGAGGGTGTGTGTGGTGTCATGAGACAGTTTGTAGAGCGAGTCCCGTGCAGGTGAGGGCGCAATTGGGGGGAATTGTGGGTGGGGAGTGGGCCCTGATCTGTCTCCCTGCTGTTCTGGCCCTGCTCCTGGTTATGGCCAGCTGCCTGGTCCCCATCTGAGCTGGTTTCAGTCTGGTCTCTTCAGCTGCCACCCCCGGGCACAGGGGCTGAGTTGTCCAGGGCCACCCTGGTCACCAGGGGGCTTGTCCAGCCAGACCCTCTGGTTGTGTTTCTGGTCAGTTTAGGGTTGAGTTCAGGCCAACCTGTCCTGTGGAGCTTGATGGGTACCTCCTGCTCCACACCCTGGGCAGCCAAAGAGCCGCGCCCCTCATCGGCCTCTCTCTCACTCAGCACAACTCCTTCTGGGTGGGCGACGTGGTGCGGGTCATGGATGACCTGGACGCGGTGAAGCGGCTGCAGGCCGGGCACGGCGAGTGGACCGATGACATGGCGCCTGTGAGACCCCCATCCCTTCCCGCCTTCGCTGCTCCTCCCTCAACCCTGGGGGCTCAGCCTGTGATCCTCTCTCTCCTCAGGCCCTGGGCCAAGTTGGGAAGGTGGTGAAGGTGTTCGGAGACGGGAACTTGCGAGTGGCGGTCGGTGGTCAGCTGTGGACCTTCAGCCCCTCTTGCCTGCTGGCCTATCGGCCTGAGGAGGACGCCAACCTGGACGTGGCTGAGCGCGCCCGGGAGAACAAAAGTGCGGGACCCAGCAGCGGCCGCCCGGGGTGGGGGGCTGCCCTGGCCCCTGCCTGACCTCCCCTGCCCCCCAGGCTCCCTGAGTGTGGTCCTGGATAAGCTTCGAGCCCAGAAGAGCGACCTGGAGCACTCAGGGCGGCTGGTGGTGGAGGCGGCCCTGGGCAACGTGGCCCGGGCTCTGGACCTGCTGCGGAGGCACCCTGAGCAGGCACGCTCCTGAGGCCCACCCTCGTCCCAGGCTTGGCCCGCCCCGGGGGGAGGGGGCCGGGAACTGACCAGCAGTGCTCCCAGCAGGTGGACACCAAGAACCAGGGCAGGACGGCCCTGCAGGTGGCTGCCTACCTGGGCCAGGTGGAGCTGCTGCGTCTGCTGCTGCAGGCCCGGGCGGGCGTGGACCTGGCCGACGAGGAGGGCAACACGGCTCTGCATTATGCGGCCCTGGGGTGAGCCTGGCGGCTCGGTGGGGGCTGGGCCTGCAGTGCTGCCAGTGGGCACAGCACCCTGCCGCCTCCTCTCCCACCAGGAACCAGCCCGAGGCCGCCCGCCTGCTCCTGGCTGCGGGGTGCCAGGCCAACGCTCTGAACGGCACCCGGAGCACTGCGCTGCACGTGGCCGTGCAGAGGGGCTTCCTGGAGGTGGTGAGGGCCCTGTGCGAGCTGGGCTGCGACGTCAACCTGCCAGTGAGTGCGGGCCGGTCCTTCCCCGGGCTCACGGAGCCCTGCCGCCGCTGACCACTGCCCCCCGACAGGACGCCCAGGCCAACACGCCCCTGCACTACGCCATATCTGCGGGCGCCGGCGCCAGTGGCATCGTGGAGGTGCTCACCGAGGTGCCGGGCATCGACGTCACCCCCACCAACAGCCAGGGCTTCACCTTGCTGCACCACGCGGCCCTCAAGGGCCATGCGCTGTGAGTTGGGGTGGGCACAGCCCGAGCAGCTCCCGCCATGCTGCTGGGCACAGGGAGCCCCCTCCTCCAGACCCCTCCCTGCCCCACAGAGCCGTCAGGAGGATCCTGGCCTGGGCACGGCAGCTGGTGGACGCCAAGAAGGAGGATGGCTTCACGGCAGTGCACCTGGCCGCCCTCAACAACCACCGGGAGGTGGCCCAGATTCTCATCCAGGAGGTGAGAGCAGCCCCGCTGCCCCGGGTGGGAGTCAGGGCCCTTGGGCCCCAGGCTGAGCCCGTGCCCCCCGCCCCCCAGGGCCGCTGTGATGTGAACGTCCGAAACCGGAAGCTCCAGTCCCCGCTGCACCTGGCCGTGCAGCAGGCCCACATGGGGCTGGTGCCGCTGCTGGTGGACGCGGGCTGCAGCGTCAACGCTGAGGACGAGGAGGGGGACACGGCTCTGCACCTGGCCCTGCGGCGGCACCAACTGCAGCCCCTGGTGGCCGACGGGCCCCGGGGGGACCCGGGGACTCTGCAGCTGCTGTCCAGGGTGAGCAGGTGGGGCTGGTCTGGAGAGGGGGCCGAGCACCTGGCTACAGGCCCTGAGTGTCTGCCCACTCCCTTCCTGGGAGTCAGGCCCTTGAGGGTTGGGTAGCCCCCAGGTCAGCCGTTGGCAGGAGGTGTCCCTGTCCCCATCACCTTGTGGCCAGCATCCCTGCATTCTGTGCCCCTGAGCAGCCTGGGAAAGGGGGTGGGTATCTTAGCATTTACCCCTTCCCTCAGGGGCTTTTCCCGCCACCTCCCTTCTGCCCTGCATGGGGCAGCTGGTGCTCCCCCTGAGGTCTGCCAGCCTTATGGCCTCTGCCCCCAGCTGCAGGCCTCGGGCCTCCCTGCCAGCGCAGAACTGACGGTGGGCTCCGCGATCGCTTGCTTCCTGGCGCTGGAGGGCGCGGATGTGAACTACACCAACCACCGTGGCCGCTCCCCGCTGGACTTGGCTGCGGAGGGCCGAGTTCTCACCGCCCTCCAGGGCTGTGCCCAGCGCTTCCGGTGAGCCGGTGCGGGCGTGGTGGGCGTGGCACGGGCGGCACCCCAGCGGCCCTGTCAAGCCCCCCTCCTCCACCTGCAGGGAGCGGCAGGCGGGCAGGGTCGCGGCCCCAGATCCCAGGCTGGTGCTCAGCACCCCCAGCACCACGTCCAACCTGCACGCGGCCGTGCCTGCGGGGCCGGAGGCGGCCGAATGCCTGGTGTGCTCTGAGCTGGCGCTGCTGGTGCTGTTCTCGCCGTGCCAGCACCGCACGGTGTGCGAGGGTGAGTGCGGGCGCGGGGGTGGGGGCAGGAGGAGGAGGAGCAGGAGTGCGGGCGCGGCCCCACCCAACGGCGCCCCTCCCCCGCAGAATGCGCGCGCAGGATGAAGAAGTGCATCAGGTGCCAGGTGCCCATCGGCAAGAAGCTGCTGCCAGGTGGGTGGGCCCTCGGGCGGGAGGAGCTCCTGGGTTGCCCTCTTCCCCCGCCACCGGCTCTAACCCCATGGCCGCGCCTAATCCCGCCGCAGATGGCACGGAGGTGGCCGGCACGGCCCCCGCGCCCGGTCCGCCGCGGCAGCTGGTGGAGGAGCTGCAGAGCCGCTACCGGCAGATGGAGGAACGCATCACCTGCCCCATCTGCATCGACAGCCACATCCGCCTCGTGTTCCAGTGCGGCCACGGCGCCTGCGCCCCCTGCGGCGCCGCGCTCAGCGCCTGCCCCATCTGCCGCCAGCCCATCCGCGACCGCATCCAGATCTTCGTATAGCCGCGCCCTGCCGCCGCCCACCGCCGCCGCGAGCCCTGCCGCCCGTGTTTTATAAAAAGATTCACGAACTTCGCCGCCTGGTGCCTGTCTGGGGGGGCGCGGGCGGTCCCGGTTCTTCCCGGACAGAAACCAGCGGCCCCGCCCGCGCCGCCTGCCCCTCCGCGCGCGCCCAGCTGTGGCCGCGCTTCTGCCAGAGCCCCGCCCCGTGTCCGCCGCCTGGCTCCGGGCCCAGAAGCCAGGCCCGGCCTCCTGCGACCCCCGGCCCCTCCCTCCCTATCTCCCAGGCGGGCCCTGGGGACCGGCCTGGGCCTCGCGGAAGCTAACGGCTGAGTTCCGTTGGGATTAGGGCGGGGAGGGGGAGGGAGGGGGCGCAGGGTCCGGGAAGAGGGGCGGGCGCGGGACGGGAGGGCACATTTAGCCACGCGGAGGGGGCGCAGCTTCAGCCGGGCCGGCGGCAGCGCTTTCCAAGAACCACCCGCTGCTCCCCCGGAGCCTGGCGGCTGCTGCCAGGCCCTTGGCACTGACCCCGCTGGCCCGCGCGCCTGTCACTCTGGGCTCCAGGCCAGGCCCCGACCCTCGGCCTCATCTGGCCCAATCCTGCCCCCTTCTGCCACCGGCAGCCCCTCCGTCTCCCAGCCTCTCCTCGTCTACGTCCCCTGTCCCCCCCCCTCCCCCCGGCCCCCGGCGCCCTTGCCAGCACCCTGCCTGGCCGGCCTCACCCGGCTCACCCTGAAGGCCCCGTCGAGTTTTCCGGTCTCAAGACCGCGTCTCCCGAGGGGCCCTGCGCCTGGCTCCGTGGATGAGAGCCCAATGGGGGTTCCTGGCTCCCCAGCCCCTGCCCCCGGGCGCCGAACCCCGTCTCCATGGGGTACCCCGGCGGGTCGCTCCCAGCTCCCCGGGGAAGAGGGGGGTGGGCCCTGCACCCCCCCACCTCCTGGCGCCGCCCCCAAGCGCCACCCGCCTCTCCCCCCTCGGCGCCGGACTCATTGCCACGTCCCTCCCGCCTGTCCCCGCCCCTCGCGCGGGGACCCTGCCCGGCCCGCGCCGGCGGCCGTGTCCTGGGCCGGCCCGGGCGGAGGTTCCCCTCCAGGTCTCATCTGGTGTCGGGGGGGGGGGGGGGGAGTCCCATTGGGGAAAAAGCCTCCGGTCACTCAGCCCCGACCCTTTGGGCCCCAACTGCCCGTCCCTGTCCCTGCCTCTGCCGAGCCCCGGCGCCGATCCCTTCCTGACCGCCGGCACCTCCCCGCGTCCCCCCGCACAGCACCCCCGCCCCGGCGGCCCTGCTGGACCGGCCACCGGCCCGCAGGCCCTGCCGGACCCGGCCACCGGCCTGCAGGCTGGCGGGGTCCGGCGCCAGCGGCGGGACGGCCAGCTGGTTCCCTTCAGGGCGGCCGCCCCCGCCCCCGCCCCCGCCCCGGGCTGTAACCCGAGCCGCCTGGGCGCCTCCCCCGGCTCCTCGCGCGCCTGCGGCCCCGCAGCCCCCGCGCCCGGAGCCCCCGCAGCAAGTCCGCCGGCGCCATGGCCCGCGGGGCCCGCGTCCCCGGGGCGGCGTCGGGGCCGCGCGCTCCGGCCGGCTGGCGGGGGGCCGCGCTGGGCGCGCTGTGCCTACTGCCCGCGCTGCTGCTGCTGGCCCGGCCCGGGGCCCCGCCGGCCGCCCGGCCCGCCGCGCAGGTGAGTCCCTCCGGCGCCCGCGGCGCCCGCGGGTGGGGGGCAGCACCCTCCAGCCCCGCCGCCGGCCGGTCCTCTCAGAGACCCTCTCCCTCCGGCTGCAGGGGCTCGTGGGGTGGGAACAGGCAGCGCTCCCAGCGCCTCCGCCCCGTCTCTTCCCCGAGTTTGGGATCGGGCGCCCCGGCCGCCTCCTCAGGGCACTCGCTTCCCTTGAAGGAAGACGCCGCGACCCTCCCCGCCGGTGCCCGCGGCTCCCCGGGGCCCGGCCCGCCGCCCGCCCCGGCGCCCCGCAGACGCCGCTACACGCTGACGCCCGCCCGGCTGCGCTGGGACCACTTCAACCTCACGTACAGGTGCGGCGCGGGCCTGGAGGGGGCCTGGCGGCAGCCCCGTCCACCCCTGACCCTGACCCCGGCCCCCGCCCCAGGATCCTCTCCTTTCCGCGGAACCTGCTGAGCCCCAGCGAGACCCGGCGCGGCCTGGCCGCCGCCTTCCGCATGTGGAGCGACGTGTCCCCCTTCAGCTTCCGCGAGGTGGGCCCCGAGCAGCCCAGTGACCTGCGGATCGGTGAGCGCCGCGCCCCCGCCCGGCCCCCCAGCCTCTGCCCCGCGCTCCCCGCCCCGCGCTCCCCGCCCCGCGCTCCCCCCGCCGCCCGCCTCAGCCCGCGCTCCGCAGGCTTCTACCCCGCCAACCACACGGACTGCCTGGTGTCCGCGCTGCACCACTGCTTCGACGGCCCCACGGGCGAGCTGGCCCACGCCTTCTTCCCCCCGCACGGCGGCATCCACTTCGACGACAGCGAGTACTGGGTCCTGGGCCCCACGCGCTACAGCTGGAAGAAAGGTGACGGCCGCCCGGGGTCCCTCCGCGCCCCGGGGTCCCTCCGCGCCCCGGGGTCCCGGCGGAGGCTGGGGGCGGGGCTGGGACTTGGGGTGAGGCAGGCAGGGAGGGGGCGGCTGAGTCCCAGGAGCCCCTCATCCCGCGCCGAGTGGAGCTGCATTCCCGGTGAGCTCACCGCCCGCCGGGAACCTCTTATCGGCCGCGGCCGCGGCCTGCAGAGGCGGCGCCGGAGGGGGCGGGCGGCGGCCGGGCCGGCGCTGACCGCGGGGCCCGCAGGCGTGTGGCTGACGGACCTGGTTCACGTGGCGGCGCACGAGATCGGCCACGCGCTGGGCCTGATGCACTCGCAGCACGGCCGCGCGCTCATGCACCTCAACGCCACGCTGCGCGGCTGGAAGGCGCTGTCGCAGGACGAGCTGTGGGGGCTGCACCGGCTCTACGGTGGGTGCCTGCGGGGCGGGGGACGGCGCCGGGGCAGGCGCTGAGGCCGGGCCGCCCCCCTCCAGGCTGCCTGGACCGGCTGTTCGTGTGCGCGTCCTGGGCGCGGAGGGGCTTCTGCGACGCCCGCCGGAGGCTCATGAAGAGGCTGTGCCCCAGCAGCTGCGACTTCTGTTACGGTGGGTGCGGCGGTCCCGGTCCCGGCCGGGGCGCTGGCCGGCCCCTCCCTCCTGACCTCCCTTCCTCCCTTCCTCCCGCACAGAGTTCCCCTTCCCCACGGTGGCCGCCACCCTGCCGCCCCCCAGGACCAAAACCCGCCTGGTGTCGGAGGGCAGGAACGTGACCTTCCGTTGCGGCCAGAAGATCCTGCACAAGAAAGGCAAAGTGCAGTGAGTGACCGCCCGGGGGAGGGCGCCGGGGCGAGGGGGGGCGGCCGGGGTTCCCCACTCAGCGCCCGCCCCCGCCCCCCGCAGCTGGTACAAGGACCAGGAGCCGCTGGAGTCCTCCTACCCCGGGTACCTGGCGCTGGGCGAGGCGCACCTGAGCATCATCGCCAACGCCATCAACGAGGGCACCTACACCTGCGTGGTGCGCCGGCGGCAGCGCGTGCTCAGCACCTACTCCTGGCGCGTGCGCGTGCGGCCCTGAGCCCGGATAAAGGCTTTCTCCCGAGTCTCCGCGCCCTTTCTTCTCCGCGCCCGTGCAGACCGAGCCCCGCGGATGTGGGGAGCACCGACACCCCGGCCCAGTTAGAGCAGGAGCTGGAGGCAGGGCGAGGCCGGCCCAGGTGGGGCGGGGCTTAGGGCCAGCGCAGGAAGGACAGACACAGCAGCCCTTCCGTTTCACCGCATCTTTAAGGTGTGACCACCTCCTACGTTCGAAAGGCTGTGTGCCCAGCTGTGGGCACTGAGCTAAGGGTGCCCTGCCCGAGGGCAGGAGGCGCCCACACAGGAGCCTCAAGACTGAAATCACAGCCAGGATATGACAGCGCGCGCGCACGTGTGTGTGTGTGTGTGTGTGTGTGTGTGTGTGTGTGTGTGCGCGCGCGCCGTGTGAGCCCTCTGCACTGGCTCCCCCTCATGTGGCAAGGGTGACAAATCTGAAAAAAGAGCCTTTTCTTCCACAAGGAAATAAGATTTAATTCTACAAATTTACAAGCCAAGACGAAACGTGGAACACGGGGCCAGCAGTCGCCTTGAGGCCACTTCCCCGCGGCGTCATCTGGGCAGGACCCGGCCTGACCCACAGGCTGCCTCACAGCTGCCCGGCTCCTGCCCCTGGTCCCGCTGTCGGTCTGGGGTCCACTCTGAACCTCAGAACTTGAGGCTGAAGCCAGGGCCTGCGGCCGAGGCGCCCTGGTTGGTGGTGGTGAGGTGGAAGCCGGTCTCCTTCAGGTCGTCGTCACCCTGGGGAGCAAGCAGCACCGTGGGGCGGGGCCGGGCCAGAGAACCCCAGGACCCGTCCCCCCAGCCCCCGCCCACATGGCCCTCACCAGCTGGCTGTAGCCGAGGCCGCCCTCGGGGGGTCTCGGGCTGGTGCCACGCTTCACCCTCTGCTGCTCGCTCTTGGCGGGCCACGTGGGGAACATGGAGGGGTCGATGGGGAGGGGCGTCTCTCGGAAGTACTCGTGCTTGAGGCCGTCCTCCGCGCTGACCCTCCGCCCGGGAAAGTAGGTCAGGAACCTGGAGGACAGGCACGTGGAGCCCGGGAGGGGCTGGGAAGGCCCCCGCCCGGCCTGGCCCCACAGCACTCACTTGTTCATGAGGTCGAAGCCCTGGTCGGAGAGCAGCGCCCCGAAGCGCTTGCGCAGGTTGTTGTAGGGGTGCTCGGTGAAGGTCATCTTCTTCACGGCCGGCAGCTCGTTGTAGCCGGGCCAGATCTTCTCACTGGGCGTCCCCAGGTCCTGGAGGGCGTCTCAGAACGGCTGTGCCGGCAGCACCCCGCCCCACCCCCCGCCCCAGCCTGCACGGTGCCCCGACCCCCTGGGCGTCCCCAGGTCCCAGAGGGCGTCTCAGAACGGCTGTGCCGGCAGCACCCCGCCCCACCCCTCCCCCACCTGGCACCCTGACCCCCTGACCCACCTTGAACACTTTGTTGATCTGGTCGATCTCCGACTTCCCGGGGAACAGGGGCTTCTGTGTCAGCAGCTCCCCGAAGATGCAGCCCACGGACCACATGTCCACGGCCGTGGAGTACTCCTGGGGACGGGACACGCTCAGGGACCAGCGGGACCCAGCGGGGGGGGAGGGCGGGGGGGGGCCGCACCAGCCCAGCACGTACCTTGGCCCCCAGCAGCAGCTCCGGGGCGCGGTACCACAAGGTGACGACGACGGGGGTGTAGGCCTTCAGCGGGGACCCGTACTCGCGGGCCAGCCCGAAGTCCCCCACCTGCAAGGACAGCGGGGCTGCGGGTGCTGCGGGTGCCGGGGGCTGTGGGCGCCGGGGGCTGCGGCTCACAGGGAGCTGAGCTCGCCGGGGGCCGCGCTCACTTTGAGGATGCCGGCGTGGCTCAGCAGCAGGTTGGAGGTCTTGAGGTCGCGGTGCAGGATCCAGTTGTCGTGCAGGTGCTTCACGCCGCACAGCAGCTGGATCATGAGCGTCTTCACCTCCCCCGGCAGGAACGGCTGCTTCATGGTCTCCATCAGGCTCTTGAGGTCATGCTCCACGTAGTTCATCACGATGTAGATCTTGTCCATGTTGCTGCCCACGACGATCTCCTAGGGCCGAGGTGGCAGACGCATCAGCCCAGAGCCCAACACCCACAGCACGACCGAAATCCCTGAGCAGAAAACCGACGTCTGCGCACGGGCCACGAAGTTTCAACCGCACTGCACGTGCACGCCCGCACGCGGTATTTTTTGCAAGAGCCACACTCAAGGGGCCAAAGAGCCGCATGTGGCTCTCGAGCCTCAGTTTGCTGACCACGGCCTAGGAAACGAGACCAGGCTGGTGGCCCCTGCACCCCTGATCTGACCAGCAGCTGCCCCGAAAGCTGAACCCCAGGGCTGGGCCCCGGTGAGGGCTGGGCCCACGGGAGGGAGGGCCGGGAGCGCCCGCAGGCACGGCGCCGCCTACCCGGACGGTCACGATGTTGGGGTGCTGCGCCTTGAGGATGGTGTTGATCTCCCTCAGCGACGTGATGGGGAAGCCCTCCTTCTCCTTCTCCATTTTCAGCCGCTTCAGCGCGACGATCTCATCTGAAAGCAGCGCAGACGGTGCTGACGCCTTCCCCAGGCTCAGGTGAGGCTTCAGCAGCAGCTCACACGTGTGGGCGCCAGGAGGCCCCGCTGTGCCACACGCAACACGCGCACATCCCAGACCAGTCTCCTCGGCACCTGCCGTGACCCTGGCACAGAGCCGACCGACACCCCGCCTCAAGCATTCACCAGGGACTCGGCTCAGACACCCTCTGCCCTTCCGAGAGCCGGCCAATACTGGGCCCGGCAGCGCCCACACCTCACTCAAGGCTGGTGCACCCACCCCTGTGGAGCCGTCACCTGCTGTCACCACCAAACAGGACAGTCTCCCGGCCAGGCCACCCTAGGGTTCAGCTGCTCCGAGTGTCACCTGGGAGTCATGCCCAGTGCAGGCCGGGCAAGGGGCACTCCCGGGACCGCAGGGACTGGGTATCCATGACCCTGAAGGCCAGGGGCCCGGGCGCACCTCCCAGCTCCTGCCGTGGCCCCAGCTCCCTCAGAGCAGCATGGAGGCCGCCTGGGCTGTGCAGGGCACCCCCTCCCTGCCCGTCTCCCCTTCCCCTTGGGGCCACGAGAGCCCCCCCACCTGTCTTCTTGTCCTTGGCTCTGTACACCACCCCGTAGGTGCCCTCCTCAATCCTGTTCAGGCACTGGAACTCCTCCACACTGCGACAGCCCTGCGGGAGGCACCGGCCTGAGGAGCGGCAGCCATGGGGCAGACACCCGACAAGGGGGGGAGTCGGGGGTTGGGGGAAGGGGACAGGAGCACGGGCACCCACCAGCCCCGCCTCCCCTGCACGGCTCCCCTGGGTCGGAGAAGCCCCCTTGGGTGCAGTCTGGTGCTGTCCCGTCACATGTGGCCAGGCCCATGGCTCAGAAGCCCCTCAGCAGAGCCACCAAGGAAGCTGGGCTGGCCGACGGCCCAGAGAACCCTGCCACCCCCAGGCCCCAAGCGGGCGAGGCCTCAGTGGTGTTGCCTCTCGCCCCCCTGGGGACCCACTCCTGCCGAGTCCTCTGTGGAGCCCCCATTACTGGTATTTCCCCACAAAAGCACACGCTGCCTCCTGCCATGGCCCCACCATCTCTGCACACAGAGCAAGGCCCTGGCAGGTGACCATGGAGCCGGCCTCACCCACTGCCTGCCTCCACACGGCCCCGGCTCTGGGCAGGAGCCTGGGCAGCTGTGCTGTGGACAAAAGGCCAGACCACGACCAGAGCACAAAGGAGGCCGGTGGCCGAGCCCGACCGTGACGGTCACTGCACTCAGGACCACCCCCACCCGGCCCTGGCTCTGCTCCCTGCCCCCCTGGCCCTCATGACCAGCGAAGGGGCTGGCGTGGGGGCGCCTGACCTGCAGGGCGGGCAAGTACTTGGGCAGCTCCTGCTTGAGCTCGATGGGCGACAGGGCTGGGGAGTTGGGCACGAACTCGCCTTCCGTCAGCGCAGTGCTGTGGGGGGTGCCCTCGCCCACCTCTTCTTCCCCTTCTTCACTGTCCCCAGAGTCTCGGTCAAATCGTGACTCTGGAACTGCCAAGTGGAACGATCATGGAACCAGGAATGAGCCTGTCACGGCCCCTTCCTGGTCCGGGGACACACACACAAACACACACACACACACACACACACACACTCCAAGAAGGCACATGGCAGCAGCCCCGGGTGCCTGCCACACGAGCTGCTTCCCTGGACTGAGGGCACCTGGGCCTTGGGGCCTGCCAGGGGGCCACGGCCACTGAGAGCCACTGACTAGATGCTGTGCTCCGAGGAGGCACCCGTGGAACTTACCAGGCCCACGGGCTCAGCTTAGCTGCCTGCAGGCCATGCCGGCCCGTGTGGCCTTGCTGTCAGCCCTGAGCTGTTCCCCTTGCTCCCCCACGCTGAGGCCGGGCCAGGATGGCAGTGCCCGCGTCCTGCTGTCCAGCCCAGCGGCACTCTGCTAGCACTGTCCCTGGCTGCTGGGGCCCGCCTGCCTCGGAGAAGGGTTATTGAACAGAGCGCCATGCTCAGGCTCACAGCTTTGAGACGGCCTCCCTGCGAGTAGGGACGGAGGAGGAAGAGGAACGGCAGCGGGGAGGCCTCTTACCAACGAGGATGTGGTTCTCGGCCTCTCGCTCTTCGTCGTCGCTCATCTCGTCCTCACTCACCTCCTCTGCAAGAGAGCAGCGTGCACCGTGTCCCCCTGGGAGTGCCACCGCAGGCTCTGGGGCTGCTCCTTCCCGGGCCTCAGGTAAGCCCCACACTACATCATGCTTTCAATTTACAAATTTAAGAAAAAATCAGACTTCGCCCTGGCTGGTGGATAGAGCATCAGCCTGCGGACTGAAGAGTCCTGGGTTCGATTCTGGTCAAGGGCACATAAGTTGGTTTCAGGTTGCTCCCTGGCCCAGGGTGGCATGCAGGAGCCAACCAATTGATGTGTTTCTCTCATATCAATGTTTCTCTCTTCTGCTCTCCCTAGAAACCAATGGAAAAATATCCTTGGGGGAGGATTAACAAAAAAATGGAAGTTTAAAAAACTAATTAGCCAAGGACGGTATGGCTCGGTGGATAGAGCTTCGGCCTGCGGACTGAAAGGTCCCAGGTTCGATTCTGGTCAGGGGCATGTACCTTGGTTGCGGGCACATCCCCAGTGGGGGGGCGTGCAAGAGGCAGCTGATCGATGTTTCTCTCTCATCGATGTTTCTAACTTTCTATCCCTCTCCCTTCCTCTCTGTAAAAAAATCAATAAAATATATTTTAAAAAACCACAAAAAACTAATTAAACTTCTAATTATTTTTCTTCATTCCCAGAACTCTATCCAAACACACGATTGTGTGCCCTGGCCGGCGTTCAGTGGTTAGAGCACTGTCCCCATACACCAAGGTTGCAGGCTCGAACCCGTCATGACACATGCAAGAACAAGCATAAATAAGAGGAACGTCAACTGGATGTTCCTCTCTCAAACGAATAATAAGTCCTATATAATAAAAGCCTAATATGCAAATTGACTGAACAGCAGAACAACTGGTAGCTATGACCCACACTAACCACCAGGGGGCAAACGCTCAACACAGGAGCTGTGGCTAGCCCGCAGGCCCAGGCCAGCCAAAGCAGGTGCCAGAGCCCCCCCCCCCCCCCCCCCCACACACACACACAGATCAGCCCTGATCGCTGGCTGGCCTAGGGACCCTACCCATGCATGAATTTCGTGCCCCAGGCCTCTGGCAATGGGTTACAAAACCACACCCTCCGTGCCCTGCGCTCACCTGCTGACTGTCCAGACACATCCTCAGAGTTGCTCCCAGTCTCCTCTTCCTCTTCCTCCTCCTCCTCTTCCTCCTCCTCCTCCTCCGATTCTTCACTGCTGCTCCCTTCCTCCTCCTCCTCCTCCTCCTCCTCCTCCTCGGAACCCGAGCCAGACTCCGCTGTGGGCACAGACAGCGTGAGCTGGACCTCCTGGGCGCGGGCGCGGGCGGGCCCAGCAGGAGCGGGGCTACCTGAGGAGGACTCGGCCGAGCTGGTCTTCCGCTCGCTGTCGCTGATGTCTTGCAGGTCCAGCAGCAGGTCTCCTCGCTCTTCCATTTTCTCTTCTTTCACTTTCGAAGCAAACCGCCAAGGTGAGTTCAGGAAATGTTTTCAATCCCCGCAGAGCCCTCCTCCAGAGGCACAGCAGGCACTGCCGCCTCACCCGGCTTCCGGCCGTCTCCCAGCTCGAACCGCTCCCGCGGCGGCCGCGGCGGGCTGCGGCTCCAGTGGCTGGCCTTCCCCTTGTCGCCGTAGTCCTCTCGCATCGCCCGGTGATGCGCAGACACTGCACCAGCACGGACAGGGACCGCGTGGGCAGCTCCTTCCCACCAGGCCCGCCCTGCCCCGCTTCACCCCGCTCCCCGCCGAGGGGATGGCCCGCGAGTGCCCAGGGCAGAGGCCAGGAAGCCAAGGAAAGAAAGGTCTGACCTGGAGGCCAGGAGCCGACCCCGAGGATCCAGGTGCCCGCCCGCCCCCACCCTCCCAGAAAGGGCTCAGGCCTGTGCTCCGCCGCCTGGGGCAGCAGGGGCCCAGGACCCGGACTCGCTGTCCCGCGCCAGGCGTGGCCCGGCGGTCCCGCCCGGGAGCCCCAGGCGCACCTTCCCGCCTTGCCTCCCGCTCCTTGCGCCGCTCCTCCGCCCGCCGCTCCCGCTCCTTCTGCTCCCGCTGCTCCTTCTGCTGCTCCCGCAGCTTGCGCTCGCGCTCCCGCTTCCTCTCCAGCTGCTCCAGGCGGTCCCTGCAACAGGCACAGGCCGGTTCTTCCCCGGAAGGTGGTGCTTCACCCGCACCCTGCTTCTGCGCGGACGTGTGAGCTGCCTTTTAAGCTGTTCAATCCATGGAGAGCGTCTTAGAAGCAGAGCCTGAGCAAGCACATCCTGAGGAGGCTCCCGAAGCACAGCCCCGTGAAGAGCTGGGACAAGGAGGCAGGCCCGCTAGGAACAAACCCACTGGGTTCTGGAAGGTTCCACGTTCCTGGTCACCCGGTCTAAGACGCCCCAAGACTCTGCCAAGCATGTACCACAGCCCTGGCTACATCCCCTGCACACGAGGTGTGTCTCCGAGGCGGCAGGGTGCCGGCGGGAGCGGGGAAGCTGCTTCCTGGCGAGGGGCCACTGGAGTACGGACACACCAGTGACCGAAACCGTGTGGGGCTGCGCCGTGAGGCGGCTAACAGTGCGCCCTCATCACACGGATTCCTACAGCTCTAGGAAATGCCAACACAGGGAACGTCGACTCATCTTTATAAACACGAACCATCCGACACCCACAAACACGAGCACAAGCAAAACACGAGGACAGTTGAGGCCCGTGGCCGTCAGCCCTGGGCTCCAGGTGTCTGGGCCCCGCCCAATTCGAGGTAAAGCTGAGGTAGAATTTACATGTAACTCAACCACTGAACCCACACTTTCACAAGTTTATGAAGTTGTGCAGCCATCACGTCACCACTGCCCCAGGCCCCCCACACCTCAGCTCTCCCGGGCCTCTCCCTGCTGCTGCTCTGCCCTTGTTTCCGAGTTGGACGCTCTGGGACTGAGTGGACATCGTCCTGTCCCGACATCAGAGCTCAAAGCCAGAGCTGCCCCCGTGGTTCTGACACGGCTGTGTTTCCACTGAGAACAGGTTCTATTTTTTAATAATTTCTTTGGGCCACAGGTTATTCAGAAATGGCTGTTGGATTCCCAAACATTTGGGGACTTCCCTTCATTGCTGACTTCCACCTTAATTTCTGCGTGGTGAGAGGGCACTCTGCATGATTTCACTTCTCCCAAGCCCCCAGTCTGTTGTGCAGCCTCGCAGACAACCTGTCAGAAAACGTCCCATGAGCTCTAGGAGTGATGTCTTCAGCAGCTGTGGGTGGGATGCTGAGCACGTGCTAGATTGGGCTGGTTGGCAGTATTTTCCCAAACTCCATGACCTTGGTTTTCTCTCCTTGTCCTATGATGAGCAGAGACATTTCCAATGGTGCCCAGCTGCTGTCGGCTGAATGCCTCTGGGCTCACAGGTGCGTGAGGTTCACCGGCCCCACCTCTGCCCTGATGGACGCGGGCAGCCCTGGTCTTGGCCTCTGTTCCGTCATCAGGAAGCCACTCCAACTCTCCGAGGTGCTGTCTGCACGGTGTGCCTTTCGCCAGCCTTTCACCTTCAACCAGTTTTTGCCTCTGACCCTCAGGCGTTCCTTACAGACAGCACGTAGTTGGGCCTTGCTTTTCTGACAATCTCTCCGTTGTCCAGGGTAAGAGACCTTCTCCCCGTGACCAGAACCACGGGCCTGGCTAGACTTGTTTTCCACTCCTCATTTCCTCTCCCTCTTCTTTTGGTTCCTCTGCTCCCCTGCCTTGGACTTAAGGGCCTTCAGCCCCACTGTGATTCTGCTCTTCCTCCTCGCGCCTGTGAGGGCTCTCGGTGCATCTCTGAGATCATCGCTAAGTCCATTCCCGGGAAACAGGCCCCTTCCCTGCTCCTCTGGGCAGCCTGTGCTGTCACATGCTGCACTGACAAGCGTCTGGGATCACTTGTTCTCAATCCGCGTCTTCTGCAGGAGAGCAGGCGAGAATTCACGTCTCACCGGCTCCTTTCCGTTAACCCACTCTCACCGCTCCCAGAGCTTCTTTTCTCCTGTGGACTCGATGCCGAACAGGGTCACTTCCATTCGGCTGAAGGTCTCCGAGTCTCTCTTGTACGGCAGGTCCTGCTGAAGTGGGGTCCACGTCCACGGGCACCTGCTGGAGAGCCGTCCTGTGGGACACAGTCCCTGCTGAGTTCTGTGTGAGCACGCAGTCCGCGCCTCTGGCCTCCAGCCACCGGGACCGCAGCTCTGCTGTGGAGACCGTGTCTCTCCTGCTGCCTCAAGACCTCCCACCGGCTTTCGCCAGATAAACTTGTCTTTCTGTGCTTGGGGGTTCGCTGTCTTTTTGGAAATCTAGACGATTCTCATCAAATCTGGAAGTGTTCAGGGTTGTGTGCAAACCGTCCTCGCCCTCCACCCCGCGGCGTCACCTGGGCCGTTCTGCGGCCCCTGAGGCTCCGCCCCTCGGAGCTCGCTGCTGGCCATTCCGCCGCCCCCTCCTGCTTCCTCTCTCTGAAGCCAACACGGCTACACCTGGGCAGTGTCTCCCGGCCTGCTCTTCCTTAGCAGGAGTCGTGCTTTCTGACTTCCGTGCCATCTCTGCATTCTGTTGAGAGTAGACATTTCAGATGATGTTGTAGCAACTCTGGCCTCCAACTTGTCCTCTCAGTTGTCGCTTTCGTTTAAATCTGTGGCCTCAGTCTCCCTTGCAATGTAGCCACTGCTGCTGCTGTCCATGTTCCTTCTATTTTTAAGCCTGGCGCCCGGGGTCTGCACGCTGTATGATCTGCCCACACTGGACAACCAGCACGGCGCAGCCAACACGATGCTTCACATGCTTCCCGCGCACCGACCGGTGAGGCCACGCCCGCCTCCCCGTGGCCTCAGTTTCCCCTCAGCCAAGCTCTTCGCACACACCTCAGCCGGGCTGCGAGCCCCCCCGCTTCCTTCCTCACGGCAGCCGCCTCCCAGCGCTCTCTGGAAAGGACCTCGATGCAGTGGCCAGTCCACACCCCCATTTCCTGGGCCCTGGCCTGTCACGCCCCATGTGGCACAAGCCTGTTCTAGATGCTGTTTTCCCTGCTTGGATGGGACACTGAACATCACCAGCACCGACAGCCCTCACAGCCCATTACCTCTCTCTCCGGGAATGCTCTCGTGCCATCTCCCGCCGCTTCTGCCTCTCCCACTCCCGGCGAGCTTTGTCCTGCTCTTCTCGGTGCCGCTTCCGGCGCTCATGCTCTCTCTCCTTCTCCTTCACTCTGGCATGCTTGCCTAACGAGAGAGAGAGAGAGAGAGAGAGAGAGAGAGAAAGAGAGAGAGAGGGAGAGAAAGAGAGAGAAGGAAGGGGGGAGGGAGAGAGAAAGGGGGGGCAGGAAGAGAGAGGAGGGAGAGGGGAAGACAGAGGAGAGGGAGGAGGGAGGGAGAAAGAGGGAGAGAGGGGGGGAAGGAGGGAGAGGGAGAGGAAAAAGGGAAGAGGAAGGGAGATGGGGAGAGACAAAGAGTGGGAGAGACCGAGAGAGAAGAAGAGCCGTCACATGAAGAAACATAACTTGCTAATACTTATGTGGAAATATAAAGCAAGAAAAAAATAACTAATGATTGGGATTAATTAATACAGTGGAACCTGGTTTCTTGAACTTATTCATTCAATCATTCATTCTGGAAGGCTGCTTGAAAACCCAATCATTTTTTCCCATTAGAAATCATGTAAATTTAATTAATTCGTTCCAGGCCCCCAAATGATTCTGTTTCAACCTTTCTTATATGCAATATATGTCTATTGTACTGTTTATCTATAAAAAATCTAAAAACAAGGATGTAAAATGTAAATAAAAATTTAACAAAAAGGAAAAAAATGTACAGTAAAAAAAAACATAACAACTGCCAAAACCGGTTTGGCTCAGTGGATAGAGCGTCCGCCTGCAGACTGAAGGGTCCCAGGTTCGATTCCAGTCAAGTGCCTGTACCTTGGTTGCAGGCACATCCCCAGTAGGGGGTGTGCAGGAGGCAACTGATTGATGACTTTCTCATCGATGTTTCTAACTATCTCTCTCCCTTCCTCTCTGTAAAAAATCAATAAAATAGCCGAAACCGGTTTGGCTCAATGGATAGAGCGTCGGCTTGGGGACTGGAAGGTCCCGGGTTCGATTCCGGTCAAGGGCATGTACCTTGGTTGCGGGCACATCCCCAGTAGGGGGTGTGCAAGAGGCAGCTGATCGATGACTCTCTCTCATCGATGATTCTAACTCTCTATCTCTCTCCCTTCCTCTCTGTACAAAATCAATAAAATATATATATTTTTTAAAATCAATAAAATATATATTTGAAAAAAATTTAACAATTATAAGCACCAGCATAAGCAAAAAGCCACACAAATGTTCACAGCACAATATCCTGTGATGATAACAGTGCAAACTAACCCATATTCACAGATTCTCTCCTCTGTCACCTGGGAGACCACACAGGCTCACATGAAAGGGCTGTCAGGTTGAGAAGCGAATAATTTGAGATGAGATGTTGGAGTAACAAGGTTCCACTGTATTGTTAACATTTTCTGTATTGAATAAACTACAATTGGACTGTGTATTACTTCCACAGTTTAAGAAGTCGCCATTCACAAAGCACAGAGTTACAAAACCCTCCTCAGCTGCACGTGAAGAGTGAGCCCCAAGCCCTGCCCAGGCGCCCTCCACGGCCCTCGGCAGCTGTTGGTGTTGGTGACCGCAAAGCCCTTGTCTGGGCTTAAGCCTCGAGCCTTCAGCTTCAGCCAATCAGCACTGGGCAGCGTGCTAATTAAGCGAATTAAGACGGTTTTATATGTAGACTACCACGAAGCAATGTCCTGCCAGGAAAAAGAACGGCCACTGGGAAAAGAAATAGCTATTCAGAACGATTCACAACAAACTTGTGATTTAGCTAGAATTTCACTTTCTCTTCTTCTTTTCCCACTGTCCTGAGCAGGAGGCTACAGACTAGGAGGCAGACTCCCGTGAACAGACACCAAAGAAAACGAGTGCTCTGTACCGCCTTCTGCCGAGTGACTGCGATGCCTACGTTTCTCTTTCCTCTTCTCGTCCTTCCTGTGATGAGCCTTCTCCTTCCGGGACATCTGCTGCGGCGGCTTGATAGCCAAGGAGTCGTCTTCCTCGCCTCTGCAACGAGACAGCAGCGCACCCCGCGGGACCTCGCAGAGCCTCCCACTCAGAAGGGAGTGTCTCCACACAGAAGGCAGCGATCAGACGATCGATAAAGTGGAATAGGAACCATCATTTATTTATTTTTTTTTTTTAAAATATATTTTATTGATTATTCACAGAGAGGAAGAGAGAGGGATAGAGAGCTAGAAACATCGATGAGAGAGAATCATCGATCAGCTGCCTCTTGCACACCCCCTACCGGGGATGTGCCCGCAACCAAGGTACATGCCCTCAACCGGAATCGAACCCGGGACCTTTCAGTCCGCAGGCCGACGCTCTATCCACTGAGCCAAACCGGTCCCGGCAGGAACCATCATTTAAAGATTACGTTAACGAAGACACTTATGTCAAGATTTAAACTGAACGGACTCCTCCGAGAAGTGAGGAATCACTGTGGCACACGGACAAAAGCCTGAGGAAACGCTGGCGGGTGATGGACAAGTCCCTTATCTGACTGTGGAAGCAGACTCCACGCATGTAAAACTGCCGCATTGCGTGTTTTAAATGTGTGCAGCTCATTTTGTCATTTACACCCCAACAAAGCTGTTTTCTAAAAAGGCCCCAGTTTTAATCAAACCGAAAGTCATTGAACAGTATCTTTAATGACCACAGTCTGGGGAGAAGTCACAGCCTTTGCCTTTCTACCTTCTTTCCTGTCGTGTTGCCTCCAATCACCAGAGGGATCCGAGAAGGACCCAGCGAGGAGAGTGGCCGGGAGCGGGAGCAGCAGCGGGAGAACACACCGGGGACGTTCTCTCCACCCGCCGCTGCTCGCTGCCCTGCAAGCCTCAGGCAGCGCCTGCCGGTGTGAACGCAGGCCGACTGGCTCATCAGAGAAGCACTCAGCCTCCCGCAAGAAAGGGGTGCGGCAGCGGAAGTGGACACCACCCCAGAGCCCGTTTCCACGGTGAACTCGGGTCCCTGAGGAAGGCCCCCCAGCCCAGCGGGCGGCTGTGCACCGCGCCTGCGCTCACCTGTCCTCCATGGAGTCCTCCCTCCGGTAGGGCGAGTTCCTGATGGTGATCTCCATGCGGTGGTCCCTCAGCTCCCCCTCCTCAAGGGAATCCCGCTTGGAGTCCCGGTCATCAGACTGCGGAGCAAGGAGAGCGCCGTGTCCCTCACAGGCAAGGGCGGCCCGTGCGTGACAGTCCGCCTGCCGCCAGCCCCAACCCACCTCCCACAACACATCAGACCGGAACTTCACACAAATAGCACTCAGGTTTTATGCTCAAAACACCGAGACTCCCGCTCAAGCCCAAGACATGAAAACCACGACTCTCTGTAGCCCAGAGCCCGCGGGGAGCGTTTAAAACGGGCGCATGAGACGGGCATCAGCCTGTGTCAGGGACCCGGCTGCTCAGGGCCCATCGGGCCGCAGGGCGCAGGGCGGAGACCCGTCAGCAGAGCCCGATGCCCCTCCACACCCGGGGTTTGAGGATGTCACTGTGCGAACCCGGGAAGCCGCCAAGCACGGGGAGTGCGGGCCAGGCAACCCGCCTGCTGCCCGGGGAGGGGTCAGCGGTGCGGATTACGGGGGAGAAAAGCCAGTCCCATCGCGCGGGCGACCTCGGGGGGCTCTCCCGCGCGTGGCCCTCCACACACAGCTTAGCGGGTTAGCTCTGCCCTCCAGGCAGGGGTCTGAGCTTGACTCCAGGGAGAGGCGGCTCACCTGCGACATTTGGAAGGACAAAGCGTCACCGCGGGAGCGCTGTTCTAGTGGAGAAACGAGGGCACAGACATTAAACCTCCTCGGAGGAAGCCCCGGACTTAAAAAACATGGCTTACGTTTTTTAAGCGCTTGATCTCTGCCTTCTCCTCCTGCTCCTTCCGTCGCTTCTTCTCCTGGAGAATCTCATCTAAGGTCTTCACTTTCCAAGAGTCCTTTTCATCACCCATTGGAGTGAAGCCACTGCAGGCGGAGGGGGGCCGTCAGGGCCCGGCGCGGGGCCCGCGGAACGGCGGCCGGCGGCGCCTTCCCGCCAACCCGGCTCCGACTCCGGCCCCGGCTCCGGCTCCGGCCCCGGCTCCGGCTCCGGCAGAGCGGCCCGCGGGCCTCCCGGTGCAGGACGGGCCCTGGGCGAGCGCGGCTCCCGCCCCCGGATGGCGGCCTGCGGCTCCGCGGAGCCCCGCGCTCCCCGGGGGAGGGTCCGCGGGGTCGGACCCGGGAGCGTGATGCCCTCGCTGCCGCGATCGGAGGCCACGCGGGCCGAGGGAGCGGGGACGTCGCCCGCCCGGCTCGAGAGCTCGGGAGCGGCCGCTACTCACCCCTGCGCCGCCGCCGCTGCCGGTCCGGAGCCTGAGGAGAAACTGCGCCCGGCGCGCGCCCCGAGCGTCGCTACTTCCGGCGTCGGCGCGGGGTGATGACGTCCGGGGAAACGAGCAGCCGGTTCCGGCCGGAAAGAGGGCTCTTGTGCGTCACTTCCGGCGTCGGCGCGGGATGATGACACGGGCGGCGGAGCTGGCGCCCCCTGGCGAGCTCTTGCCCTGCCCGCGGTGGGCTGGGCGTGGACCCGGCCCCCGCTGGGCGGTCAGTGGTTGGAGGGAAGAGCTCGGCAGGCGGGGTCGGTGGGAAGGTGGTCACGGGTTGGATTCCGGGGCAGGCGCAGTGTTTGTCTCTCCCTCTCTTCAGAAAGCAATTTAAAAACCGGACGGGGGAGGGGGGGCCGGACAGCCCTGGTCGGTTTGACTCAGTGGATAGAGCATCGGCCTATGGACCAGAGTCCCAGGTTCAATTTCGGTCAAGGGCACATATGGGGTTGCTGGCTCAATCTCGTGTGGGGTGTGCGGGAGGAAGCCCATCATTGATGTTTCTATCTCTCCCTTCCTCTAGGAAATTATATATATGTATATAAAAGCCTAAGAGACCATGAAGACCAGCTGCTGATGCACACTGACCACCAGGGAGCAGGTGCTCAATGCAGGAGTGCCCCCTGGTGGTCAGTGTGCTCCCACAGCCAACTTCCCATGGCTGGCCAACCTCTTGTGGTCCCTCCCCCCATTAGCCAGCACTTATCAGCTCCAATAGGGAGTGGGTAAGACCGGCCCTATGGGCCCCCATTGCTGACCAGGCCAAGGGTCCTCACCCATGCACGAATTCATGCACCGGGTCTCTAGTTTACCTATATATAAAGGGGCAGGACGGCCTGTGTAGCTCAGTGGCTGAACATCAAGCTAAGAAGGAGGTCACTGTTCCGCTCCTCATCAGGGGTCGTGCAGGAGGCAGCTTATCATGGGTGTTTCTTTCTCTTCTCCTTTCCTCTCTGAAAATAAAGAAAATATTTTTAGGCGGGGGGGGCAGGAAATGGGGGACATCTAGAACACTCAACAATTTAAAAAAAAGAAGGCAAGGCCAGCAGAGTGCTGTGCCCAGGCCATGGCCCCAAGCCCCACCGCTGCTTTGAGTCACCTGCGGGGGCTTTGCAAGTCCCGAATTGGGGTTATTTTCTCTCTCAGAAGGAAATGTTCAGCTTCTGTACCTGGCAGCTATTTCGCTTCCTGAGTTCTTGGTGACAGGAAGCCATTTTTTCACTCTGCTCGCACTGCAAACTGGCGCCGGCAGCAAGATGCCACCCTTGGCCATGGGCAGCCTGGACTCGCAGTAACCACACAGACGGCAAGGACGGAGCCTTTATTTCACTCTGCAGAACGAGTGTGGCTGCGGGGGCGGCTCCACGAAGACAAAGGACAGGGGTACCACAGAGTGAACATGTTACCACAGGTGGATGGACAGCGATTCGACTACAACCATTTCCGTTTGGGACCATGAACACTGAGACAGGCGACGTGCAGAGCACTGTGGGCCCCTGGGCCGGACTTCACAGCTCATTGGCAGAAAACAGAGGGCCTGGCCCTGACGTGGATGGTTATTTTAGTTAATGCTCGTTCCCAGTGTGGGAAAACCTGACCAGCCCTCCCAGCGTGGAGCCCACAACACCCCAGGCGGGTTCAGACTCAACTCAGACAGCAGTGAACGGTCTCCAAACAGCAGAGCTGCGAATGGCAGCTTTCCTCAAATGAAGACGATGGGGAGTGGGGGGTGGGGCGGACAAAACCCAGACAAACATAAGACTTTGCCAGTTAGAACAGTCTGTAACCCAATTTGGACATCTGGGCTTGGGTCCTGGGGCCATCACTCAGAATCCGAGCCAGCCGCCTGAAGGTTTTCTGTCCTGGCTGCCAGGGGAGCAGCTGACCCGTCTGCTCTTGGCTCCTCACCCGTTCTGGAAACAGATGCCTCAGACTAAGAGCGCGGAGGGGTCCCCACGCACGGACATGCTCTGGGAGAGAACGTTGGTCAAAGGCAAAAGCAGAGAAGAGGATTCTATCTGTAGCGACAGTCTTCATCTTTCCAGCCTGGGGAAACTGGGAGGGTACTTCCAAGCCTGAGGAAGCACATCAGCTGGACAGACGTAAAGAGCCGGGCTCTGTGCCCACCACCGCGGGCCGGGCTGCGTGACCGTCTGCAGGAAGCAGACGCCACTGGCTTTGGGGGAAGCGTTGCGTGCGTGGCCACGGCACAGCTCCTCGGGGGAGCGTTCTTGGAGCAGCACATTTTTTCCTGTTTACTGTTCATCCTGTTTATTTTTTTTCTCAAATTAGAGACATATTTCGGGTTGTGCAAGGATGTTCTCAGCTCCCTAAGGCAGACAACGCTCACGCTGCTGTACAGGAATGATGACTGTTGGACGTTAAAAACACGAGGCTTTCTATGCAGTTCAATAGTGGACGCTTTGAAAGCCAGAGATCTGGACGTGTCTCGGTGTGGCTGGGCGTGAGCCAGCGACGGGCAGGCCTGGTTCCAGGGCTTACAAAGGCACAGACAACGGGACACGGGCATGGCCGGTGGGATGGTGCACACACACCTGAGACCGTTCAGCAAAGACACACTGTAAAAAGGAGACCAAGTTCGTAAAAACATCACGTGTGCAGTCACTCCAAAAGCCGAGCGCGGCTGCGACTGACTCCCGGCGCCCGGAATGGAGACTGTGGCGGGGACCCGAGGAATGGAAGGAATGTCAGCCCCGAGTGAGGGCATGCCGGCCACAGCCCTGACCAGAGGAGTCTCCAAAGCAGCTTTGCAGGAAGTTGCCTCATTTACGAATAATTTAAGAAAATCTTCATTTTGTTTGTGGTCCAAAACCCAGAAATTAAAAACGGGCGGAAAGCCACCGGCGAGTGGAGGGCGGGGCCCGTCGGTCCCTGACGATCCTGGAGTGGAGCCCTTCTCCGTGCCCGTCCCGCCTGGGCTGGGCTCTGAGGGGCAGGAGCCGGGGAAGCAGTGCTTTCATGCTGGTCCTCACAGATCCACGGCCGCTGGCGGGGAGTCCTCCTTGGCTGGTTTTCGGGGAGCAGAGGAGAGGGGACAGAACCCTGGGGGGTTGCAGAGGCATCCGGTGAGGCAGATGCCCCGGCCTGTCCTCGGACGCGGTCAGCCCGCAGAACGGCCGAGCCGTGTAAAGGCCGCGGTGGCTTCACCTTAGGGCAGGCGTCTTCCAGTCGGCAGGACTTCACGCGACGTGATTATTGCTCTGTTCCCAGAGGCGGGCCTCCCGGGAGGCACTGGGGCCTGAACAGCAGGAGGGAGACGGGACGGGGAGCGACGGCCAAGCAGAAGGGACCCCTTCCTGTGCCGTGTCCCCTCCCCACTCCCTGCCAGGCCCCATGGCATGGACTTCCCTGGCCTCTGTGCCCAGGCCCCGGGCATGGTGGACTCTGCTGGCTGGTGTGGGCTGAGATCTCTCCTTCAGCACCAGCAGGGGGCGCTCACAGTGGTCCCCTCTGTGGGGGTGTCGCCCACAGAGGAATCGCAGGGCCTGCTGCAGGGGGAGCTGGGTGCCCAGTGAGGGCCAGGCGGAGGCCGGCGGGTCCCAGCCCTCCGCATCTGGCCTGGGGCTGCTGGGGCAGTTTTCACATTCCATGGTGATGGCTCAGCGGCAGCTGGCTCGGGTCAGCCCCAGGGAGCCACGTTGGGGGGGTGGGTTCCCCATATCCCGCTGGTTTGACTGCAACCCTGAAAGGGGCAGGACAGGCCGCACACGCCCCTCCCTGCCCAGCTGACGGGGGTCGTGCACCTTGAGGCCCGGCGCTCAGTGGTGTGGCCGGGGGTCCTTGGGCACCAGCGGCTCGGTGCCATCCTCCGGCGTCCAGCTGGCCGAGGCCAGGCTCTGCATGGCCTCCCGCTGGTGCTGCCGGGCCTTGTTGTAGAGCAGCACGCCCACCATCACCAGGATGGTGCCCACGGCCGACAGGCTGGTGATTTTGTTGCCAAAAACGATAATGCTGAGCCAGACAGACAGGGCGTGCTTCACGGTGCTGGCGACACTGCAAGACAGAGGAGTGGTGTGTGTGTGTGTGTGTGTGTGTGTGTGCGCGCGCGCGCGCACGTGGCTCCAGCCCGGTGACTGCTGAGCCAGATTACAACCAGCAGAGAGGACAGCTGCCCCGCGTGGCAGCATACACGCCCAGGGACACCGAGGCCATGACAGGGGTGGTGCCATCAGCCCGCTGTTGCCTTCACGCTGCGACAGTCCCCAGGTGACAGCTCGGCCGCTACAGGAGAGCAGCCGATGCACGCCACGTGACGTGGCCAAGCTGCCCACCACGGCTGGAGTTTCTGGCTCATTCTTTTCTGTTTGTCACTGAGATGATGCTTTCATGAAACTCATCCTATGTAATAAAAGGCTAATATGCAAACCACCCCCTTGGGCGTTCGCTCGCTATGATGTGCGCTAACCACCAGGGGGCTTACGGAACATGGCGGGGGACCAGCAGCCGTGGGAAAGAGGAGGCGGGGAACCTGATGGGCCTGATTGCCAGATGGGCCTAGGGACCCTACCCGTGCACGACTTTTGTGCCTCAGGCCTCTAGTCCAGTTGTAACACTGAAAACCAGCTAGCCAGACTTTAACCCTCCAGGTTCCCAGAGCCCGTGGTCACGCGTGGTTTTCGCATGTAGTGGGTGGAAGTAGGTCAAAGCAGGAATTCAGGTTTTCATTGAGCTCATGCATTTCCAGTTCACAGCCACCAGGGCCCACAGCACCCACCGGGGACAGGGTCCTGAGGGCAGGTGAGCCGCTGACCAGCTGCTCCAGGCACCACAGACTCACCCTGGCAACCTCCCTAAAAACCCTCCAGCCCAGCTGGGCGGGGCCAGTGGTTGAGCACTGACCCAGGAACCAAGAGGACATGGTTTGATTCCGGGTCAGGGCACATGCCCAGGTTGCAGGCTGGATCCCCAATGGGGGACATGCAGGAGGCAGATGACCCATGATTGTCTCTCATCACTGATGTTCTCTCTCCCCCTCTCCCTTACTCTCTGACATCAATAAATATATTTTTTAAACAGAAGCTCTTCACATACTTCACGCGTGTGCTTCAAATGGCACCAGAGGCAGTGGCCCGGCCTCCGTGCCCTGGGACTCGGCCGGCACTGCAGCCCTGGCACTTGCAGAGTTTCTGTGAAAACGCAAGCCGCGGGCGCTGCACACACCTCCCGACCGTCCTACCTGAAGGTCACGGGGGAGATCCTGCCCATGAGGGCGTAGGCCGTGACGCTCTGCAGGTGGAACAGCACGCCGTCCAGCAGCAGCAGCAGCAGCACGTCCTGCGTGTAGCTGAAGCTCCTCCCGCTCCGCCCGAGCACCGGCAGGTCCTGTGCGGAGCAGAGCGGCGCCCACGCCCCTCAGGCCGTGCCCGTCACCAAAGGACCTCGCCCCCGATGCCCAGCCACGGGGCGGGCGAGCTGAGGCTGAGGGGCTGTGACACCTGCCTTCTGGGTGGCGACCAGAGCCCTCGGTCACGGGGGACCGCAGCCCGGCCGCAGGGAGGCCCCTCCCCACCGGATGACGACGAGAGCCAGAGCACACGCTGGCGAGGCCGGGCAGAGGGGGGCTGCCGGGCACAGCTGGTGGGAACGGAGCCAAAGGGTGCAGCTGCCGAGTGGCTGCTCCTTGAACGTGTAAACGCAGGCCCCTGCGGGGGCTCGGCTGCCAGGGCACCGGCCCGGGCTCCGGGGGTCGCCGGGTCAGTTCCCCATCGGGGCACACGCCCAGGTTTCGGGCCCGTCCCCAGTGTGGAGCGGGCAGGAGGCCGCCGACCCACGTTCCTTTCACATCGCTGCTTCTCTCTCTCCCCCTCTCCCTTCCTCTCTCTCTCAAACCAATTTAAAAAACATTAAAAAAAAGAAAGAAATGAAACTAAATCAGTCTAAAAACCGTCACAGGAGCAGCTCAGGAAACCCCCGCCGCTGCAGCTGGGCCTCGGAGACCAGCGCCAGGCCTGGCCCCACCTGTCCACCTCCTCGGGCACGCGGGGGCACTGCGCCCTCAGCAGAGCGGCCCCACCCCCCACTCTGCTCCCGACGCGCTGAGACCCAGGCTGCCACGCTCACCATGAAGAAGGCCCAGGCGGGAACCAGCATGGCCACGGCGGCGGCGCTTGTGTAGAACTGCAGCTCGGCCGCCCTGCGGGCACAGCACGCTGAGCCCCGGACCCGGAGCCGTGGAAGCACCGAGCCGAGCAGGCGACAGGCTCCCGGGGGACAGGGGGCTCCGGGGGGGACAGGAGGCCCGGGGGGGACAGGGGGGCCCGGGGGGACAGGAGGCCCGGGGGGGACAAGGGGCTCCGGGGGGACAGGAGGCCCCGGGGGGACAGGGGGGCCCGGGGGGACAGGAGGCCCGGGGGGACAGGAGGCCCGGGGGGACAGGAGGCCCGGGGGGACAGGGGGGCCTGGGGGGACAGGAGGCCCGGGGGGACAGGAGGCCCCGGGGGGACAGGGGGGCCCGGGGGGACAGGAGGCCCGGGGGGGACAAGGGGCTCCGGGGGGACAGGAGGCCCCGGGGGGACAGGGGGGCCCGGGGGGACAGGAGGCCCGGGGGGACAGGAGGCCCGGGGGGACAGGAGGCCCGGGGGGGACAAGGGGGTCCGAGGGGACAGGAGGCCCAGGGGGACAGGAGGCCCGGGGGGGGACAAGGGGGTCCGGGGGGACAGGAGGCCCGGGGGGACAGGAGGCCCGGGGGGACAGGAGGCCCAGGGGGACAGGAGGCCCGGGGGGGGACAAGGGGGTCCGGGGGGACAGGAGGCCCAGGGGGACAGGAGGCCCGGGGGGGACAAGGGGGTCCGGGGGGACAGGAGGCCCGGGGGGACAGGAGGCCCGGGGGGACAGGAGGCCCGGGGGGGACAAGGGGGTCCGGGGGGACAGGAGGCCCCGGAGGGGGGACAGGAGAATCGGGGGGGGACAGTAGGGTCCGGAGGGGGACAGTAGGGCCCGGGGGGGACGACAGTAGGGCCCGGGGGGGACAGTAGGGTCCGGGGGGGGACAGAGGGCCCGGGGGGGACAGTAGGGTCCCGGAGACAGGAGGGTCCGGGGGGACAGGAGGGTCTCATTGGGGACAGGAAGTTTTTTGGGGGGAGAGGAGGGTCTGGGGAGACAGGAGGGTCTTGGGGGGACAGGAGTCTTTCACGGGGACAGGAGGGCCCGGGGGGACAGGAGGGTCTGGGGGGACAGGAGGGCCCGGGGGGACAGGAAGGTCTGGGTGGACAGGAGGGTCTGGGGAGACAGGAGGGTCCAGGGGGGACAGGAGGGTCCGGGGAGACAGGAGGGTCCAGGGGGGACAGGAGGCCCCAGGGGGACAGGAGGGTCCAGGGGGGACAGGAGGGTCCAGGGGGGACAGGAGGCCCCAGGGGGACAGGAGGGTCCGGGGGGGACAGGAGGGTCTCATTGGGGACAGGAGGCCCCGGGGAGACAGGAGGTTTCAGGGGGACAGGAGGCCCCAGGGGGACAGGAGGGTCTGGGGGGACAGGAGGGTCCGGGGGGGACAGGAGGGTTCAGGGGGACAGGAGGGTCCGGGGAGACAGGAGGGTCCAGGGGGACAGGAGGGTCCAGGGGGACAGGAGGGCTGTGCCCTGAGTCACCGCCCGGCTGTGGGAGGACCGGTGGCCAGTTGGCCCCCAGGGGCAGCAGGCTCTCCTCCCGGCCCCGGCGGCCACTTCAGAGCTCCCCGCGCCTGGGCGTGGCGACACTTACGAGAACCGGTACTTGTCCCCGCTGAGCAGCTTCTTTGAGAAAACGTTCTGCAAACTGGAGCAAAGCGGGAGGCGGTTACCGTCCACGGGGGGTCGTGGGGAACGGAATGGACGAGGCGCCGGCAGCCTTCCCCAGGCGAGTGGAGCGACGGGCCAGCTCAGCCCCCCCAACTAAGAGCCCCCCCAAACCGGCACTGCCGCAGGCCGGCACCCAGGAACGGAACAGGAGCTCAGGCTCATGAACTCCGGAAGGGGACAGTCACATGGGAAACCACACACACACACCACGCACGCACGCACATGCACACACACACACACACATGCACACACACGCACACACACACACATGCACACACGCACACACACTTGGCCAAAGAGAAAGCCAGGCGGTGTCCGTCCAGGAAGGAAGTGCGTGTTCTGATTCAGGGAAAACCTGGCGAGGACAGGCGCTCTCAGTGCGGACAGGAACGCTCACGGTCAGGCCTGGACAGAACAATGGCTCTGGAGACACTGACAACCCAGACCGGAGCCAGGCACAGGAAACGGGGGGTGGGGGGGGGGGAGGTGAGGAGGACGGCCAGCAGGGTTTAGTGGCTGAGCGTCGACCTGGGAACCAGGAGGTCACGGTTCCATGGTTCCATTCCCCGTCAGGGCACATGTGGGGCGTGCAGGAGGCAGCCGGCCAGTGATTCTCATCAGTGATGTTTATTTCTCTCCCTCTCTCTTCCTCTCCGACATCAATAAAAACATATCATTAAAGGAAAAAAAGGAGTTGGAGGGAGGTTCCTGGAAAAAGACACCTCCTGTGACTTAGAAGGCTGGGGTGGGGTGGGGGTGGAGCCGCAGAATGGAGGCTGCGGGGTGTGCGATGTAAGAGGCGGTCGGTCGGTCGGTCAGTAGTGCTTCTGGGAGCCACAGAGGCAGGGCCCCGCCTCTGAGGGTTGGAGGTGGAATTAACGGTGTTCACTTTCTTAGCAAGATTCTCCAAAACCTCAAACAGCACTTTGGTGGTGACAGCGACCCTGACCCCGACCCCGACCCCCGACCCCTGCGCTGGTGTTTCCTCCTCTCTCAGCAGAAGGACAAGCTGGACGAGACTGCCGGGGCTGAGCTGCTGGCTGCCTGCGCGGCGGCCTCACCAGCACCCACGCAGGGAGGCTCCCGGACGCGGCGCGGCCTCGGGGACCCCAGCTCCCTGCACCCCGGCACGTGGCAGCCCGCCTAGCGTTCTGAAGCTCCAGCTCGTTCTTGGAGGAAGAGGCGGCATCAGACGCACCGGCCAGGCTGTGGGCCGTGGGCGGAACTGAGCTGCTCTGACGGATGCTCCGTCCCCCAGTGAGGAGTGAGCAGCCCCGGCACCCGGGTCCCCAGCTCCATCCCCCGCTCCCGGACTCACCAGTCCATGATGTTGGTGGACAGCGCGGCGGAGAAGCCCAGGATGTTGAAGCTCATCTCGGTGGCTGTGCACAGGGCCAGGCCTCCCATGACAGGGACCAGGGAGAGGTTGACCAGCAGGCCTGAGAGGAGGGCCGGCTGTGACCCTGGCTGTGACCCCAGAGCCCGGCTGTGACCCCGGCTGTGACCCCGGGGCCCGGCTGTGACCCCGGCTGTGACCCCGGGGCCCGGCTGTGACCCCGGCTGTGACCCAGGGGCCCGGCTGTGACCCCGGCTGTGACCCCAGCTGTGACCCCAGACCTGGCTGTGACCCCGGAGCCCGGCTGTGACCCCGGCTATGACCCCGGCTGTGACCCCGGCTGTGACCCTGACTGTGACCCTGGGGGTGACCTGGGGGCCCGGCTGTGACCCCGGCTGTGACCTGGGGGCCCGGCGGTGACCCCGGCTGTGGCCCCACCGCTCCTCTGGAAGCCATGCTGCTTCCTGCTCTCCCAGGAGCGTGGCTCTGCCTTCACCCAGAGCCGGCGCCCTGATCTCTGCTGGAGGGAGCACGAGGCACAAGAGCCGTCCCCGCAATGCCAGGCTCTGGGTGACCCCCAGGCTCCACAATCCTGACCGGCGAACAGGAGAGGGAGGGAGACGGGCTCCAGGGATTCTATCAAAAGGAGAAACTGGGGGGGAGGGAGGCCCTCAATGTCTGACGCCCAGAGGTTTATTCCTTTTCTTTCCGCGCTGAACCCCGGCGTGAAGGAGAGAGAGACAGTCCTCAGTACGGGGAGGACCACGCCCACGAGCAGGGACCTCAGGCTCCGCTGCTGCCGTCAGGGCAGCGTGGGCGAGGGCCGGGCCCTTCCTGCTCAGCAGAGGAGGAGGCACAGCCTCAGATCACGGCCACGGCCTCGTCCCCGGGCCCTGCTGCCCGGAGCACAGCTCTGATTCCCCAGGCAGCGCTGCCGGCCAGCAAGCCCACGGCCTGGGAACCCACGGCCACGCCCTCGTCCCCGGGCCTGTGCCCTCTGCCCGGGACTCTGCTGAGGACGGTGCGTGAACTCTGCTGGGACTGCTGAGGACTCTGCCCGGGACTCTGCTGAGGACGGTGCGTGAACCCGAGGGCTGTGCGCTGCCCTCCTTCAGGACGCCGTGTGCGTTCTGCTAATTCCACCCAGACCTCCTGTCCGTCCTCGGAGCCGCCGCTGCAGCGGGCGGGGCGCTCACCTGTGTACTCCCCCAGGATCATGCGGGACATGATCACGGTGAAGATGGGGGCGGAGCTCTTCACCGTCTCGGCGAAGGACACCGCCACGTTCTTGAGGCTGACCAGGCCCAGCACCACCGTGGCGAACCTGGGGAGAAGCCGGAGGGCGGTCGGACGGGCGAGTCCCGGTGGCTCTCGGCCACACCTGCCCCGCACGCTCCGCTGGGTCCGGCTCAGGAGGCGACGCGCCTGCAGGGACCGCGGTGGCCGGAGCGCGGGCCCCGCAGGAGGCCCCTCGCCCTGACCCACGACTGACCCAGTGCAGCCGCTCCAGGCGGGACCGCCGGGCACCGAGGCCCACGGCCAGGGTCAGTGCTGCCCCGAAATGCAGGCCTGCACGGAACTCACCTGACCACAAGGTGCCGTCACTCGGCTGCCCGCTCGCTCTCAGTGACGGGAAAGGCATTTTATTTTATTTTGTTTGTTCTGTTAAACCTGTTATTAATTTTTTTGAGAGAGAGAGAGAGGAAGCGAGAGGGATAGGAAGATAGAACCATCCATGCGAGAGTAACACCACTGATAGGCTGCCTCCTGCACACTCCCCACGGGGCTGGATCCTGCAGCCTGGGCTGTGCCCTGAGCGGATCGGAGGCGGCCTCTTGGTTCCTGGGTTGACCTCAACCGCTGAGCTACACCAGCCAGATGGTAAGGCTTTTACTTTAGTTATTTTATTTTTAAAGTATCTTTACGTTTAATCCTCACCTGAGGATATTTCCCATTGGTTTGTAGGGAGATAGAAGAGAGGGGAAAACAGAGAGAAGCACATCGATTGGTTGCCTCCTGCCCACGCCCTGACCAGGTGCCCTTGACAGGAATCCAAACCGGACCCTTTGGTCCACAGGCGGAAGCTCTGCCCACTGAGCCACACCGGGAGAAAGGGAAGGCATTTCACATAACGCCCGCACCCGACGCCGGCCTCACCTCATGAGGCCCACGAACAGCATGGTCATGAGGAAGTTGGGCGGGTAGGCGAGCCGGACCTTGTGCTGGTGCAGGCAGCAGGGCACGAAGATCTTCAGGCAGCCGATGCACGTGGTGGACAGCATCTGCACGGCGCCTGGGGGGAGTGATGAGCTGCAGCCAGGGCCCCACCCATCCACCTGTGCCCTCACCCAGCCCCGTGCCCGCCCTCACCCAGCCTCCTGCCCGCCCTCACCCGGCCATGCCCGCCCTCACCCGGCCCCGTGCCCGCCCTCACCCGGCTCCATGCCCGGCCTCACCCGGCCCCGTGCCCGCCCTCACCCGGCCATGCCCGCCCTCACCCGGCCCCGTGCCCGCCCTCACCCGACCCCGTGCCCGCCCTCACCCGGCCCCGTGCCCGGCCTCACCCGGCCCCGTGCCCGCCCTCACCCGGCCCCGTGCCCGCCCTCACCCGGCCCCGTGCCCGCCCTCACCCGGCTCCGTGCCCGCCCTCACCCGGCCGTGCCCGCCCTCACCCAGCTCCGTGCCCGCCCTCACCCAGCCCCGTGCCCGGCCTCACCCGGCCCCGTGCCCGGCCTCACCCGGCCCCGTGCCCACCCTCACCCGGCCCCGTGCCCGCCCTCACCCAGCTCCGTGCCCGGCCTCACCCGGCCGTGCCCGCCCTCACCCAGCCCCGTGCCCGCCCTCACCCGGCCGTGCCCGCCCTCACCCGGCCCCGTGCCCGGCCTCACCCAGCTCCGTGCCCGCCCTCACCCGGCCCCGTGCCCGGCCTCACCCAGCTCCGTGCCCGGCCTCACCCGGCCGTGCCCGCCCTCACCCGGCCCCGTGCCCGCCCTCACCCAGCTCCATGCCCGGCCTCACCCGGCCGTGCCCGCCCTCACCCAGCCCCGTGCCCGCCCTCACCCGGCCGTGCCCGCCTTCACCCAGCTCCGTGCCCGCCCTCACCCAGCCCCGTGCCCGCCCTCACCCGGCCGTGCCCGCCCTCACCCAGCTCCGTGCCCGCCCTCACCCGGCCCCGTGCCCGCCCTCACCCGGCCGTGCCCGCCCTCACCCGGCCGTGCCCCCCTCACCCAGCATGCTGGGCTCGCCCTCCAGCAGCGAGAGGATGTACTTGTTGAGGAAGAGGGTGCAGAAGCTGAGGAAGAACCAGAGCGTGAGGTAGAGCAGCGCCCGCGAGCTGCACACGCCCAGGTCGGCCTCGATGACCGTGGTCTCGGTGATGGTGACGGTGAGCACGCCCTCCTCGGTGGTGCCGGCGCTCCTGGCCAAAAGGATCCTCTCACTCCGGGGGCCGAGCAGGGAGCCCCAGCCGAGGGCCGGCTTCCCCCTCGGCAGCTCCTGGGGGCAGGGGGCCGGCTCCGCGGGCTTGGCCGGCGCCGCCATGGTGTCCCCGCGGCGTCCTTAGGCGGAAGGACCCACGCGGTGGCCTGGGGTTCGAGGCCGCCTCGTCTGGACAGCGGGCACGGGGCTGCTGCGGCCGTGTCCGCCCCCACAAGCTTTCATCTCAGGCGAACCTGCAAGCAGGGGTGCGCTCATGTCCAGATCCCGTGTCTCCCAAACCCAACCTCCAACAGCCCGCCCGCCTCAAGGCCCAAGCCCAGGCCCGGCTCCACGCCCGGCTGCTCAGGCCCAGGCCCAGGCCCGGCTCCGAGCATGGCTGCTCAGGCAAGATCCAGAGTCTCCCTGCCGTGGCTCCGGGATCCCTGGCCCTGGAGACCCACCGGCTGCTGCTCTGCGGCCGCCCAGCTGGGCCCAGGCCTGGTCGGCAAATCCTGACTTGGAGGCCTGGACAGCACTGGGGCGGGGAGAGGGGGTACACAGAGGGGGAGAGGGGATGCACAGGCCCTTCCTCCCTCACACAACAAGCTGCAGTTACACTCCGTGTCCGGAACTCGGGCAGGGAGGCGCGCAGAGGGCGGTGGCCGCACTTCTCGGTACGTCTGACCAGCCCGCGCCCCACTCCCCGCACCCGCCCTGCTCCCCAAACTGTGGGCGCCTGCTCCCCCAACCCGGTGCCTCGCTGACCAGGGCCCACTGCCGCGGGCTGCATGCCCCTCCTCCACGTACGGCAGCCATTGGTTCCCGAGGGGCCCAGTCACACCGGACCGGACCGGAACCGCCTTTCCCATCCCTGCGAGCAGAGCCAGGCCCAGTGAGCCCAGGACGGCCTCACCCCGTCACTCTCCGTGACACTGGAGCCCCGCAAACAGCCCGCCTGCCTCTGGGACCGTTCTTCCCGGCAGCGAGGGAACAGCCCCCGAGTCCGCACGGCTCCCGCTGTCATCCAGGCGCCTGGGAGGACAGCGAGGCTCAGAACGTCTCTCAGCCGAGCGTGGACGCTACTCGGGTCCTCGCTCCTCCACCACCCGAAGAGCCTCCTGCCGCGGCGTTTTCCCCGGAATAAACCGCCGGGCAGGGATGAGGCGAGGAGCCCGCGGAGGGGGGACCCTCCAGGGCCCAAACCAGGAGGAACTTAGCGCAGACTCGCCTGTGAGATGGCGAGATCAGAGAGGTGGCCCCGCCGTGACCCACCCCCAGCCCCCCGACTAGAGACCAGAACCTTCTGTGGGCGATTGAATAGCCTCAGGCTCCTGGCCACCCTCCACCCCACACAGCGGAGGGCGGGAGCAGACTGGGGGGGGGGGGCAGCTTCGGGCCACACCCCACACGGCTGCCAAGCCTCAGCAGAGGCCCCCCCCCCCCACCTGCCAAGGGCTGGCACAGGTGAGGCCTGAGGGCCTCTGCCGATGAAGATCAAAGATCCCAGCTCACCCACGGAGGGCCCAGGGGGGAGGAACCGTCGGAGCTCAGAGAGGGACAGAGCCAAGGACGCAGGCCCCTCCGCTCCGAGGGGGCCAGGCCACCGGGGGGAGGTGGGGGGGAGATGGGGGGGCAGAAGCCACGGAAATGCCCGGGACGGAGGCGGGGCGTCTGAAGGTGAAACAGCCGCTGAGACAAACCTGGGTGCTCTGGGCGGACCGTCTCCCGGGACGTCCCCTGTTACTGGGGGGGGGCGGGGGGCACTCTGTCCTCAGAGAGTGGCCGCAGTCACCAGCGGTGCCAGACAGGCCTCCCGCTGACTGATCTGACGCTGTCGCCAGGAAAACCTGCGTCTGCTGTGGCCGAGCCCAGAGCCGGAGGGGACCGGGGACGCGGTCCCGCAGCCCCTGTGGGGTCCCCGCAGGGCCAGAGGCCGGAGAGGGAGCGGAGAGGGCGCCACGGCAACGCAAGGAGCACCGCGGGGAACGAGCCTCAGAATCACTCGTCCTGAGTGATGCGACAGAAACCCCCGCGGAGACGCAGGAGGAAACGGCGGGACATGGGGGGGCGAGAACCCCCAGGTCTGCAGCTTCAGGGTCCCGGGTTCGATTCCGTCAAGGGCACGTACCTCAGCTGCAGGCTCCTCCCCTGGTCAGGGCACGTGCGGGAGGCAGCCAATCGATGTGTCTCTCTCACCTCGACGTTTCCCTCTGTCTCTCCTTCTCTCCCCCCCTCTCCCTAAAAACCAATGGAGACATGTCCTCGGGTGCGGATTAACAAAAGTATCACCACAGATGCCGAAACTGCCAGATGGAAACCCTATATAACAACAGGCCAGCATGCACACTGTCTGAACAGACTCCGGACCAGACTGGGAGTTCAGCCAGGCGGCGGGGCTGGCCAGCCAACCGCTCCGACCCGATCAGCTCCCCCCATCAGCCCCTCATCCTGATCAGGAGGCCGAACCACACCGGGCCTCCAGTTGAGAAATAACAGGAATGTTTAGTCTCAAAGTACAGCCCTGCCAGGTGGACACAGAGTACACAGGAAAGAGAGATAAGGACGCTTCCCTCGGGGAGGTGGGAGGAGGGCTGCCCACGGAGACCTGGGACTGGACTTCCTGGTCACAGGACACGCTGTGCAGAGGCAGACAGAGACCGCAGGGGCCCTGGCCGGGCGGCCCAACCGGCTGGAGCTCGTCCTGCACCGAGCTCGTCCTGCACTCATTCTCAGTGCGGGCGCACCCGGCCTGCGGGTCCCACAATCTCTGGTGCTCGGAGAACGATCACCGGCCCAGAAAACAAATAAGTTGGATCCTGACACCCAGGGAGACGCAGGAGGCTCCTGTGGAATGCCCCCTGTGGACCCGAAGGGCAGGCCAGGGGCACCTCCGTGCCAGCACCAGGGGCATCGCCCACGCAGGGAGGCCTGAAGGAATGGCCACTGGCCCCGCGAAGACTCCGTTCCTCAGAACACAGCACAGCCCCAGCGTGACAGGACTCACCCACAGACAGCGCCACGGCAAACACGGCAAACACGGTGTCACACGGAGGATCTCTGAGTGGCCAATAAGCACAAGAAATGGTGTGTAGCTGGGCCAGGTGGCTCAGTGGTTGAGCATCAACCCAGGAATCAAGAGGTCATGGTTCGATTCCCGGGTTACGGGCTTGACCCCCAGTGTGAGGTGTGCAGGAGGCAGCTGGTCCATGATTCTCTCTCATCGTTGATGTTTCTCTCTCCCTCTCCCTTCCTCTCTGACATCAATAAAAACATTAAAAAGAAAGAAAGGGAGTGTAGCGCTGGCCAGGTGGCTCAGTTGGTTAGAGCGCCAAACCTTTAAGCCTTGGCTGCAGGTTCAATCCCTGGTCAGGGCACATACAAGAAGCAGCCAATGACTGTTTAAATAAATGGGACAAATCAATGCTTCTCTCTCCCCCTTCTCTAACCAATAAATGTTTAAAAATCATACATTCGAGGTTGACATGAGGTAAACATCTGCAGACCTTACAAACCAGCAGTTCCAGCGAGAGACACAGGATCTCCTCCCTCACCCCCAAACCTAGCTGTCTGCGGGGAGCGCGAGCGTGTGCATGGTGGGGCTTTCACACAACCCAACACTGGGCAGCAGGAAGGAGGAGTAACTAAGGAACACACAGGAACACACATACACACACGCACGCACACACACGCGGAGCTGAGCGGATGGTGGGTGATTGGCGACATCAAGGTTATCATGGGCAATCAGCCTGGAGCGTTTAAATCTCGAACAGAATGAGACGGGCCTCGGGGACACAGCGACACCCTCCAGTGGGCGCTGTGCTGGGCGTCACGCGGGAAGGCGGGGAGGAGCGGGGTCAGGGCCCTACTTACCGGTGCTGCCGCCCTCACAGCTGCCTCCCGGCTCCAGCCCACGTAACTGGCGTCTCTCAGGGAGGAACGGTCCCCGCCCTGCAAGACAAAAGCAACCTTAGCTGACAGGGGAAAGGGACTTTAAGATGCGACAGCCGCCCTGGCCAGGGCGGCTCAGTGAACAGAGCGGCGGCCTGCGGACTAAAGGGTCCTGGGTTCGATTCCCGGTCAAGGACACTTGCTGGGGTGGCGGGCTCCATCCCCAGTAGGGGGTGTGCAGGAGGCAGCCGATCCATGATTCCCTCTCATCATGGATATTTCTAGCTGTCTCTCCCTCTCTGAAATCAATAAAAATATATTAAAACACAAACAAAAAGCCAGCCTGACTCACTGAGCCTGCCTGGGAACCTGGTGGAGTGTGCTGGACCTGGGCGCCTGGAGCGCTGGCCACCCCACCCAGGTCCCAGTGACAAAGGTCAGAATTCCCTCCCTCCCGGGCGACAGCACAAATGACAGGGACTGAACACAGGCGTCGCCCAGCGAGGAGCCGGTGGTGAGGAGGCTGTGCCAGGGTGGGTGGCTCTTCGCCTTCCTCCTCCTGCACCCACCCTCGGAGGCGCCCAGGCAGGACAGGGAGGGAAGAGGGCCACTGGAAGGGGACATTGCCCGGAACCCTTCAGTGCTGTCTGCTTGACCTTCAGGGTCTGCACCCAATGAGGTGGCCTCGGGGCTCAGCCTCCCCTGAGCCTGCAGGGAGGGGGGCTCGAACCCAGAGACATCGCCCCGCGCTGTGGTCCCGTCCTGGCACGCTCATCGCCGAAGGGAAGTTTAGCTGGAGCCAGCCAGTCCCCCAAATTTCCCAAACCCCTCCAGGCGAGGGCCAGTGGCCCGAGGGAAGGTGTCTGCTCTAGAACAAACGGCTCAGGCCCTCACCACGGATGTTACAGAATCGTACCCCAGAGCGAGACCTGCCTACCGTTCCTCACCAACGTCACCCCAATAAACCCAACGACAAAAAGAACCCACAAGATGCCCATCGCCAGGGGGGGCCCCGGACCGGCTCCGACTGTCACAGGGCGTTCTAGAGTGCACCGGCTGCCGCGGACTCTGCCCGCTGCATTGCAGGAAGTGGGCCTCTGGAACCGCGTCCTAAACAGACCGCCCCATGCAGGCCCACACCGGCCCAAACAGCTCCGCTTCCCAGCCGGAACCCTGGGCGCCACCCAGGAAGGCATTGAGGAAACCCTGGCAGGCTGGCACAGGCCGCCCACAGGGGAGGGAGGCAGGCCATGGCGCTCTGTACCCGCGGCTCCCATCGGGCACAATCACCAACTCTGTGGGAAGGTGGGAGCGAGATATGCTGATTTCCATCCCCCCATACACTTCCCTCCCTTTTCCAAGGTCTAGATTGAAAACGGGTTTCTTTAACGTAAGAACCAGTGGAGGGTCCTGGGTTCAATTCCGGCCAAGGGCATGTACCTTGGTTGTGGCACATCCCCAGTAGAGGGTGTGCTGGAGGCAGCTGATGGATGTTTCTCACTCTGTATCCCTGTCCTTTCCTCTCTGTAAAAAAATCAATTAAAAAAATTTTTTTAAGTAAAAAACCTTTCCATTCCCTCTGATTGGCCCGGGTGGTGCCGTCGGATACCGTTGGGCCCTGCTCTCTGCTGTTCCCACAGGTTTAAGTATTTTGGGTAAAGTAAGAGGCTTCCATTTAAAAAACCACAAACCTTAGCAAACCCACGGGGCAGACTCCGCCCCCAAACAGGGTTTTATTTCCTGGCGCAGCGGCCAGAGGACAGAGGTCACCTGGGAACCCCAAAGCCCAACCCAGCAGAAGGTCGCCCGGCAGGATGTCAACCATTATTTTTCATTTTCTAAAATTTTGGTGGGAAAAACAAACAAACAAATAAAAAAACCCACCGCCACCGGTTCGTAGGCGATCGTGCCCTCCGGGGCCCGGCGTGCCCGCCTCCAGGCCCCGGGTTAAAGCGCGATTCCCCCCGCCGGGCCCCGCCCGTGTCCGCCGCCGGCCTGGGCTCCCCCCGACCCCGCGGGGCGCCCTCCGCCTCCGGAGCCCGGCACCCCGGGGCCGGCCGTGGTTTCGGGTGGTGCCGGCTCCTCCGCGAGGTGAGGGCACACGGAGCGGAGCGGGGCGGGATGGAGGGTCCGGGCGGTCGGGGAGGGGTCACCCGGGGAGGGGTCACCCGGGGAGGGGTCCCCGGGGCGGGAGGGGTCCCCGGGGCGGGAGGGGTCACCCGGGCGGGAGGGGTCACCCAGAGCGGGAGGGGTCACCCGGGGAGGGGTCCCCGGGGCGGGAGGGGCCCCCGGGGCGGGAGGGGTCACCCGGGCGGGAGGGGTCACCCGGGGAGGGGTCCCCGGGGCGGGAGGAGCGCGGAGGCCGGCGGGCGCGGGGGGAGGACGGGGCCCGAGGGCGCACCGGAGCCGCGGGGCCGGCCGTGCCACGCGGCGCCGCGCGTCCCTCACACGCACCGGAGACACGCCCCGCAGGACGCGGTTCGGACCGGCTCCCAGCGCGGCCCGCAGCTCCTGGGCCCGGGCGCCGTCCAGGGCGCGGGCGGCGCCATCACCGGAAAGCAGCCGAGCCCGCCCCGGGAAGGCCGCCCCGCCCCGGGAAGGAGGAGGCTCCGCCCGCCGCGGGGCCGGGCCGCCACCCACCGGCCGCGGCGGCGCGATGACAGGCGCCGGGCCTCGGCCGCGGGGCCGCTGTCGCGCACCGGGAGCCCCGGGCCCGGGCCCTCCACCCGCCGCGGGGCCGGAGGCCGGAGGCGGGGCCCGGGCTCCCGGGAGGCGGCGGGGGCGGGGCCCGGAGGCCTGTCACGCGGCTGCGCGGCGTCTCCCGTCCGGGCTCCGGGCCTGGGGGGCGCGGGGCGGGGCCTGGGGGGCGCGGACCGGGGGCCTGGGGGGCGCGGACCGGGGACCTGGGGGGCGCGGACCGGGGCCTGGGGGGCGCGGGGCGGGGCCTGGGGGGCGCGGGGCGGGGCCTGGGGGGCGCGGACCGGGCCCTGGGGGGCGCGGACCGGGGCCTGGGGGGCGCGGCCCGGGGCCTGGGGGGCGCGGGCCGGGGCCTGGGGGGCGCGGGCCGGGACCTGGGGGGCGCGGGCCGGGGCCTGGGGGGCGCGGACCGGGGCCTGGGGGGCGCGGGGCGGGCGGGGCCTCTTCGGGCGCCGAGGAGGCCGGAGCCGGCCGGCGGAACGGGCCGGGGCGCGGCCTCCCGGGAAGGCAGGCGGCGGGCGGGCCGGTGGGCGGCCCCGCGGCGGCCCGGGCTCTCTTCCGGACCGGAAGTGACGCACCGGAAGTGACTCCAGGGAGGTCAAGGCCGGGCCCGGACCGCACCCCCGGCCCCGGCGGGGTCCGCCCCGGAGAGCGAGGCGCCGGCCGCGCGGCTGGGCCCCTCGGAGAGCGCAGGAGCGAAGCGCGTTCCCAACGGTGGGAACTCCCCCCGCGTTTCCCGCCATCACGGCCCCGGAGTGAGAGGGGCGGCTGGCCTGCCCGGGTGCACAGGGGCTCCCCCCTCCCGCCCGAAGTGCAGCCTCGCCCGATTTAACGTGCAGAGCGGACACGGGCGGGGGGGGGGGGGACGGGCACGTGGTGGGACCTGGTGAAATGTTTGAATTTTAACCCTTCTAAACATGGGGGGGGGAGCTATTTACCTCAGCTTCCAGGTGGAGACCTGGAGGCTAAGGCAGTTCTTCCCCTTGCGTGGGACCAGGAGCACAGGAGAGTAATTCCCACTGACTCCGTAGCTTCAGAGATAGAAACTGTAGATACCTCTGAGCTCTCCTGTTATCGGCTGTCGCAAGATAGGGCCACATTCCAACGTCCAGCAGGACGTGACTAGCTACGACTCTTCGGGCTGACTTCAGAATGTAGTCTTTAGGATTGAGAATTTAGAACAAAGGGAAATTCCTGTGGTTTGAACCTTTAAAAGGAACTGCCTACCCCTGAAACGGGAAGTCGTGTGGAGACCACCTGCGTGTGGTGCTCTCGCGGCTGTCCTGGCCAGATATTTCAAGAAATCCTTGCCTGGCCGAAGCCGGTTTGGCTCAGTGGTAGAGCATCGGTCTGCAGACTGAAGGGTCCTAGGTTCGATTCCGGTCAAGGGCATGTACGTTGGTTGCGGGCACATCCCCGGTAGGGGGTGTGCAAGAGGCAGCTGGTTGATGCTTCTCTCTCATCGACATTTCTAGCTCTCTATCTCTCTCCCTTTCTCTGTTAAAAATCAATAAAATATATTAAAAAAAAAAAAAAAAAAGAAATCCTTGCCTGCTTTTTTTAATCATCAGCCTCCTGTGGTCTTATTTTGAACCCAGGATTCGACCCCCAACACTGGCTCCGCCCAGTGCTCTGTGCCATGTCTGTGGTGCCTACTGATCCTGGCAAAGCCTTGCCGCCCACCCACCAAGGGCTCAGGGGAAGGAGCAGGGGAGCGAGGCAGATGCTCCGAGTTCCAGCCACGGGAGCTGGTGAGGATCGAGGGGCCCCTAGGGGGGGGGTAACAGCAGGTCCTGTCAGTAGGCTCCGTACCCCTAGGCCGTGGGACAGGCGGCCACGCCCACAGCCCCTGCCCCAGGGCAAGGCTGACAAGAGCTTTCTGGGAGAGGACCTTGCCCACCTCCCTCAGGGACTTGGATCCAAATAAAGTTGTCACTGAACCCAACTCTTTAAAGAAGTCTGTTTATTGAAAGGATCTGAAAATAGTAATAAGGCTTTCAACAACATTTAATAAATTTTCAGGATATTAACAATATGAAACATTAAGAATTTACTTCAAAAACCCATAGCTTTCTAGACCATCCCATCATGCTGCCTCAGGGCGGGGGCAGCGCTGGCGTTCCATCTACACAGTGACCGCAGACCAGCCCCGTGGGTGGGCAGGTGGCAGTGAGAGCCCTCCTCTGTGTGCAACACCAGGCCGAGTGCCAGCACCGCTGAGTCCAGATGCTGAGGAGCCTCAGCAGGGACAAGAGTGGGCACAGCACCCAGTCAACACTCGTCCACACAGGCACGGAGGGCAGAGACGGTGCCCAGGCTGCCGACCGGCCAGAGACCCGGCTGAGGTGGCCACACGTGTGGCTCTGGATGCCTCATTAGCACAAGATTGGGGTGTGCGTCCCTGCAATGGGAGGTCACTGCCCACCATGGCCCTGACGAGGCCCAGGGGCGCTGAGCCCTTCCCTTCTCCGAGGGGAGCAGATGGAAACCGCTCAGAGAGCCATGTTCCTCACAACGGGCTCCCTGAGGGCGTCTGCTGAGTGAGGGGCCACGGCCACACGCAGACCCAGCCTCGGGTCCAGCCACGGACTCCACAGGTCTGGGTCCCGCATGGCCAACACGCCCAGCCAGCGGGCCGAGGCGGGCGATGCTGGAATGATGGGGTGTCCTTGTACCCCAGGACCCGCATGAAGCATCAGCACTCCCCTCCACTCACCCGCTTGCCCCAGTCTTCTAAAGAGTCCCCTACGTGGCGACCACGACAGAGGTGTCCCACACATCACAGAGAACACAGGGGCCTTGTGGACCAGCCGGAGTCAGACTGCCCGCGGGGTGGGGCCGAGCCCCCCTGGCCGCCACCAGGCTCCCGGGTGACACTCACTGTGGCCCCGTCACACCGAGGCCGGGGAGGAGGCGGGACCCCCGCCCCAGCCTGTGCCCACCTCCCAAGTGCTCTTCACACGGCCCCGGGGCCGGGAGGTGCAGGGTGAGGGGAATGTGGGGGGAGGAAGACGGGCCGTGAGACGTGTATTTCCACACCAAAGGGAGGCCTGCGTTCTGACCCCTCACTGTGACAGGCTGCCCCCACGTCCCCTGACGGGACGAGAGTCCGTGCAGCTTGTGGGATGGCCTGCTGTCGCTCGCTTGGCTTCTATAGAAATGCAAAAAGGTGAGACTTGCAATGTGAGAAACGGCTGGTCTGCTGACAGAGGCAGGTGCTCGGCCACAGACAGGATGACATGGCACCTGACGCCTGCAGGGACCACGGCAGCGGGCGGCTAGCCCTCTTCCTCGCCCTGCTCCTCCTCGCCCTCCTCGTCCGTGAAGTGGGCCTGCCGCTTGCGCACGTTCCAGTGCAGACACTGGGCCAGGCTCTCGAACCAGTCGCTCACGGGGTCCCGCACGCAGATGGAGGGCAGCGGGTAGCACGAGGTAGTGATGCTGATGCTGGAGACAAGGGGGCGTGCGTGAGCCCAGGGCCAGCAGCACCTGCCGCCCGCCCAGAGGACCCCCTCCCAGGGCGGGGCCCGTCCTGTCAGTGAGGAGCCATTTCAGACCTGGCTCTCCCGCTTGGCAGGGTCCCCGGGTCCTGCTGTCTGTCCTGGGCAGAGCCATGGGCCCCCTCAGCACCCCCCTCAGGAGGGGAGGACAGAGACAGAGGGGACGGGTGCAGCCACGTATGAGCAGCTCCATCCCTCCCGGCAGGGACGGCAGCACCCAGGGCCACACAGCTACCGCGTGTGACAGGCTGCGACAGGCATGGTCCCATGTGACACGTGAGACCAGGACCCCCAGGGCCCTCACGCCATCCTGGCAGGAGGAGGGCAGAAGGCACGCCCTCACTCCGCACCCACCTGTCTCCATGGCGGATCTCCTGCCTCTTACGTCCGTCAAAGGACACCCACACGGTGTTCCTCGCTTCCGGGGACAACATGATCTGCAGGGCCAAGCAGACAGGCATGAGCTTCTGTGTGCCCCGCTGACGCCTCAGGCCCCTGCTTTGGAGGCGGCACCAACCGGGGCCTTGGAGGCCCACAGCACTCTTAGAGGCAAGACCAGCTCCGGCGAAGGTGCTGTCCCGCCGACACCAGCCCTGGGACAGGACAGACGTCCATCCAGGCCCAGGTCACTGCCCTCCACCCTAGGCTGGAACCCAGGGCCAGGCCCCTGCTCAGCTCACTGACCCACGCTGGTCGCCCTCACCTGGGCCACTCCCCCTGTGTCCACCAAGGCGGGCAGGCCCCCTCCATGGGGACAGCACCTCTCTGCATAGACCTGGCCCCTCCGCAGTGTGAGCCCAACGGGCAGTGAGGACGGGAGGAGGCCCTTTCCGCACAGAAAAGGGGACCCCGCGGGGGAACCGGTCACAGTGGGGTGCCGGGGCATGAGGCCGCTGCAGGAGCCCCTGGCGACCACCTGGCCGGGAGAGAGTGCGAGGGCTCTGACCTTGAGCTCGACTCCCGCGGGGACCACGATGGGCCGGAATGACAGCGAGTGGGGACAGATGGGCGTGATCATGATGGCCGGCACGTTGGGGTGGATCATGGAGGCTCCGGCTGCCACCGCGTATGCCGTGCTGCCCGTCGGGGTGGAGACGATCACGCCTGGGAACAGCCGCAGGTCACGCTCCCTGCCCACCACCAGCACGGCACCCGGTGCCCACGACAGCCCGGCACGTACCGTCGCCCTGCACCGTGGTGATGAGGTGCCCGTCCAGGTAGACGTCCACGTTGGACAGGTAGGAGGAGGGGCCTCGGTCAATCACCACTTCGTTCAGGACCTGGGGCCGAGGCCACGCACTGAGGCGGAGCAGCGCCCGGGGTCTGTCCCGAAGGCCGGTGCTGCTCCTGGGCCGTCTGGCAGGCCCTGAGGGGGGGGCTCCCCTTGGGGTCTAACCAAAGCCCCCCACCCCTCCCCGAGGCCAGAAGACACTGAGGACCAGCTGAGGGACGTGTCCACAGACCTGGTGCTGCATGACCTGCTTCCCGGCCTCCGTGTCCCAGTCCGAGGCCAACACCCCATTCTCAGTGACCCCGTTAGGGAGGGCCATCTTCTTCCCTCTGAGCTCCTTCACGACCTTGACCTTCAGCCGGCTCCGGAGAATAATAGCTGCGTTCCCTAGGGACGCGGGCGGGTCACACCCATAGGAAGCAGAGACCCCTCTCCACCAGGGACCCCTTTTCTCCCCCCAAAGCGAGAGCAACACGTCTGTCTTTTGTGAAAATCCACCCACTGCCACTCAGCACGCCGTGTCCTCAAGGGGGCGGAGGGGGGAGGAAGGGGATGGGATCCCTGGTGAGGGGAGGAGACGGGAGCACCCAGCACAGGGCACAGGTGAGTGTTCAGCTGAGGAGCTGGGCACGGAGCTGCCTGCTTTGTGGACAGCATCACCCCATAGACTCAGGGAGCGGGGAGGGGTCTCTGACTTGAAATACTACGGTTCCCTGAACACCTTTAAAATCCCAAAACCAAGGGAGAAGGCGAGGCCGGGCTCAGACTGCTTGCGGGTTCCAGAACATTCCGACTCACCCTGTATCACCTGAGTCACTTGGGTCTGAAAGTTCTCGAAGTTGAAGGGGGTCAGGAAGCCCAGTGAGCCCAGGTGGAACGCCATGACGGGGGGCACGCTGCCCTGAAGGTGAAGAAGTGGCACCCAGCTGACCCTCCACCCAAGTCCCCGTGTCAGCGGGCCACACGCACCCCAGGGCCAGGGCCCACAGGGGGCCGGCCTGGGTGAGGTGGCCCCTGAGGTGAGCAGGGCCACGCTCCAGGCCTGACCTTCTGCCCCTGGTGGGCCATGCAGGGTGGACCTCCCCTCTGGGATCACCCCGGGATCCGAACCCCCGGCCCTGGAAGTCACCCCTCCCCGGCCCTCCCCCAGTTCAAGGCACCGCAGCGCGGGCACCGGCCTGCCTGCAGCTCCCTGGCCGCCCGGCGGGAGGCGGAGCGGCGGCAGCGGCCCACCTGGAAGAGGGAGGAGGCGTAGAGCAGCGTGCCGTCGCCGCCCAGGCAGATGATGAAGTCGATCTGGTTGGAGATGTCGTCGTAGTCTGGAAGGCAGGAGAGACGTCAGCGGGCGGCGGGCGGCGGGCGGCCGGAGGCGGCTCCGCGGGCTCTGCGCAGGCGGGCGCTCACCTTCCCGGAAGGTGCAGAACTTCCTCTTCACGGGCCCGAAGCTGTCGTCCCCCATGATGGCAGGGTCTTCCAGAACCTTCTTCTCCACGTACACGATCATGTTGTTCTCCTGGGGACAGCGGGTGCGTCAGCCCAGAGGCCCGGCGGCCAGCGGTGACCAATTCCCCTGTGGCTGCGAATCGCCTCCCTGCCCACGGCCCGGCGAAGCGAGCTCCTGCCTCCGCCCTGGACACTGTGCCCGCCGCCGGGGAGGCCTGGGGCGGCAGGGTCCACGGGCAGGGAGGGCTGTGGGCAGTGGGGGCCGCGGGCAGGGAGGGCTGTGGGCAGCGGGGGACGCGGGCAGGGAGGGCTGTGGGCGGCGGGGGCCGGGGGCAGGGAGGGCTGTGGGCGGCGGGGGCCGCGGGCAGGGAGGGCTGTGGGCAGTGGGGGACGCGGGCAGGGAGGGCTGTGGGCAGCGGGGGACGCGGGCAGGGAGGGCTGTGGGCGGCAGGGGCCGCGGGCAGGGAGGGCTGTGGGCGGGAGGGTCCACGGGCAGGGAGGGCTGTGGGCAGTGGGGGACGCGGGCAGGGAGGGCTGTGGGCGGCAGGGGCCGCGGGCAGGGAGGGCTGTGGGCGGCGGGGGCCGGGGGCAGGGAGGGCTGTGGGCGGCGGGGGCCGCGGGCAGGGAGGGCTGTGGCGGCGGGGGCTGTGGGCAGGGAGGGCTGCGGGTGGCAGGGGCTGCGGGTGGCAGGGGAGGGCTGCAGGCGGCAAGGGCTCGGGCCGCGGGCTCACCTCCATCAGGTACGCGCAAAGTTCCTTGAAGGGCTGCAGCAGGCTGGCGTCCCGGACCTTCTTGATGACAAGGACGCTCTTGGGAGACTTGTTCCACGTCAGCCGCTGCCTGGCGGGGTCCTGGATGTGCCTGCGAGAGGAGCTCTGGCTGGGGCCACGCCACAGGCGCCCGCAGCCCCGAGGGGCCGGCCTCCCTCGTCCTGCCCACCCGAAGCTGTCTCCCAGGCCCCTGCTGCCTGAAGCGCCCGCGTGCACCTGGCTGGCCCTGACCTCCCGCGGGGACCTGACCCGGTCCCGCCGCACCGGCAGCTCCTGGAGCCACCGCCCTGGCAGCGCTGCTCCAGGACAGACAGCGGTGCCCTTTGTGGGATGCCTTCCCTCCATGGCCAGGCAGGACGCCAGGCCTCCCACAGACACCCACCCAGAGGCCATGCAGAGCCGCCGGGCCCAGGCTTCCTGCCGACTGGTTCACGGGGTGCAGCCCACGGCACACCTCGGTGAGCAACTCAGGTGACCCTCAACCTTTACAGCAAAACCCGACTGAAAGCCAGTCACAGGACCTGGGGCCAGTGACACTCCGTGATAATCGTGGTGCACACACGACTACACGCCTGTGCGACAGGACGCACAGCACCCAGGAACCTGCTGTCACTGGACCTGGTGGTGGTGAGTGTTGGGCCGGCTCTCTGCTGACCCCTGACCCCTGTGAGGGGTCGGTGGTGAGGGGATTTGCAGGGGGAAGAGGGACAGGTGGGAAATCTATGTACCTCTCCCTCCATTTTGCTGTGAACCTAAAGCTGCTCTAATAGTTTTTTTATTAATGTCTTTATTGATTTCTGAGAAACAGCTGGCTGCCTCCTGCACGCCCTGCTGGGCCGAGTCTGGACCAGCACATGCCTGACGGGATCCACAGGCCACTCCGAGCACAGGATGGCGCTCACCGGCTGCGCTCCGGCCGCCCAGCTGCTCCGCTTTAACCCGCCTCCTGGGCCACGTGCCTCCTCGGCCAGCGGCCATGCAGGCGCCAGGCCCTCAGCAGCCCCAGAGCGAGGAACAGCACTGCGAGCGTGACTTCCTCAAACAGGTCAACTCACGTTTTCAAAAAACCAACGTCTTGCATTTTAGGAACTAATAAAGGAGAAACATTCGCCCCACCACGTGTGTGAGTGTGAAATACGGCCTTTTCTTCCTGAGCGTTAATTAAAGATGAAACCAAATCAAAGGGAAAGCTGGGCGTACATGCCCATTCGCCTCACGTTCTCAAAGGTCCTGGAGCCGCACACACAGCGGCCCCCGGCGCCAGCAGGCCCGCACTCACATGATGGTCTGGGGGTTCTGCAGCACACAGGCCTTTGGTCCGAAGGTGGTCACGGGGCACGGCCCGTGCAGGGAGCGGGTCCTCCTGTGGAGAGAGCAGAGCAGAGCGGTGCAGGCGGCGGCTCGGGGCAGCCGTGCAGCCTCTCGGGAACGTTCCACCCAATGACGGCTCTGTCCCTGTGGCCCCGGGGACCGCCCTGGCCGCGGCGCTCACCGGAGAGCACACGCTGTCCAGGCAGCACGGCCTCTGGAGACACCGGGGCACACCTGGCCCAGCCTCAGAACAAGGACACACCGGAGCAGGCCCTGATCTCGGGCCGCCTGGAACCTGAGCTGTGCAGGTGCCTGTGAGACCAGCCCTCCCCTAGGCCTGGGCCGAGGCTGCAGGAAACCATCCCTGGGAACTGAGAGCCACGTGCCAATAGGCACCCCCTCGAGCCATCCTGTCAACAAGGACGACGCTCCTGAGCGCCCCACTTCCCAGGAGCTGAGAGGTGACTGAGGCACAAGCCCCTGGACAGCACGGGGCCAGCACGTCGTGGGGTGCTCGGTGGCCTCCTCCCTCGGCCTTGGGGTCCAGTGCCCGCCCCACCAGGACGCCCTGCGTGGCCAGGCAGGGGGACGATCCCCCACATCCGCCGCCAAGGACCCCGCAGGCCCTTCCGCAAGGAAGCCGCAGGGAGCCGGCCACGTGCTCTCGTCGCTGACTGCCAAGCTCAGGGCTTCACGACCGCCTGCCCGCACAGAACAGTCACCTTCTGGGCAGCCGCCCCTGCGGGCCTTGGGGACAGAGCCTGGAAACGGGTCTGCAGTGGATTGTGAGTCGGTGTTTAGCTGGGACAGGCCCTCTCACTCCCTGGCTGACACCCACAGGCCGACACGCCCCGGCCGCTGCCAGGCTCCGTCCTCTGCACAGAAAGGGTGCCTGACGCACGCCCAGAGCCAAGCCCAGAGCCGGCTGCGGGAGCCACGCTGGCCTCGTGGCCTGGGTGCGGAGGGTCAACAAAACCAGAGGAAGTCACCTGAAAGAGGCTGCCTGGCCGAGGCTCCACGGTCCTCCCAACGCGGCGAGAACTTTCTCCCCAGAAAACCCTGCGGCACCTGTCGCCGCGCAGCCAGGGAAGGCGTGCGCTCCTCCACTCACCTGGCGCTCCCAGGATGCCCCTGGCCTGCAGGCGACCCCGGCTCCAGAGGCACAGTCACCCTGGCAGCTTCCCCAGGGCCGGAGTGTTTACTGTCCCAGGTGCCCTCACCCCTGCCTGCTGGTCGCACCCGCTCTGCACGCGGTTACTCAAGGTCTTGTGCAAGAGCCGCCCGGCTGGCCTCGGGGAGGGGAGTGGGGACACTCGTCCAACTGACCTGGGGGCCGTGGCCCCGCCAGCCCCGCCGGGAGCGGGGCCTGGGCCACACAGCTCTGTGGGCAATGGCGTGGGCACTCAGGCGTGGGCACTGCTGAGGACGGCGCCGTGTGCCGAGGGCCCCGTACCTGAACTCCTTGGTGCTCGCCAGGGCGGGCGCGGCGGACAGGCTGCGGGACTTGGCGCGGCCCCGGATGGGGATGGGGTGGCCCAGCGCCGGGTCCTTGTCCCCGTGGCAGGCGGCACAGCGGTAGGAGGCCGTGTCCGCACTCAGCCCCCGGCGCGCGCTGACCTTCTCCGGCTCCATCTCCATGGCCGACGGCCCAGGGCTGCGGTCAGCACGCAGATCCCTAATTTAACAAAGCAAAGGAGTGAGGCCTCCGCAGCCCGCTCGGCGAGCCCGGGGGTCCGGGCAGGAAGAGAGCCCACGCACGCGCCCAGCGGGCACAGCAGCCGGGAGAGGCCGGCGCAAGGTAAACGCCTCTCCGTCCAGAGAAGCTGGACAATCGCGACGCAGCGGCGGCGGCACGCTAGACCTCCGTCCCAGAGCAGCCCAGACGGACGTGACCACCGAGCCTCTGCTCACCACCGGGCACTCAGCTCGGCGTGGACACGGCGCCCACCGCCCGCAAAGAAGGCTCCGAGTCAGCAGGAAACAGCCGGGGCAGGGGCCGGCGGGAGGGGAGGCTGAGCTCACACCCTCAGGGCGGGAGCCAAGGAAGCCTGATAAGGCAGAGAGTGATTTTCTAAGAAAATTCCCGACTGATGAGAGAGGGGGGGAGGGAAGGAACAAACACTGACCTCCCCGGGGGGCGGGGAGGGGGGGCCGGGGCCAGGCGGTGGCCCTGAAGGTGTCCCCCCCCACCCCCCGGACGTGGACGTCAGAAGGAGCAGAGGACAGGCCGGCGGAGGACGACCCAGGCCGGGTGGCCCGGCCTCCACAGGAGCAGGTGGCCAGGCCAGGGCACGCCATTCCTCTCCCAGGAGGCAGGGCTGGCACGGAGGGGCGGGGTGGGCGGGGGAAGTGGAGGGTTCTGGGCAAGCCTGGGCCTCCAGGGGAGGTCAAAGGTGACGGGGCCCCTGAAGGCACCTCACCCCGGGCGGGCGCTGCAAGGGGACTTGGGGGACTTGTGCGACACGAACTGGCGGCCTGCGGTGTGGAGCCGCCACGATGCTCCGTCACTCACAGCCCAGCAGAAAGGCTGCCAAGTCCATGCAGAAAAGACAGGCCAGAGGAAACAGGGAAGGACAGCCACGCTCAGGACTGGAGGGGACACTTACCTCCGTCCCCCCACACTCCCCGGCCCTCCCAAACCCACAGCAAACCAGCCGCTTTCTGAGAGAGGACGCTGAGCCTGAGCCATCGCTGCGGCAACGCTGCCTGAGCCGCGTGGTGCCGACACGAGACAGTCCAGGGACAGAGGCCGCCTCGGAGGTGGCCACCAGGCGGGAGGGGCCGTCCGCTCTGCACGGCTGGCAGCCCTCCGCTCACCCGCACAGGAAGGCTCGGTGGCTGTGGCTTTGGCGAAAGTTTTTATTTTATTTTTTTAAATATATTTTATTGATTTTTTACAGAGAGGAAGGGAGAGAGAGAGCCAGAAACGTCGATGAGAGAGAGACATCGACCAGCTGCCTCCTGCACACCCCTTTCTGGGGATGTGCCCGCAACCAATGTACATGCCCACGACCGGAATCGAACCCGGGACCTTTCAGTCCGCAGACTGATGCTCTACCACTGAGCCAAACCGGCTTTGGCTGGCGAAGGTTTTTAAACAGAACACGCCAAGCACCAGCGCTACAAGAACAGACCTCATCACAATGGAAGCCACTACCCTTCCCAAGACGGTTAACAAAGTGAACATCACGTGGCGGCGACAGAAAACATCTGCTACGCACACACGTGACCCGGACACGGACAGACCAACTCTGTCAACAAGCCGCTGAGCACGCGGCAGCCTGGTGAAGTTTCTTAAAACGCTTCACCCCTGCCAGGCTACAGCCGCCCCGGAGAGCCCAGAGCGACACAGACTGCGCACCCTGGCTCCCCACACCGCCTGCTCCGGCCTCTGCCCAGCACCGCCACGGCGGGCTGTGCCTCCTCCCCCATGTCCCTGCTCCGTCCGCACAGCACGGCGGCCCGGCCAGAGGCTGCCCTTCCACGGGTCTGCCTCGCCCCTGACCGACAACCGAAGCTACTGACCTGGTTCTGCTCAGGCTCTCGGGCCCAAAAGGTCCCCTGAGCCCAGCCCCTCGGGGGGATGGCACTCAGGGGACGGCTGGCTCAGCCTGTGGTGAGCACTCCACCCGGCCTGGGTGCCGCCCAGGGTGCGGTGGGCAGACACAGGACTGAACCTGGGCAGCTCCCCTGAGGAGCCAAAAGGGGTCTGGAGAGCAGCCGGAGGAAGAGGTGGAAATGCAGGGCTGGCAGGGACCACAGCCAGGGACAGGGCTGGACGGGGAAAACCCAGGCGGCTCCCTCACTTCCTTATTCCAAACAGCCCCTTCCTGGGCATCGGCCTGGCACTGCCCTGCGTTCACCCGGCCAGCCCTCCCACGGCCCCGGCACCACAGAGGAGGGGAGCGACCCACGTGGGCACACACCGGGAAGGGCTGAGTCACGGGCTGGCACCCAGGGTCAGTCTCCTCTGACCGCCGGGGACCAGTCGACAGCCCGCAGCACGGAGAGGGCCCATCAGCCATGCTCCAACAGGAACTGACCAGGACAGGGACAGTGATGCGGGAGCCCCAGGGAAGGTAACAGCCCAGGAGAAGCACCTGGGGCAGCAACGGGACACGGCAGGCGTGCGAACACCACGGCAGACCGCTCACCTGCTGCCCTCCCTGTCCCCTCCCAGCAGAACCAGGGACGGCACCAGGCAACCACACCCCGCCAGGTCGGCCAGGTCGGCCAGGTCGCACAGCTGGCATCGGGGCCAACACCCCAGGCCCTGCTCACCCTCAGCAGACACAGAGGGAGGCCAACAGAGGCCCAAGCCTGAGCTGGCCACGACCCCGCAGACTCAGCTGGTGGCCCCTGGGAACAATGCCTGCCTGTTCCGCCACCACCACCACCACCAGACCCTGCGGAGCACAGGCAGGGCCCCAGCTGCTGGGAGCTGAACCTGGGAGGGCAGCCTCAGAGCCCCGAGGAGAGGGAAGCTGGTAAATGACGATGGACACGCTGGGCCTGTGGTCACCGAGCCGCTGCCCGAGCCGGCGGAGGCTGTAACCCTAGAGCCCGGGGAGCACTCATGCCAAGGAGGAACGGAAACACCGCGGGGAGGGAGAGACCGAGGAGGAAAGGCGAGGGGATGACCACGGCGCGGAGATCTTCACTGTGACGGTAACAACCTGCAATCACGGGGTTTCTGGGCAACAGTCACAGGTAACTCATTCGAGGTAATTATCACCTAAATGGATGAGGGAGCTGGAGTCTGTAACCCGCGCTCAGAGCTGAAATCACGCACACGCAGCAGGGCACAGAGTGCGAGGGAGGACTCCCTGCGGGCAAAGGACACTACCCACCGCCTGCCCAACAGGCAACGCAGGGTCTCCCAGCTGCACTCCCTGCCCCCCCAACCCACAGCCGCGGCCGGTCCCGGGGAGCCCGGACACAAGCCCCAGAGCTACGCCCGCAGGGGGCGCTGCCCCCGCTTCTGCTTGCGCTTCAGGAACTAGGACTCACACACCCTCAGGTCACGCTCCGCGCTGCCCAGAGCAGCCTTATGCTGCAACAACACATGTTTAAAAAGAATAACCCACCGCCAACAGGTTTGTTCTGGGAATGCAAGGTTGGCTCAATCCATGCAATGCAACACATTAGCAAGGCAAGAAGGAAAAATCACCTGATGACAACGTATGCACAAAGCTCAGTGCCCATTTATGACAAAAATTCTGTGATGAGGAACGGGGAGGAGCTTGATGCACACCATCTACGGGAACCGACAGCTGACACCTAACGTGGTGGTGAATACGGGAATGTCTCCCGACGGTGCGGACAAGGCTGGCGTCTGCTGCCTCCCCTCTGCCCGACGGAGTGCCACGTGGAATCCTGGCTGGCACAACAGGCAAAGCAGACAGAGGAGGAAGTAAAAGGCGTCACTGACCATCACTTTAAAAATAGGGAGATGTGGCCGGCTGGCGTGGCTCAGAGTCAGGACTGAGCATCGACCTATGAACCAGGAGGTCATGGTTCAATTCCCAGCCAGGGCACTTGCCTAGGTTTCAGACACAAGCGCCAGTGTGCGCGTGCAGGAGGCAGCCAATCGATTCTCTCTCATCACTGATGTTTCTCTTTCTCTCTGAAATCAATAATAAAAATACGTTTAAAAAACAATGAGGCGCAAACATAACCAACCCGTGGAGAGCCCTGGCTGGTCGCTCGGTGGGGTACAGTGCCACCAGGCACATCAAGGCTGCGGGTTCAATCTCTGGTCAGGGCACATACAAGAAGCAACAAATGAAAACATAAATAAGTACGACGACAAACCGCTCTCCCCTCCTTCCTGCCTCTCTCTAAAATAAATAATTAAAAAGTAAAACACCACGAGGAGGCCTGTATGCTGAGAACAATGAAACACGAACGAGAGAAATCGCAGGTGCTCCTGGGCAGGGAGGTAAGGCGCCCTCCTCCCAGAAGGTCCGGTCCATCCTATGAAGTCCAGACGAGACTCCGGACCCGGAGAAGCTGCTTCCGGAAGAGCCGGGAGGACGGCGCTGAGCGCTCGCACCGCCGGAAAGAGCAGGAGGCTCGCTCTCCGGTCAGACTCTCCGGACCGGGCCGCGGCGGCGCAGTGGTCGGCACGCACACGCAGAGGCTGCGGTCTGAGTCCCCGTCAGGGCTTGTGCTGGGCTGCGTGCGGGCTGGGTCCCCGGCTCCATCCCAGCTCCCGGCGTGCAGGAGGAGCTGATAGATGTTTCGCTCTCACATAGATGTTTCTCTCCCCCACCTTTCCCTCCCTCCTCTCTCTATTTGAAAACACACACAAGACTTACTCTCTAATGGAGCAGTCCGGGCCAGGGGTGTGGGAAGGCAGACGGTCCGTGGGGAGCAGAGCCCAGCGGCAGGCCAGCGCCGTGCTCAGCGGCCCTCCGCCCCGGCCTCCCAGATCCCACCTCTGCCCGGGGTCCGTCAGTCCCGCCGCGGGCCCGCAGCAACTGCAAACTGCAAGAAAGCGGAGGAACGTCTCTGACTCAGGGCGAGAGAACTGTTTACTCGTGGTATAAAAAGCACAGCCCATAAAAGGCAAGAGTAGATAAACTGGATTTCACTCAAACAGAAATGTGTTCCGTGGAAGACCGGTTCAAGGACTGAAAACAAGCTCCAAAGAAACAGCCACCAGACAGCCGCGTGGCTCCGGGCACAAGTAACTCGCAAACACAACGATGAGCTCCACGCGGAGGCGGCGGCAGGCAGGGAGGGGAGCACGCCGAGGGCTGTCCACGCGAGTGAGCCCAGGAGAGGCCTCACTGCCACGAGGAGTCAAGACCACCCAGGAGGGGGCCACGCACCCACAAGAACCACCACAGCAGGGGAAGCCAGAGGGGGCGAGCCGTCCTGAGCAGGGGGGCGGCGGGCCGGATCGAGCAGGCCTCTGGAAGACGGTCTGGCAGTTTCTCATAAAAACTAACGGACAGCTGAAACCGGTGTGGCTCAATGGTTAGAGCGTCGGCTTGGGGACTGAAGGGTCCCAGGACCTATTCTGGTCAAGGGCATGTACCCTGGTTGCGGGCATATCCCCAGTAGGGGGTGTGCAGGAAGCAGCTGGTCGATGTCTCTCTCTCATCGATGTTTCTAACTCTGTATCTCTCTCCCTTCCTCTCTGTACAAAATCAATAAAATATATTAAAAAAACAAAAAAAACAAAAACTAACGGACAGCTGAAACCGGTGTGGCGCAGTGGTTAGAGCGTTGGCCTGCAGACTGAAGGGTCCCAGGACCTATTCTGGTCAAGGGCATGTACATCGGTTGTGGGCACATTTCTGATAGGGGGTGTGCAGGAGGCAGCTGGTCGATGTCTCTCTCTCATCGATGTTCTCTATCCCTCTCCCTTCCTCTCTGTAAAAAATCAATAAAATATATTAAAACAAACAAACAAAACCCTAACTGACAGCCCAGCTCCGCAGCCACTGGGCATCCATCGCAGAGAAAACTGTCCAGACAAAGCCCACACGCCCGGCACAGCCGGCCGGGGGGACTGGTGGGCGGAGAAGGTTTGGGTTTGACTCCCGGCAGGGGGGGCACACCGAGGTCTGCTGAGATGGACCTAAGAGGGAGGCAGCACGCGAGGGCCAAGCCAGCCTCCAGGGCCTCCGTCTGAAGGACCCGCTGCCCCGCGATCACTGAAGGGGGTGGTGCCGAGCCAGGGAGGGGCCGGTGGGCTGAAGGGCGGACAGGGTGCAGTGAGCAGTCACACCCTGTGCACAGCCAACACCCAGCCACACGGGGTAAAACTGGTGGCCACTGCCAGGGCGGGGCCGTGTAGGCAGCCTTCCCATGTCCACTTCCTGGCGCTCCCATGACTGAGCCAACCGTGTGGGAGGTAGCCCTGGGCACGGCTAGGAACACATACTTCTCTCCGTCCCATCTCCACCGCTTCCTGGGAGTGTAAGTATCTCGAAACAGCTGATAAAAAACGGTGAGCCAAGCCCACAACAGCAGATGTACTTACAAAGTGTCTATTTTATCAGCACACGAGGCCCCAGCAAGGAACTGGTGCAAGGCTCGGCCCTCGCAGCCCCGGCTTTGTCCGGTCGTTCTGCTGTCCATCGGTTTGGTCAATTTGCATATTACCCTTTTATGATTATAGATTATCTAGAAGCTGTTAACAGATACTTGCAAAGACTAATTTGATGGCCAAGCAATAAACTATTTTATAAAATGGTCATACTGAATTTTTTTCTCAGGAAGCACATTTAACTCGTCTGTTTGGGTGTTAACTGTTCTGAAAAGGTGAAATCCAACTGCCCAAGTTCATTCAAGCTCCTGATAGCAGGAACCTAATTTTAACAAACAATTCCTGTGTGTGTGTGTGGGGGGGGGGGGGGGGGGGTGTTGATTAGAAAGCTGTACTGGAGCACAGTAACAGAGGATCCAGAGGTAAAGTGGTGAGGAGACACCCTGAGGTGCAGTAAATGTGTAAAAAATCAACACGCCCACACGCGTGCGCGCACACACACACACGAACCTAAATCATGATTCCAGGGTGAGTTTCCCACATGTATTTGTTGCCTGGCTCAGTGGTTGAGCTTTGACCTACGACAGTTAGGTTCCTAGTCAGGGCACAGGCCCAGGCTGTGGGCTCGATCCCCAGTGTGGACGTGATGATTCTCTCTCATCACTGATGTTTCTCTCTCTCCCCACCCCCGCTTCCTCTCCGAAGTCAATTAAAACAACAAAAAACATACTTGTTGAAACTGAATAAACAAGGAAACTTTATCTGGTCACAGAAATGGGAAGCTGTTCAGCCTCACTAGTTAGTATTGAGTTGGGGGGGGGTCTTTTCTTCTACCCCCCAATAACTAACAATGAGTAATGCCCAATGCCAGCAAGCTGCATCAGGGACCTGAAGGAGGCACCCTCCCGGGCAGCCCTGCCCACTTGGTCCCTCTGCAGGAAGCGGGCACCCAGGCAGCCTTCCCCCGATGCCATCACCCCTCCTGGTGCATGGAGCCCAGAGAATGGCAAGGAGGAGAGTCGGTGCCCATGGGCAGCCACCACCAGCAGGTACCAGCTGCCTGCACTGGCCCAGCACCCAGCACCCAAGACCCTCAGGGTGCCGGCAGGGCAGGTGGCCGGCCTCCAGGTCCCTCTGGCTGCAGAGAAGCGGTGATTTCAGGTAATAAGGACTCAGGCCACCGGGGGGTGTGGCTCAGTGGTTGAGTGATGACCTATGAACCCAAGGTCAGGGTCGGGTTGGATCCTCAAGGGGGGCGTGCAGGAGGCAGCCAATCAATGATTCCCTCCATCACTGACGTTTCTGTGCCTCTCTCCCTCCCCCTCCTCTCTGAAATCAATAAAAATGTTTAACACAAGCCATCAACCCCCATCAACACCCGCCCGCCTCTGCACTCCGCAGGTTACACCCCCTTTTCCCAGACGCTGGGCTCCTGCTTAGCGAGGGCACCGCCCCCCCAGGACCCCCGGGAATGCTGCGTGGCCGGCCCGGGGCCCTGTGGCCGGGGCCCGGGGCCGTCGCCCGCCAATCGCACGCGGTTTCGCGCCGGTAACACAAACCCAGGGGAAGTTCCGAGAACCAGAGCCAGAGCCGCCGCGAGGGCCGGCCTCCCCGCGCAGCCACCGGGAGCGCCGGCTCGGGCTCCGGCCCCGGCGGCGGGGGCAGAGGTGACGGCGGGCGGATCCCGGGAAGCGGCCTGAAGGGCGGCGCGCTCCCCACCCTCCCCGGGGCGCGGCGAGGAGGCGCGGCCGCCCGGCGCCGGACCGGTTATTCTGGAGGAGCCCGAGGAGCGCAGGGCCCGGGCGAACGCCTCAGGGGCCGCCCCTGGCCCCGGCGTCCCGCCCGGCAGTGCCCGTGGGCCGAGGTCCGGGGCCGGGAGACCCCGCGTTCGCGTCCCGGACCCACCGGCGGCGCCTCTGGCGTCCACACCCCCGGCCCCGCGGCCCCAGGCGGCGCGGGCGGGGCCCGGGCGGCGCGCACTCACCGTTCGCGGGCGCCTGCGGGGCCGTCCCCTCGCCCGGCTCCGTCCGCGGACTCCGCCGCCCCGCAGCCGCTCGTCGTCGCTACCCGGTCCCCGGCGCCGCGGCCGCATCCCACCCCATGGCTCCGGGGACCGCGGCGCCGGCCCACCCAGCAGCACTGCCTCCGCGCAGCCAGTGCGCAGGCGCGCCGGGCCCCGCGCATGCGCCGCGCTTTACCCAGCGCGCCACTGGCCCCGCCCCACCGCGCCCACTGGCCCCGCCCCTCCCGCTTATTAGCCCCGCCCCGCGCCCACTGGCCCCGCCCCGCCATGGCCCCTCCCCGCCCCCCTCGCAGGTGGGGCGCTGTCCTTGGACACCAGCCCCACCGGTGGCCGCACGCTGACCCTCCAGAGTGACACTGGAGGGTAAAAAGCCGGGACAGCCCTGATGGGTTTGGCTCGGTGGATAGAGCCTCGGCCTGCGGACTGAAGGGTCCCAGGTTCGATTCCCCTCAAGGGCATGTACCTGGGTTGCGAACACATCCCCAGTAAGGGGTGTGCTGGAGGCAGCTGGTCTATGTTTCTCTCTCATCGATGTTTCTAGCTCTCTATCCCTCTCCCTTCCTCTCTGTAAAAAAAAAAAAAAAAATCAACAAAATATATATTAATAAAAATTTTTTAAAAAGCTGGGACAATTCCTTGGCAAAAGAATGGGGAGACTGAGGCAGAGAACTGGACAAACCGTGAAATTTACAGGCAGATGCAGGTCACCTCTCGGGAGGTAACATCTAGGTCTCGGTTGTATATCAGCTCAAGACCCAGAAGAGCAGCAAAGCCAGGTGGGCACAGGACCCGCTGCCGTGACTGATGGCCCGACCCTGCCCTGTCACCAACCCGTTAGCAGATATGTAACCCTGAACGGTGCCCCTGGAAACTGATGAATATCCTGCAGAGCCCCTCCCCTGAGACCTTCCCAAGACTCCCACCTGCAAGAGAAATAAACACCCTCAGGCATTCACTCTGCCTCCGGAGGGCACACCCACACCCCCACTCATTCCTCCCGCAGGTATGCACCTTCTAAGGGTCCCCAGGAAACATGCACCCTGGGGAGTAATGGGCAGTGGCAGCTCTTCCTGGACTAACCCCCCTGAGCTGTCCCCGAGGCCCTCTGTGCTCTGACTTCCCAGTGAGCTGAGCAGAAGCTTACGCCTCCTATTGCTGCTTCTTCGAAGTCCTTCCTTGTTTCCCTGTCCCCAACTTTAATAAACACACTCACAATCCCTCCCCAACTTTAAAAACACTCACAATCTCCTTGACTCTGCTGTGAAATCTTTCCCGCACAAAGTCAAGAACCCACACGCTCCCAGCCAGCTCCTGGCAGACTCACTGCGAGCCAGGCCCCTGTCTGGTGACAGGAGGATGATCCCCGGTCCCCACTCCCACTTCAGGATGCCGCCCACCCCCTGACCCCAGCCCACCTCACTTCCATCCACCGAAACCCGGGCAGGCTGACTACAGCTCCCCATGGGTGGTGACACTTCTGGCTGAGGATTCCATGATGACCAGCTGGGACTTTTCTTAGAAAGAACATGCTTGGGCAGCCAGAGCTCAGGGCAAAGACCTGTCACAGCACTGCGTCCCGAGGCTGCCAGCGCAGGCGAGGGAGCCAGGCCACAGGGCCCATCGCGTAGGCTCCGGTGGAGCTGCTGTCCCCGAGCTCTCCCACGGCTTCCTGAATTGAAAGTTAGCACCTGGTGCGTTCAGGGATCCTGTCCCCACAGCGTGCCAGGGACACGGCAGGGATACGCTGCTGCAGGTCCCCGCAGGAGGCGAACGGTACTCTGTGACCTGCCTGGCTCCCCAAGTGCCAGCCATCACTCCTCCTCTACGCGGAGGACTCCCAACAGGGAGCACCCTGACCCCCGGCAGACACCTGCACCCAGGTTTCCCCAGCCCCCCTACCGGCTGCTGTCCGTCTTCTCCGGCTGGGACTCCTGGCCCCACGTCCATGGAACACTGCTGGTCACGGGAAAGGACATGCTTCATGGCTGTCCTGGGGCCACTGGGCAGTGGGGTCACCGGGGTGAGTGGAAAGGGGGACAAGAATAGGGGAAACAGGAGGGTATTTCTCAAGTTGTGTAACTTCCCCATCAAGTTGTTTTGAGAACCACTTTGCTTCCCCAAAGTCCCCACCCACGGCCCCCACTGGAGATCCCCGTGGGCTCGACATTCGTGAGGAGAATGAGACCAGGGCCTGCCAGGTGCCGGGCCTGGCCTCCGGAACCTTCCGGAGCAGGGCAGTTTGCAGAGAAGGCACCATCGCTGCGTGAGTCCAGGTGACGTCTCTCACCAAGGTGACAAGGCAGGCACCCTTCCTGTGTCCCCTTCTCTGAAAGGAACTTGTGCAGGTGCAAGCCTGTAACCACGGCAACTCCCCCACACCCCAGCCCTAGCAGAAATGCTTCCTCATTTCAGATAACAGCTGCCACTCCCCTGGGTGCCTGACTGGCAATCACGCCATCTCAGGGCCACACTGGGAGGGGTGCCTTGGGGCGTCTGGAAGATCCTTCAAGGTCAAGTCCCTTGGGCCGAATCCGGAGGCTGTGGTGGGAGGGAGGGGCCGGGGCAGCAGGTGGTGCAGGTGGGTGGCGCTGGAGTCCAGTTTGGCTGAGCTTTGTGTATTCGGGGTCTCCTCTGAGGAGCTCAGGGGTCCAGAAAAGCAGAGTCTTTCTACTCTCCCTGTTGCCAGAGCTGCAGACGACCTTAACAAGGGTCAGTATTTGTTTCTTGGTATTCTTTTTCTTAAACATGGCTCTATATTGTTTAAGCTTCACCCCCCCCCCCCCCAAACCTGGACCCACACTTTTTAAAAAATATGTATTTTCATTGATTTCAGAGAGGGAGAGAGATAGCAACATCAATGATGAGAATCACTGATCGGCTGCCTCCTGCACACCCACTACTGGGGTCAAGCCCGAAACTGCAACGTGGGCCTGTGCCCTGCCCAGGAATGGAAACGTGGCCTCCTGGTTCATAGGTCAAGGCTCAACCACGGAGCCATGCTGGCGGGCCTGGACACACTTTTCCTTTCTTTTTAAATATATTTTATTGATTTTTTACAGAGAGGAAGGGAGAGAGAGAGCTAGAAACGTCGACCAGTTGCCTCCTGCACACCCCCCACCGGGGAAGTGCCCGCAACCAATGTACATGCCCCTGATCAGAATCGAACTTGGGTCCTTTCAGTCCGCAGACTGACGCTCTACCACTGAGCTAAACCTGTTTCAGCCTGGACCCACTTTTCTGAGTGCTGAATGACGAGGGACAGCAGGGCAGGTGGTGGTGGTGGTGGTGAGGCAGGAGCCTGCACCATGGGGGTGGGAGGTGGGTTGGAGTAGGATGGAGCTGCTGCCCAAAGCTGGACTCAGTGAGGGGGCACCCTGGGTTTTGGGTGCAGTCAGGGGTGCACCAGGCTCTCAGATGCAGGGAGTGAAGGAGTGCTCCTCTTGGGGTCCTGCTCCCAGCTCTGGGATGTTGGCCTCGGCTGTACCTGGTGGGGTGAATGCCAGGGTGAGCAGAGGCTGCCCAGCACCCCAAGGGGAAGTGGCAGGAGCCGAGGAGACGGGGAGGGTGGGAGGCTCCCCGAGGAGGGGGTCCCTGGCTCCTAGGAGGTCCTCATTGATCCCTCTGGCCTCCAGCCAGCAGACCGAGGACGGGTGGGCCTCCTGCCTGGCCAAGCCTCACCCCCCCGAGGCCTGGCCACGGGAGTCCACTGGGCCCCGTGAGGGTCCTGAGGGCTGGCTGGCCCCAGGGCGGTGGGAGGGCAGCTCCTCTCCCCGCGGACCTCCCAGTGCCAGGCTCACCATTCAGCAGGAACAAGACTTCCCGGGGCAGCCCCCTCCCCAGGTGCTGGAGTGAGCAAGAGCAGCAGAGGATGGGGGCAGAGAGCACAGCAGGCAAGGCACCCCTTTGCCCCCCAACTCCAGGTGGCAGCCTGGGTGGGAGTGGGAGCCCTGAAAGCCGAGCGCCTAGCCCGCCTGCTCACTCCCGGCCTGGGACTCTGACCTCTTCCAAGTCCTCTAAAGCAGGTGGTTTCCCGGGAATCCAAGGCGGCGAGTGCCTGCCCGGGTCCCACGGTGAGAACCCCAAGGGGCAGGGTTTGGCCTGGGCTCTGGGAAGACTGAGCAGGACACAGGGAGGGGGAGAGGTGATGGTCAGGGGGACTGGAGATTTTAAAGGGGGAGCTAGGCAGGGGGCGGGGCTTGGAGGAGGAGCTGTCTGTCCCCAGAGCACATGCCGGTGGGCCACGGGGCTGGTGGAGGGCAGCACAGAGGAACGAGTCCAGGCAGCTCGGGGACAGGACACCATTGGCTTCTCCTCCGTGGTGAGTGCCAGGCCCTGCTCGGTGCTGGAGGGGGGGGGGGGGCGGGCAGATGCAGACCCCAGCACCAACATGGTGGTTACTGTGGTGGCTGGGGTCCCTCCGGCCCCTGGGGGTCAGGGAGTGCCTGGCGCAGCTGAAGGCAGTGCGGGTGTTAATTTGCACAGAACAGCTGGGAGTGCACCCGGCGGGCAGAGGAGGGTGCCACCGTGGGTGACACCCACACCCCAGGTAACTCCAGGGCCTGCTCCCCCACATGGTGCCTCCTCAGACGGGCAATCTCCACTCTGGAGAACGTGCCGCCCTTTGAGCTTGAGAATGGCCGGTGACCTCTAACCTCACGCAGTGGCCCGTTCCTGCGCCCGTTAGGAGCAGGAGGGCCTGTACCCGCCCCCCACAGGCTCTGGGCATTTGGTATTTGGTCTCCATCAGAGGTGACGCCCTGGGGCAGGTGCCCGAGGGCTCAGGGCGGAGGGCATGCCCAGCTGCAGTGCAGGAGCCGCCTGGGGATGGAATCTGGGTGGGGACAGGTGGCCGGAGTGGCCAGGGTGTGGTTGGAGGGCCGGAGGGGGGGGGGCACGTGGGGACCCACTGCTTTCCTGGATTCTCTGCGATGGGAAAGCACGGCAGAGGCCAGCATAGACCGCCCGCAGGGAGAAGCAGCAGCCACACGGAGGTCCCTCACGCCAAACTGCTTTATTACAGCTTAAATAACAGTACAGTTGAATACAGGGCCTACCTCGCGTCCAGCTTCCTTGCAGTACACGGACTGAAATTAAATACAAAAGGGAGGGCAGGTGCAGGCGGTGTACAGAGGTGTCGCTAGGAGGGCTCCGCTCCCCGCTCCCCCAGACCCAGCCCAAGCGTCCACGCGGCCACCTGTGCAGGAGCCGCAGCCAGCCAGCCGGGAAGCTCTGCCGCTGCTCCGGAGAGCGGGGCGGGCCCAGCACACCGCCCCCGCACCTGCCGGCGCTGCTGCTGCGGGCACTGGGCTCGGGGACGCCTGCCAGGACCGGCTGGGGGACACCGGGAAAGTCTGTGTTAGAAAATGACCTGCCTCCGGTGCAGAGGCTGGTTCCGTGGGAAACGGGCCGTGAGTTTACAGAGACGGCCAGGGTCTCCGTTCCCTGCCCCCACCCCATCCCAATCCAACAGCAATCATTTGGAACAGGACTTGGTGGTTTTTAAAGAAATAAAGAAAATAGTGCCTTATCCTGCTACTCAAGCGTGTCTTAGAGCTGCTTACTGTACTGCTTCCGGTGCGTGCAGAGCAGCAACGATCGTGGCGAGAGCCGTCAATGGTTACAACTTGAAAGAGGTTATTTCGTGAAGAAAGAGAACACCTACAGACTGAGCGGAACGCACACCGAGCATTCCTACAGCATGCGCGTCTAAGAGTTATCCCCGATGCGGCAAACGATCCAATTGTTTAACATTTAACTTAGAAAGTCTGAGATCATTATTTTCAAAACATTGATTTTTACATTGTTTCATACACAAAGAATTGACTGACTATCCAAGCACAGGACGGGCACCTCTCTTGAACACAGAGGTTATGACAGCGGGGCGGGCACGGGGTAGTGTTAGGCTATTATTATAAACTCCCCCCAACTTCACAGGAAACCCAGGGTGAGGAAGGAACTGGAGGGAGAGGCAGAGGACGCGGGAGAAAGGTGCCTGATTGGACTCTGCTGGTCACCACGCTCGGGTCTGCTCTCTTTCTGTGCCATGTCTGCGCAACAACCATGTGACACTGGACAAAAGAAATTTTAAACAGGGACTAAATTTACATCATTAACAACTTCAGAGAGACGCGCTAGAGCCTCTCTCTCTGTTTAACTACAAAACACAAAGGTATTTTAAAAAGGAAACATGAATGGTTTCAAATCCTGTTACAAACACGACCTGGAATTTGGAGCCGATGACAAGATCCAGTCCTCGACCTGCTCTGCACGAGCGTCACAGGCGGACGGACGGGGTCACGGGCCGGAGCCCAAACCCACGTGTGTCTGGCCACGTGTGGCCAGGCGTGTCTGCCTCACGAGACACGGAGCTGCTGCGTGTGAACATCCTGACTAGCTTCCTTCTAACTTCATTCCAGACAAAAAGCAAACAGAGACAATGGTCCCGGGAGGGGCACGACTCGTCGAGTTCACAGCAGTTCTTCTCTCGTGGATTGTGCTCTTGGTTCAGCAGGAAGTGAAGGAAAAGATCTTGCCCTTTGGAGTTCGGAGGGGAGGGCGCCCACGTTAGTAGGGAGGATTGGAAATGCTATCACTGCAACGCTTCGGGTGGAATGGTCTTCCAGTCACCGCGCCGCCGGCTGCTGGAAGCAGAGGTTAGAGACGTGAGCGAGAGCCCGAGCAAGCTGCCGAGCGAGTGAGTCAGAGGACGGCAGGCACCAGTGTATGTGGATCCCATGAACAAGGCAAACTGACAGACAAACTACAGAGCGTTCCCTGCCGTCGTGGGCCCTGCGGAGGCTGCTGGGAGCAGGGCTTCTGTAAAGACAAGAACGTCCACAAAGCTGTGTCCAAGGCCATTTTTGACGGCTATCAGCGGGGTCTCTGGAATCAGAGAGCACACAGCTCCCCTTTTTATTAAAAAATATATTTTTATTGACTTCAGAGAGGAAGGGAGAGGGAGAGAGAGAGAAGCATCTATCGGTTGCCTCTTCCATGCCCCACACTGGGGATTGAGCTCGCAACCTGGGCCCTGATCGGGAATTGAACTGTGACCTCTTGGTTCGTAGGTCAATGCTCAACCACTGAGCAACACTGGCCAGGCTCTTCTTAAAGGTGAGGAATTCTCTCTGGCTTATGTGTACAAAGCAGGGAACAACACAGTGACTCCTGGGGGGCAAAGAGCAAACCAGAGCCGCCTGAGGAACGGGGACTCATGCCCATGGAAGGGGGCAGTTCTCACTGAGTCCGAGCAGCCTTTCCGCTGAGGCTGCTGCACACAGAACCTGGGCAATGCTGTGCCCATCGAGGATTTAAACTTATTGGAAAGTAAACTAACAAAATGGAAAAAGGAATATAAGAAAGAAACTCCCCGAGACAGAACAGAACAGACAGCTGTCAGGGAGAAAGGCTGGGGGGTTGGTGAAAAGGTAAAGGGAAAGTAAAGGGAAATGACCTCAGAGACACAGACAGCAGTGTGGGGGCCATCAGAAGGAGGGGGCGGGGGGGGGGGGGGGGAGAGGGATGAGTGGTGATGGTAGGGGACTTGACCTTGGGTGGTGAACACACAGTGCAGTACCCAGGAGATGGGTGCACCCTAGAGCTGTGCACCTGGAACCTATACAATGTTAGTACCATAATAAATACATATTATGGCTGTTGTCGCCATAATAAATACATTAAAAAAAATATCAACAGAGCCCTGGCCAGTTTGGCTCAGTAGATAGGAAAGCCCGCGGGCTGAAGAGTCCCGGGTTCAATTCTGGTCAGGGGCATGTACCCCAGGTGCAGGCTCAATCCCCAGTCCTGGTCGGGGCCCCATATGGGGAGGCAATCCATCGATGTGTCTCTCATATGGATGCCCCCCCACCTCTCCACCCTTCCACTCTAAAAAAAAAAAAAAAAGGCCGAAACCGGTTTGGCTCAATGGATAGAGCGTCGGCTTAGGGACTGAAAGGTCCCGGGTTCGATTCCGGTCAAGGGCATGTACCTTGGTTGCGGGCATATCCCCAGTGGGGGGTGTGCAAGAGGCAGCTGACCGATGACTCTCTCTCATCGATGTTTCTAGCTCTCTATCTCTCTCCCTTCCTCTCTGTACAAAATCAATAAAATATATTAAAAAAAAAAAAAAAGAAAAAAATTATGGAAAAGTGAGGATTAACAACACAGAAGACACTAAAAAAAAAAGTAAAGAGAAGTAGGGCCTTTCAGTTCAGACCCGTCGCCACTCAGCTTGCGGTCAAGGCTGACCTCCCCACACCCGTCCACCCCCCCACAGAGCCCAGAAACCACGAGCCACCACCTCCCCCGAGTTACCTGCCGGTGTTAGTTCCAGATCTTGAGGAAGCTGTCCCAGGACCCCGTGGCCACGGCCATGCCGTCGTCAGTCACGCCCAGGCAGCTGACGCGGTTGTCATGCCCGGCCAAGACACCTGAGAGCAAGCAGGGCACAGTCACTCCAGGCCCGCGCCCCCCAGGCAGCCATGCAATGCCGCTGCGCAGGGGAGCTGAGGGGTTCACCTGGGGCAGGAAGCCGAGGCGAGACCCCAAGCCACCAGGGGACATGAGCCCTTCTCCCACCCTCCCAAGCCCGGACGAACACAGCCGGCAACGAGGCCACACGGAGTTGGGCGTTCTCATCACCCGTCGGGCGCGCGGATGCACCTGGACCACACACCAGCCTTCGGGCACCCCGTTCCCGCCCACTGGGGATGCCGGGCACCGCACAAGTGGGTGGGAAAGCAACTGGTGTGTGCGGGGCGCCAGGCCTGCCCAGCGGCTCCTGGCTGCCTGTGGCCTGTCCCTGTCCCTCTGCCAGCCCCGCCATGAGCCTGGCAGGTGCGCACACCGGGGCTTATCTGAGGAGCCATGTCCATACTGAAAGGCGGCCCGAGTGTCCCGCGCCTACGGACCGGCCCGCCGTCACCCACCTGCCCGGTCGGCTTTGAGCGCGTCCCAGACGTTGCAGTTGAAGTCGTCGTACCCGGCGAGGAGGAGGCGCCCGCTCTTGGAGAAGGAGACGGAGGTGATCCCGCAGATGATGTTGTCGTGGGAGTAAGTCATGAGCTCCTGATCCGCACGGAGGTCGAACAGCCTGCAGGTGGCGTCATCCGAGCCAGTGGCAAACGCATTGCCGTTTGGAAAGAACTGGAAAGAGAAAGCAAATAGGAGTGTGCAAAGGCACAAATCATAAATACTGGAAGTGCCACTGCCAACGTCAGCAAGGGCTGCGTGCTGACAGCCGGGGCCACAGCACAGGGGTCCAGGGAGCACACGGCCGGGACTGAGGGCTGTGCCCGCCTGAGCCACAGGAGTGTCCAGGAAGCTGCAGGGTGGGCATCACCGAGGCCGTGTTTCTCTCAGTCACCGGCAGTCAGGAGCTCCAGGCAGAAGGCAGGGAAAGGATCCACAACCACTACACGCCCGCACAGCTCCCCTCAAGGCCAGGCCCTCAGGTTGGGATGTGGAAAAGGGAAACCCCGCCCCCCAGAGGCTGCAGGCTGGGTGAGTTACTGCACCCTGTGCTCCCCTTTCCCCCAGGAAGCCCAGGGCTGGGGCCAGCCAAGCACAGAATTAGCTGGCCCCAAGGACAGAGCACATCACTTCTAGGTTTTCCACAGGAGTTTCTGGTAAATTGGGTTGTATTTGCAGAAAAAACAGGATGTCTAGTCCTAGAAACATTCACAATGGAACGAGAATGCTACGTGCACAGAACTAATCCAACCGAGACGCAGCAAAGAAGCCTGCCGCGCCGCCACTCACACAGATGGCGTTGATGTCGGACTCGTGGCCGGTGAACGTTTGCCGGCACATCCCTTCTCGCACGTCCCACAGTTTGGCTGAAGCGTCACACGCCCCAGACACAAACAGTCTGGTGTCGGGAGCGAGAGAAAGGCTCATGACGTCCCCGGTGTGTCCGGTGAAGGTGGTTGTCTGCTGGCCCGTCTCGATGTCCCACAGAGCACTGCAGCAGGAGACACCCACAGAGCACCCGTTCTCAGACGGCCAATGACCAGTGTCCTTCCCACCCCGGACCAAGCACACCTGTGCGCTTTGATTAAGACAGATCAGATGGGGTCTCTCTCACATGCCTCTGGTCAAATGTACATGACATGGCTGGGAGCCACGGGTGAACATACTCCACGGCTTATTTAGGGGCTCCTGTCTGTAAGGAGGATGAGAACTCGGAACATTCAGAAACACGGTGTGCCCCGCGGAAGCTATGACCCTGCCGTTTGGGGAGGGACAATGCACCCGCGGCTCCCAGCCTGGCCGCGGGGAAAGGAACAGGCACTTCCCTCATCCCAGAGGTGCCGTGTCTATGGAGAGGCTGCAAATCGGCAAAGCACACTGAAAGCGGTCCTCTGTCACTGCCTCTGGGGCTGAAGCCTCATGGCCGTTTCACATGACAGACACCCTCACTCATGGCAAGAACCTATTTTCGCGCTGGTCAGTGTGGATCAGCAGTTAAGAGCATTGGCCCGCACACAGAAGGGTCATGGGTTCCATTCCCAGCCAAGAGCACATATCTAAGTTGGAGGTTCAATCCCCAGCCCCCATCAGGCACTTGCAGAGGCAACCAATTAATGTGAGACACATTGATGTCTCTCTCTCTCTCTCAGCCCCCTATATCTCTCTCTCTCTCTCTCTCTCTCTCTCTCTCTCTCAGCCCCTCCCTCCCTCCCTCTATTCCACTCCCTCTAGAAATCAATGAAAAAAATATCAAGTGAGTATAAAACAAAACAAAAAAGGACCTTCTGTCCTCCTACCCAGAGCTGGGGTGGCCGAGCCCTGTGAGAAGGGCAGGCGGGGCTCAGGCACTCACCAGGTGGTGTCTCCAGAGCTGGTCACGATCTGATTGTCATCCAGGAAGCGGCAGCAGGACAGGTAACCTGGAAAACAGATCCAGACAATGACCCAAATCTGCAAGAGCCGCTCTCTATGATCGTGTTAACAGAAACCCGTGGGCAGGATGGGGAAGACCCTGCCTACGGCCCCATTGCCCGTGTGCACACTGCTGGGCGGGCCCGGGCAGGCCTAGGGTGGTCAGGACCCTCGGACGAAGGAGGCCGAGACACTGTGCCCACAGGGCACTGGAGCTACCACACATGGGCACATGCTCTCCTCTGGTGCCCATGCCTCCTTCCCCTCTTGTCATGACAGGAGTGAGGACGGATCCCTGCCTGCTCCTCACTGACTCACTCAACCACTCAATGCACAGCAGACCTGGTGCCTGGAGTGTGCTCCCTGCCCGGGACACATCCATGAACAGAAGGTCACTTCTTGCCCCCTGGAGCCCTTCCATCGTGGGGAGAGAGGATGGACAGGTGTCAGGGCAGAGCAGGGAGCAGGTCCGTTTGCTACGGATGCAGCTGTAGCAGACAAGTCGGAGTAGAAATGGTTGTGTGGCCTGAGGTGCAAGCTGGCCCTCAGCACAGAGGTTGGAACACATACCTGTCGAGACACCCCACATTTTTAAAAATAGGTTTTAGCCTGGCCGGCATGGCTCAGTGGTTGAATGTTGACTTATGAACCAGGAGGTCACAGTCTGATTCCCAGTCAGAGCACAGGCCTGGGGTACGGACTCAATCCCTGGTAGGAGACGTGCAGGAGGCAGCTGATCGATGATATTTCTCTCCCATCATTGATGTTTCCATCTCTCTCCCTTTCCGAAATCAATTAAAACTTATATATATATATATACACACACACACACACACACACACACGTGTGTGTGTGTGTGTGTGTGTGTGTGTATACATTTTTTTTGAAAACACATTTTTATTGACTTCAAAGAGGAAGGAAGAGAGAAACATCACTGAAGAAGCAGGACGCGGGAGACGAGGACAGAGCCCGGCCCGGAGGGCTCACTCGGCAGACCTGCTCCTCGCTGAGGGGCGGAGAGCACCCCACCCTTAGGGAGGGGCAGCGAGCACCGAGGGGCAGCGTCGGAGAACATGGAAGAGCAGGTGCTCTTGGCCCGGTGAGCAATGTGCCGTGTGTCCTGGGCTGTTACACATGCAGGTGCAACGCCGACAGGAACGTCACCGAGCAGGAAACGGCCTGTGCGGCTGCCAGGGGCATGCATGTCCCGTGAGCTGACACAAGTCACCCCCGGCAGACCAGCAGAAATCAGACATACTTTGTAACCCCTGGACGAGCCACTCAGAGTCATGGAGAGGTAACCAAACCGCCCACAGAGCAGGGCAGCCAGGGGGCAGGTAAGTGATGGAGCCGCATCCCCTCCACTAATGTCACGAGAAACAGGACTCAACAGCTTGGAAACGGCCGAGACCTTGAGAACGACGGGACACACTGCCTTCAGAAGGCGCTATCAACAACGGCACAGTCGAGTGGGAAGGAGATGGGTGGGGAGCCTCCTGCAGATGTCAGCGCAGGAGCAGGAAGGCTGGGCTGCCACGGGGAAGCAGACGCCAGGACCAGGCAGAGCGCCGCATCCGGACAAGAGGGTCCGTTCAGCAGGAAGAGACGAGACCCGGGCGCTCTGCTAATGGCTCAAAACGGGTGAGGCAACAAGTGCCCGAACTGGAGGGAGACACAGCACATCGCTCGTCAGGTTCTCCCGCCCTCTCGGACTGGGCAGTGCGTCTGCTCTCACACACGAAGCAGCCGACTCTGCAGCGGGCATGTGGCCTCGCAGTGAGTCTCCTTCCAGCCGGTAGTGAGCACTTTACCCCGAGAGGACAGCTGTTCTCCGAACATCGGGCATTGGAAGGATGCAGGACAGGCTCTCTACGGCTGGAAGGAAGCAACGGGCCACCTGGCTGGCGTCAGAGCAGGACTAGTTACCACCCTCTCCTGGGTTGCGCCTGAGGCAGGTGAGCCTCGTGGGAAGTCGTTTTCAGGATTGAGAAGCAGCCACCAAAGTAAAACCCTAGGACGGGGCCCCTCCAAAACCACTCCCCTGTCGCAGCCACTGTCACCAGTAAACAAACACGGAGAGCTGCTCGGCTCCAACACCTCCCAGACTGCGGCTCCGCACTCCAGCCCACTGATGCCAGGGTCAGTGCACACACGTGTGCACACACACACAGGCACGTTCAGATTGCAAACCCTGGTGGAAGGTGCTCAGGATGGAAGACAGTGGCCTAAGTGACCCTGAAAAGCAGAGGCCACAGGACTGAGACCCACGTTTTCTTCCTGGTAAAGGCATACAAGGCCTGCTTTACTTTTATTTCCAGAGTATTCTACCATTCATGCAGTCCCTGAGATCATTCCTGAGCAGGGCGAGAACACTGGCCAGCTGTGAGGTCACGGGAGAGAACGCGTACCTGTGTGTCCGGCCAGCTCACGGCTCACACGGACATTCCCCTCGCGAGTTTTCAGGTTGTAAATGGAGCAGATGTTATCCAGGCCTCCGCAGGCCACGTAGTTGCCAGAAGGGGCGTACGCACAGGTCATGACCCACGAGGAACGCAGAGGGATGGCGTGGACCTGGACGACAGAACAGAGACGCAAACATGCTCATGTTCAAAATCTAGCTACTGAAATTACTATGAAAATAATTTGCAGGTATGACCAGACAGATAAAGCAGTAACTTAATTAGAAACCCTGTATTATGTAACAACTCAATCTATCATTTTATTAAAGTTGCAAGGGATGACTAGATAGGCACTCAGTAACAATACAGCCTCCTAATTGAAATTAGGTATCGAAAGCAGAGACTGTTCCTTTACTGTTGTATTTTAAGGCTTACTGGCTAGCAATAATTCACTTAAGTCTTAAAAAAGAAAAAAAAAGAAAAAAAAAAAAAAAGCCATTGGCTGGTCAAAATGGCTCTCAATTCGTGAATAAGCAAAGCTTTCTCCTGAAGTCCGGGACTGGCCCATTGTGGCTGCGCCAGCCCTGTGGGCAGCTGCGCCAGGCTGTGCTCACGTGCAGACAGCGCCCCCGAAGCTCAGCACGCGGGACAGTGCAGCACTGCGTCATTCCATGTGACATCCCCGGGGATACTCTTAAAAGAGCTTAATTTAGCCAAAACCGGTTTGGCTCAATGGATAGAGCGTCGGCTTGGGAACTGAAAGGTACGGGTTCGATTCCGGTCAAGGGCATGTACCTTGGTTGCGGGCATATCCCCGGTGGGGGGTGTGCAAGAGGCAGCTGATCGATGACTCTCGTCGATGTTTCTAACTATCTCTCTCCCTTCCTCTCTGTACAAAATCAATAAAATATATTTTAAAAAAAAAAAAAGAGCTTAATTTACACTTCAAGATATAAAGCCACTCAGATGATCTCTTATAAAAAGTAATAACTAAATGAAAAGCTAGATTTATGCATTTCTAAGTAAGAAATGAAATCTCCCAGACTGAGCTAAAACCGGAATTCCGACTCCCACCTGCTGTGAGACAAGGACAACCCCAGCAGAGCTGCGCTGGGCGAAGGGGACTAGCCACACGTGGCAGCCACGGCCTCGGCTCCTAGCGGCCCGGGAACTCCACACCAACCCCAATCCCGTGCCCCCACCTGCCCGCCTCCCCCCTCCCAGCCTCGCCCCTGGGGAGGGCGTGCATTCCTACCTTGTTGGTGGTGTAGCTGTCCCAGATGATGAGCTTGCCGTCCTGGGAGGCACTGACGAGAAGCCTGCAGGGAAGACAAACGCAAGCACGTCAGCCACAGCCACCGCCACACACGGCTGTGGTGTCACCTCTCGTGTGCATCAAAGCGGCTGTGCTGGAGATGAGCCCAAAGGAAAAGTCCCATCATCAGACCAACATGAGAGCGTGACGAGAATGTCCCACGACAGCAGCCGGGACAAGCGCCTGGCTTCTCGGGGGACTGGACCCCAGCCACGTGCTGGCTCAACTGAGACCGTGGCCACTTAGCACTGCTTCCGTCTGGTTTCTGTTCATGACAAGTCCAATGTGAGACATACAGTCTTTCAAGAACCAAGGTGGTAGGAAACATGTACTGTGCAACTTTCTGTTCTATTCTAGTGCACGGGAAGCCGAGACACAGGAAACAAGCTTTCGAAGACTCCCAATTTCTGAGGCATTTCCCAGACGGAGCGACACTGGGTCCAGGCCCTGGGCGGTCCTGAGGCTCGCTCACATCTCACCCGCTGTACAAAGTGAAGGCAGGCCCCCGGGGCCCTGAGCAGAAACTCCCAACCGTCACGCACCTTTTCCTTTTGTCTCGCTCTGGGCAAGTGTGATCAGCTGGGGTCTGTGGCTGCAAGGAGCCATACCTGTTTCTACAGAACGAGGACAGGACAGCGCAGGGCAGCGTGACCAAGGGGCGAGGGTCAGCGGAGAGGAAGCAGGGCCCACGGCTATTCAGCAGACAGCTCAGGAACTGCCCGTCCAGGGGTGGCCACGGCTCCACCCACAGCCCTGCACGGACGGGTCAGTGCGACAAGTCATGACAGAAAGAGTTCTACCAGGTGCTCCGGTTAATGATGTGGATTTTTTTTAATCGATGGAGTTACACTTCCTGAACCGATCATAACCTGGAGGTAAAACTCCGGTCTCTCTGGAAATCTGGACACTGTTCACCAAAACACACGATCTGAGGCGACAGGTACAAGAGGTCACCAAGGAGTCCCAAGGGACAACGCCGGCCTCGGCTCCGTGCTGCCAACTCCTCGCAGGGCGGAACCACGTGCCCTCCTCTCCCAAAAGCACTTTCTTCAATCAAGTCCTTGCATCTCGGTGGCCACACACACCTCGGGCACGGAGACTTGTGGGTTAACAGCGGCTGCTCCGCGCCCAGTGCCAGCCCTGCAGGCTCAGCCGTGGATGAGCCCCGAGGGGCCGGCAGTGCGCCTCCCCTCCAGAGGGTCACCTTCAGGAAGGTCTCCGCTCAGAGCTTAGCATCTGCTGACTCGCCCAATTAGAGGCACATGAGCTAATGCCCACTGATCCTCCAGAAGGTGAGAGGAGACACCCCGTAATCCCAATGGGGGAACCGCTGCAGACCGGGGTGGTCACTCGCCTCCCGGTGCAGCCTGGCGCCCAGCAGCGGCCAGTCACCGGGAGGCACCAGCCACGCCAAAGCAGAGGAAGGAGGAGCGGGAAGAAGGCCCCGCCTCCCAGCCCAGGCCTCAGGCCCTTCAATTCTAACAAGACTTCAGGTGACTGAGAGACTCTGAAATGTTATAAAAAATAGAACTTAAGCAAAAACGTATTTTACTGATGATGCTGACAAGCACGGTACTAATGAAGATGTGACACCCACTGATGCACACATGCCCGCACAGCCCTCGCTGTGTCTCCCAGCAGCGAGAGTCTGAGCATCACACGGACTAACGCGTGTTCACAGCCTGCAGCCGAGCCAGAACACCCTGCGCGATGACCGCTTACAAAGGCAGAAGGTGCGAAGGAGACGTGAGCCAATGCACGTCCACTCTGAGAACAGGCTGGGTTTTCTCTGAGACGCGCTGCACAGCACAGCTCCAAGCGTCACCTCTGTTCCTTGGTTTATCACTGTAAACTAGGGCCCCACATACTTAAGGTGTTAAGAGCTGTAACTGTCCAGTTTAAAAAGCAGCTACAGCCAAGCTGGCGTGGCTCAGAGTATCAACCTATGAACCAGGAGGTCAGAGTTCGATTCCCGGTCAGGGCACATGCCTGAGTTGTGAGCTCCATCCCCAGTGAGGGGCATGCAGGAGGCAGCCGGCCAATGATTCTCTCTCATTATTGATGTTTCTCTCTCTTCTTCTTTTACTGAAATCAATATATATAATAAAGAGCAGCCAGGCCCTGCCAAGAAAGAGAACCAGAGTAACTCAACACCCCTACCCCCTTGGATCCCCGCTCTTTAGGGGTGACCACACCCTGAACTCCATGTGCGCTGTCCCAGCCCTGCTGCTCTTCCTCAGACCCGACCCCGACCCCCAGCTTTCACAGCACAATCCCAGTTGGAACCCCAGGCCGAGCGTAAGGCCTCACACGTGGTGATCAGAGCCTCGATGATCTGGCCCTACTGCCTTCCTGCTGCACCTGAGCCCCTGCTCCTGCCCCCTGCTCCGGCCACACAGGAAGGAACAGCTGCCTGCAGCCTGGTGCAGCTCCCGCCCCCTCAGGCACAGGGTGTGCCACCTGGGAGCATCCTGGACGGCCCAGGGGGCGGCTGCAGGGGCACACCGTGGAGGGTGTGAGGCTGGTGCGCGGGGTGTGTGTGTGTGTGTGTGTGTGTGTGTGGCCTGGCTACCAACGCCCCGTCTGAGCAGGACAGGACAGAGGCTCCCATGGATGAGAAGAGCCCAGAGACCACGCTCTATTTGGTCAACGGCTACTTTTCGTACAAGTCTAAGGTGGGTTGACGAGTGAGGGCATTTTCCTTTCTTCTTCCTTTTTTTTTTTTTTTTTTTTTTTTTTTAATATTTTATTGATTTTTCACAGAGAGGAAGAGAGAGGACAGAGAGCAGAAACATCGATGAGAGAGAATCATCAATCAGCTGCCTCTTGCACACCCCCCACCAGGGATGTGCCCGCAACCGAGGTACATGCCCTTGACCGGAATCGAACCTGGGACCTTTCAGTCCGCAGGCCAATGCTCTATCTACTGAGCCACACCTGTCTCGGCTCTTCTTCCTTTTTCATTCTTTCTGATTAGCAGTATCACTGAAATGGCCTAAATTATCATTCATTTGCATTTGAAATTGCGTGGGACACTGCACAAAGTAAAGATAGAATAGGTTGTTTTGAAGCTGTTTACACTCTAAAGCAGACAATTTCACAAAGAGAAAACCAAGCTGAAAGTTTCTAATAAACTTTAAAAGACAAAAACTACTCAAAGACAGGCACTGAGGTCCACGTTGGTGTCTGAGCGCGTCAGTCAGAGCCCCTGGCAGGTCACCCCGCTGCTCGGGGAGAAAGGCAGCCTCTATCGGAGGCTGAGCACACGGCGTCACGATGCTGCAGGGACCCGGGCGAGGGAGGAGAGCAGCCGCCAGAGGACGAGGGGTCTGAATTCAGGGCAGGGTTTACAGGAGGAACAATGAGTGACGGTGGGAGTTCCCTGCTGGAGGGGCAGAAGGGCCAGGGGAGAGATGGGCAGCAGCTGAGACTGCATTCTTGCTGTGGGATGTGGCTCAGGGAGAAACCAGCAGCAAACGCGGACATAGCACTTGGGACCCACTGTCCTAAGGCTCCACACACTTTACCCCTGTGCCAGGGCACTGAAACCCAGGGTGCCAGGGCACTGATACCCCAGGTGCCAGCGGAGAAACCATGAGGAACAGGCTGGAAAGATGAGCCACGGTCACACACACACTGGGCCTGGATCCAGCAGAATCACAATGAGGGAGAGGAAGACCCAGCTGACAGGAATGGACGAGGGCGGGCAGAAACGGGCCTGGGTAGGAGGAAGTGTGGCCTGGGCGGATGCCTGCCCCGACCTCTGATGACACTTCCTGGCTTTTCTTTACAAACCAGGACCAATCAACCCGGAACGTCCCTGTGCCTCAGGCCGACCCGCTCAGGCCACTCACCTGGAGTCGGTGCCCCAGTGCATGGCGTAGATTTTGGCCAGGTGCCCCCGCAGTGTCCTCCTGGTGCGCATCTGGATCCTTCCCACGGGGTCAATGTTGTTTGTGATCTGAAAGCAAATGTCCTGTGAGGTCCCTCTCCGCCACCCACCGCCAGGCCCAGCCCCTCCTGCTGGGATTTCTCCTGTGTGCAGGTGCCGAGTTCCCTTTCACGAGGCTGAGGCCCAGGCTCCACCTGAGATGGAGAACACGTTTCTGCACTTCAAACCCACAGCGGGCACCATGCTCGGGGCTGGGCACACGAACGCCTCCCTCTTCTCTCCTCGTCTCACCAACTGTGCACCGAGGCCAGGGCCTTCTGCCTCCCACAGCCTGATGGGCCCCCTCCCAACCCCACCGCCCAGCGCTCAGGCTGGGCACTGACCCAGGCCAGAGCTAGCACCCACTCGGGATTACTGCTGCTGGGGCCCAGAACTGTACACCCTCCGGCAGGAGAGCCTGGCGTTCACCATTTGGGTGGACAAATGGAGTGAGTGAGTCACATTAATGGGTCTAAAACTGTGCATCTCAGAATTCAGAAGCAGGTAATTCAATGTAGTACAATTTTTCCTTAACTTATTGTTTGACCCCAATTAAAGTGCAACCCCTAAAGCAGAGTTTTCTAAAGTGTGGTACGCGTGCCCCCAGGGGCACGGGAAGGGTTTGGTGGGGGTACGCATTGCACCGGAGTTTGGTGGGGATATGCACTGCACCGTGCTTAGCTGCGCCTAATTCTACGTTCTCATGAGTACGAGGGGTACTCAGCGTTACGAAAATTATAGAAGGGGTACACATATGTCAAAAGTTTGGAAAACACTGCCTAAACCATTAAAACACTGTAAAATATTAATCGTTCTCAGGAAATATAGGATTTTTCTTTCACATTTTATTCTTTGGGCAAAGATATTAATTTTTCTAATGAGGTGAAATTCACCACTTTAAGAATTTCACCCAGCGGTCCTTAGCATGCTGGCAATGCTGTGTGACCCCTCTCCCTAGTTCCAGAACATTCCCACCGCCCACGTCCAGTAAGCACTCACTCGTGGGCCCCTCCAGCCCCTGGCGGCCCTGATCTCCTCCAGGCCATGGACTGCCTATCCGGAATGTCCCTGTCGGTGGAGCCTGGCAGCGGCCTGGCCTGGCAGCCCCGCCCCGGTCCCGGGCTCCTCCAGCTGCGCAAGCGTCCGCACTCCGCCCCTCCCTGCGCTGGGTCCCGTCCCGCTGTGTGCCCACCCTCGGGCTCGGACAGGGTGCTTCCCCCTCCCGCGCCGGGGGAAGTGCTGGGGAGCTGGGCGGGCGCTGTCTTCGCACCAGCGTTCAGTGCCGGTGTCTGGAGAGGACGGATGAAGTTAAACTTGAGAACCGGCCAAACTGAACTGGACGATGACTATTTCACAACCTGGCCTCTACCACCGTGAGGACCTATCTAAGGCTTAAGAGGGGTTTATTTTCCATCCTAAAAACACCACGTCCTACACCGCACAAACACTGTGAGTGAACGCTCCCAGCACTGGGTCCCACCCTCACCGCACCCGACTCAGAGCAGAGCTCGGCCCGAGGTTCTCACCTGAGAGAGAGTTGCGTCTGCACAAGCTTTCCTGGCATCCTAGAGAGAACAGAGAGGAGGGGGTCAGTCAAGGCCCAGACTCGTTCCCTCCCAGGCCCTCCGCCGCAGTTCAGAGCCTCGTGCAGGGCCGGGAGGAGCGGAATGTGACGGATGGAGGCGCCTCCACCTGCCTGTGCTGCAGCCCCACGTGCAGGGCAAGTGGACTGTCAGGCAGAGCAGCCTGTGCCCAGACCACACTCCATAAGGGGTAAGAGAACACAGCGCCTTCCAGGCCCCAGATCATCGTACACCTGTGACCCTAGTGATGCAGGCCACCCTGGGAGGACCAAGGGGAGGCTGGTGGCACTCAGAACCCCAGAACCGGGGCCACCCGTCCTCCTGCTGAAGGCGTGCACCTCCACGACCCTGCACCTCCACGGCCCCGCACCTCCCAGCCCCACACACTCCTACCTCGGCCTTTTAAAAACCGCCCGGAGCTGTGGGGCCCGAGGACTGTGGGAAGCACCGTATGCCCAGCCTGAGCCCTCTCTTCCAAGCTGTGCTAACGGGAACTGTCGCGAGACTGAGGCTATGGGACGCGCTGAGGGCCTGGCGCAGCTTCTGGCTGTGCTCCTGCCTAGGAAATGACCCGTGAAGCACGGAAGCACTATACAGGGACACACTGAAGCTCATAAAAATGCGTCATTGTCCCTGAGTGGTCAAAGTTACTAGAAGATAAAATCTTGAAATCTCTAATTAGTGTATAAATTTTACAAAAAAATCATACATTAAGAAGAAAAACAAGACGATAGCTTTAAAAGGATCAAAACTTGAATGTAGGAATAATTTCCAAGAAAATTATGACAGCACGTCAGGGGCGGTCTCTGCAGCTGCTGGTAGTCAGAGGCCCTGGCGTCTTTGGAGTCACGCCCGACGGTCTGGTCTGGTGGAGACGTGCACGGGGAGGGGTGGGGGGAGGTGCTCCTGGTGCAAAGGCCTCGTCTGTTTGGGATGAGACGTCACTGAGACGGCATCCACCTTTCTTGGCCCTTAAGTCAGAGGAGTCGTCCAAGCTGCTGACCGGTCAGTCCTCCTCTTCTTGGCCTCTGCCCAGCACCACGGGCCTGTCCCACCGTGAGGGCTGGCACCTGCAGGGGCAGGGCCGCTCCCAAGTCTGCCCCCCACACAGCACCACGCGGGCAGTGTGGCAGGGCCGCAGCCCTCTGAGGCTGCACATCCTCCCTCCCAAGCCCCGTCAGAAAGCACGAGTGGTCCCCTGGGGCCTCTCACCTACAGACCAGCCTGAGAAAGCACCAGCCCTCCCCCGCTGCCATCTCCTGCTCCCTCTGCCCCGCGTCCTTTGAAAACCTGTATTTCTTGGGCAACGGGGGAAAGTGTGCCTTTCCATTTTAAAAGGAAGCCTTCCCTCCCACCCGAGGGGGAAGAGGTGCCCCGCCTCTGTCGTCCCCGTGCTGAGCCCAGAAACGGGCACAGCACCAGCTCGGGAGCCTCAGGAGCCGGGGCACGTGCACACGGTGGTGCCCATTTGTGGGCGGCACACTGAGTGGAGACGTGGTGGAAAGAGGGTGTAGAGGACTGGAATACGAAGTGCATGTGGAAGTGGTAATTAGGTATGTTGGTCATTCAGTTTCTTACACATGAATGCCACCTGTTCCTTTTTACGTGTGTAAATTCCGGGTGCGGCCAGCACGACAGCCCTGCCCTGAGGCCGCCGCCTGCGCCCACAGTGCCACGGGGCCTGACCCACGGGAAAAGATGAGTGCTGACTTCCAGCCTTTGTTCTTCAAAGACGATGTCTGTCCTCACGCAGCACCAACGCGCTGCATCTGAACCGGTGTGCGCCCACCAGGGGTGAGCCATTCCCAGGGGCCGGGGAAACGGCTGTTCCTCCCGGAGCGGACAGACATCCCACGAGTCACGGGAGCAGAGCCGCGTCCGGCTCCCGGAGCTCAGCAGGGCTCTGGGCGGAGGCCTGGCCGGCACAGGACGCCTGTTTCCCTGCGGCTGCAGATCTCAGGGAACCCACTGCCTGCTCGAAAGGTCATGAGGAGACGGCTAAGTAACCGTCACCACTGGGTTTTCCGGGCAGGATGGCCATTTGGAAGGACATGGTGAGGCGCCCCCGCTCCAGGGCCTCAGGAAGCTGCTCAGACACCTGTTGAGAAGTGACGCTCTGGCGGTGGCTAGAGTCTACAGGTGACCCCGGAACGCCCAAGATGCCCCTTCGTCAGTGGACAAGCATCTCGCTGCAGACACTGAGGACAAATCTTTTCTGTTAAGTCCACGTCCTTTCTCTCTCTCTTCCGATCACCCGTCTGAGAACAGGAACGCTGAATTGCCGTCAATGCTTCTCTAGAAAGCATTCTTCAGAAGCACTGCCTTCGACCGGGAGGGGAGCAGCCAAACCCGAGCCTCGCCCTGTTCCCTCGCCAGGGCTGCCGTGCGGCCTGCACACAGGGCGACCCGTGTGCTCAGAAGCCAGGCTGCACACGCTGCTCTGCCTCCAGGGCAATGACCTTCCCGAGGGAACATCTCTTTTCAAAACTAAAAACAAGCCAGGCACACCTGAAATACCTCGTATTGTTGTTAATACCCTTATTTTTAAAGAAGTTTCCCACCCTCAACAGTCACAAGGGAGAGAGGCCAACATCACACTCTACAGTGACCAAAAGAATATTTTTTTTTGGGGGGGGGGAAGAATGGCACAAAGCTAATTCCAAGGTTAAAAACCAATGTGCAGAGAGATGTTTATAAATGCTGTGGAGACATTTTTACATACGAAATAATGATGCACTAGGAAACAAAACCCCCAAATAACGGACGAGGCCAAATAATGGGTGTCATTAGCGCTAACTAAGACTCAACCTCAGTCCTGACCCCTGGGGTCACCTGTAACTCATCCCTCCGACACAGGTACCATCGGGCCAGACCCGCCCGGGCTGGTGGTGAGTGAGCGGACATGTGTGCGGCCACGTACCCGGATCTGGTTTTTCAGCTGCTCGGCCTCCTGCCGCAGCTGGTCGAGCTCGCTCATCTTCGGGCCGGAGTGCTCTGCGGCGCCGCCTCAGGGGTCCGATCTGAAACGGAGAAAGCACAGGACGTTCACCCACAGCCGGGCCGGTGGCTGGAGCTCACCTGGACCCCCGACGGTTTCGGATCCATCCCCGGGCAGGGTGCATGCGTGAGGCAGCGGATCTTTGTGTCTCTCTCACACTGATGTTTCTCTCTCTCTCAAAATCAATGAAAACATTATCTTTAGGTGAGGATTTTAAAAAATTGATTTAAAGTTAATAAACAATAACTAAGTAGTTCTAACCTGTGTGGCTCAGTGGATAGAGCATTGGCCTGTGGACTCAAGGGTCCCAGGTTCAATTCTGGTCAAGGGCATGTACCTTGGTTGTGGGCACATCATCAGTAGGGGGTGTGCAGGAGGAAGCTGATTGATGTTTCTCTCTCATAGATGTTTCTAACTCTCTATCCCTCTCCCTTACTCTCTGTAAAAAAAAAAAAAATCAATAAAATATATACTTTTAAAAAATGACTAAGTAGGCGAAGCCGGTTTGGCTCAGTGGTAGAGCGTCGGTCTGCGGACTGAAAGGTCCCAGGTTCGATTCCGGTCAGGGCCATGTACGTTGGTTGTGGGCACATCCCCGGTAGGGGGTGTGCAGGAGGCAGCTGGTCGATGTTTCTCTCTCATCGACATTTCTAGCTCTCTATCTCTCTTCCTTCCTCTCTGTAAAATATCAATAAAATATAAAATTAAAAAAATGACTAAGTAATGAAGCAGACAAGAAAAGGAAATTGAAATTTTGAGAGCAATTATTAATCAGAGACTAACATTCATCAGAACTTATAAAATGCCCCCAAGGGCTGGGTTAGTAAAGTACAGTCTCTTTCACTCACTGGCTCTGCACAATGATGATGTCTAACAAATCACTACTCAACAGATGGTGGCGGCGAGCTAAGGAAAACCTGTCCCCGTGCAGCCTCTCCCAGAGGCCCGGGTCTCGGTAGAGACAAGAAGCTGAAACAGGCATGAGATCAGGACGGCTCTCCCATGAAACCAGGCAGGGAGCCACATCAGTGATCTCGACCCCATGACTGCCCACATGGCCATTCTGAAGGACCTGTGTGGGGGTGGGGCCCAGCAGGCCTCTGGTTCGGGAACATGCTCTCCCAACGGGCCCTGGATCCCAGCAGGCCAAGGACCAACCCCAGCCCTGCAGCTCAGGCCAACCAGGCACGGTGCCCACAGGCGGGTCGAGAGCAGGCCCAGCAGAGGGCAGGGCCCATGGCAGCTCTCCGGGAAGGCAACACATGCCAACGGGGTCTTAGGAATATTTCTGATCAAACGGCCGCTTCAAAGGCGACAGGAAGAGTGTCGCAGGAGCCTGGCCAGCGCAGAGCACCCCTGGCCCCGCGGGCACGCTGCAGACACGTGTCCACCGACACGGGGGCTCCCCCTCGCCTTGCACGGCTGCACTCTAAAGACGGCCATTTGTGAACGCTGACGTATGAAGCAGTGACAGTGCCAGAGAATAGGACACAGTTTTACAACGAAAGGCCGTGATGTCCTCGCAGGACACCTGTGCTCCCCGCCAGCCCGGGCACCGCCCAGCCCTCCCCTGCGGACGGGCCACGGCCATGCAGAGAGGTCTGCAGAGCGGGCTTTCAATCCAACCGCCCCTCACCCGACCTCCCTCCCATCGACAGCCATGCTCCTCAGCCCTCCGAGGTCCACCTGGCGGGTCACTGCCATTGGCGCCGGAGGCCCACGGCCGAATGGTCAGCTTCAGTCAACAAACCACCTCTGACCCTAATCAAACACTGAAACAGGAGGTAATTTTTAAACTGAGGACTAGCCGAAACTGGTTTGGCTCAATGGATAGAGCGTCGGCTTGGGGACTGGAAGGTCCCAGGTTCGATTCCGGTCAAGGGCATGTACCTTGGTTGCGGGCATATCCCCGGTGGGGGGTGTGCAAGAGGCAGCTGATCGATGACTCTCTCTCATCGATGATTCTAACTCTCTATCTCTCTCCCTTCCTCTCTGTACAAAATCAATAAAATATATTAAAAAAATAATAATAAAATAAATAAACTGAGGACTAAACACAACAAGCTCCTTAGGTTCTAGGTAGAAGGAAGTACCTTCGTAGATGCTGAGGTCTTCAAGTAAAGACCCAACTTGTTAAAAAAAAGTTTTTACTGATTTCAGAGAGGAAGGGAGAGGGAGAGAGCAATAGAAACATCAATGATGAAAGAGCATCATGGACCAGCTGCCTCCTGCACGCCCCACACTGGGGACCAAGCCTGCAACCTGGGCAGCTGCAGGGAATCAAACCATGACCTCCTGAGTCACCCCAGCCCGGCAAGACCCAACTCCTTTTTCTTTTTTTAAGGAGCAAACTTCTAACAGGTGGGATAACTCCTGAGATCTTAAACTTAAATGCCCCCTGTAATTAGATGTTCTTTTGTACATGATAATCACCACTGCGCAGTGTGAATGCAGAGAAATGACAGCTCCGTTCAGCTGTCACCTCAGCAAACCTCAGGAGCAGATGCTGATGCCGCTGCCTGGAACCTCAGCCACAGCACGGGGACAAGCAGCCCGCCTCCCCGAGTGCAGCCTGGGCCCGGACCACAGCCCGTTACAATCAGTCCCACATCGGAGTCTCAGTTAAGATAGGTGTTAAAACATTTAAAATCACTCTCTCTTCTCCATGTCACAGCTCTATTTCCTAAAACCGAATCTGGAAAAGAATGGGCTTTCACAAATGAAGCGCCCGGCACGGTCGCCCGGGGGCACTGCCCAGGCCACCTTGCTGGGCGCACTGACAGCCCCGGCCCCAGAGGGTGATCGTGGAGAGGCGGACACCACGCCCATCCTAGGCCCTGGGCAGCCGCTGCTGCCAGGCACCGCATCCCACAGAGGCTTCCCCATTCCCACCACCTAGCACCGCAGGAAAGAAACCACACAGCACAGTGCGTGAAGGTGAGGCCCTCTCTGTCCATGAACAGGACACATCTATGCGAAGGTAAGCAACCTCGTTCTTTTTTAAAAAACATTTTTTATTGTTTTTTTTATAGAGAGGAAGGAAGAGAGCTAGAGAGCTAGAAACATGGATCAGCTGCCTCCTGCACACCCCCTACTAGGGATGTGCCCGCAACCAAGGTACATGCCCTTGACCGGAATCGAACCCTGGACCCTTGAGTCCGCAGGCTGATGCTCTATCCACTGAGCCAAAGCGGTTTTGGCTAAGCAACCTGTTCTACAGACACAAGGGAATGTTACTAGCGGTCATTTTTGAAGAAAGACACAGGCATAGGGGCAGCCTTTATTCTCACGTTATCTCTTACATATCTATTTCCTCTTCAAAAAAGTTACGCTTGCCGAGACCGGTTTGGCTGCCGAGACCGGTTTGGCTCAATGGATAGAGCGTCGGCTTGGGGACTGAAGGGCCCCGGGTTTGATTCCGGTCAAGGGCATGTACCTTGGTTGCGGGCATATCCCCAGTAGGGGGTGTGCAAGAGGCAGCTGATCGATGACTCTCTCTCATGGATGTTTCTGACTCTCTATCTCTCTCCCTTCCTCTCTGTAAAAAATCAATAAAATATATTAAAAAAAAAAAAAAAAAGTTACGCTTATCCGGGCCCAGGAACCAAGAAGACTCACAGGGCCCTAACCGGTGTTTCTCTCATCGATGTTTCTGGCTCTCTCCCTCTCCCTTCCTCTCTGTAAAAAATCAATAAAATACATTAAGGAAAAAAAAAAAAAAAGACTCCCACGGTCTCCTATTTTCAGTGAAAAGGGCCAGTGGAGCTTCCTCACCAGGCAGCTCCAGCAGGCCGCCGAGAACAGCCCTGCAGACGGCAGGACCTGGGCGATGCCACATGACCACAGCTAGTTTAAAAGAACAAAACAGGCGTCGTTTTAAAAAATGTGAAGGATGACTACCACGTTCATTAGCGTCAGTGGCTGCAGCTTCCCCTCCGTTTCCAATGTTGGCTGTGCAGCTTATACAAAACCAACCACCGAGCCGTGTTCACAAGTTCTACTTACGTTTGCTGGTTTTGCTTTTCTCTTCACTGCCCCGAGTCCCCCAAAGCCTCTGGTCCCCAAGGCTGGGCGTCTTCTCCCCTCCTGGGTCACAGTCCCCGCTAAGCCCCGGCCGAGCTGACTCAGCGCTGTCTCTAATCCACTAAGACAGGCCTGCGGGCCCCTCTGCCCCTCGCCACCCACACCTGCCACTGGCCTCGATTCAGAACTTCTGTTTTGGAAGAAATTTAAGTGACTGAAAGCAAGCAGGTTGAAGTCTGCCCCTACATTAGATTATATGCAACATCTTTGTAAATCAGTGTTAGCATGATTTTTTATTCAAATATTTCCCATGTGGAATAATGTGACGGGTGTGGCTCAGTGGTTACAGCATCAGCCAGCTCACCAAAAGGTCTCAGGTTCGATTCCTAGTCAAGAGCCCGACCTGGTTTGCAGGTTCAATCTCCCACCCCAGTGGGGGCCCATCCAGAGGCATCCGTCTCTCACATCCATGTTCCTCTTGCTTTCTTTCCCCCCCCCTCCTTTCCTTCCACTCCCTTAAAAAAATGAATGGAAATACCTATATTTGAACATCCAGTACATTTTAAAAGTCGATCATCCGGTGAGGATGAATGTAAAAACCGCAGCCTGTGCTCCGGGTACCTTCCCCTCGCTCCCCCCATCCCTTCCCTAAGCTCCTCTCACAGGACCTGCAGGTCTCGGGAGGACATGCCGGTGGCACGCACAGGCCCACAGGCATGACACTCACTGCCAGGGACACTAACTGCCAGTCTGTTAACGTCAAAAATCAGAGTCCAGCTCCGGGACTTCCGCACACAGGGGAAGTGACCTCACCACATCCCGTGTTTCACTGTTTCCGGGGAAACCGGAAAGGCCTCTGCACCACAGCGGAGGGGAAAGTAAGTGAGACAATGGGCAGGCGTGAGTCAGCTCCTCTCAACAGGGCAGCGTGCGCGCACACACACACACACACGCACACACACATGCACACGCACACGCGGGGTTAACAGGAAGGCTGCGCCACATCCACAGCGTCGCCTCTGAAATGCTGACACAGAGCCAGGGTCACACACACGGGCAGGGGTTCGGGGACTTGCTCCCCCATACCTCACCTCTAAGGCAAAGCTACATTTTGATACAGGAGTTTGCAGGAGGAATTTCAACCAACTTCATTAACTTTTCTGTTTTTCTTTCATTTCCAAACCCAAGTTAGTCTCCAAAATGCAGAGAGCAAGTCCCCAAGGGCACCAGGCAGCCCAGCCCCTCTGCTCCTGGTCCTAGCGTCACTGAAAGTGACGGGCAGCGGGCACAGAGGTGCCCGTCTGTCCGGAAAGAGTGGGGTGGCGTGCAGTGCAGACCTCCGTCCAACATGCCTGAGCCCCAGCCTCTCCTGGCCTTCAAAGGTTACGACGACACGTTTAAAAAAGGATGGGTCTGAAATCCGCTTGAAAACTACCAAGAGGAAAAGGGGTGAGGGCACGTGCCAAACCAGACTGGCAGCCTGCCAGGCGGCTCAGCTGCTTGGAGCGTCTCCCGATGCGCCAAGGCTGTGGGCTCCATCCCTGGTCCAGGCACATATACGTCAACCAGGGAAAGCATAAGTAAGTGGAACAGCGAATCAATGTCTCTCCTCTCTCAAATCAATAAAATAAATAGATTAAAAGGAGACAAAAGACCGTGCTGAGGGTGACTGCTTCGCTTGGTAAGGGAGCGCCTGGCATGACTGGTTAACTTTTCAACTTCCCAACACAACCGCCCTCAAGTGTTATGAGATTTCAGAGCTTGACTCCGACCCAGACGTGCAGACTGTGCGAGAGCAGCATGTGGCGGGAGCCGAGGACCCGGAGGAGGTGCTGCGGGCTCGGCGTCCCAGCGGGACCAAGGCCTCACGTGGGATGTGCTGTCAGAAACTCCAAGACTGAGAAGAAGGAGACTGAACAAAAACTGGCCAACTTCTGTAAATGCTGGGGCTGGGTGGTACCTAATGTTGTTTTTACCTGTATTTGAACATTCCAATACATTTTAAAAGTCAATAATTCTTGTCATTGCTCGGCTACATTATAAGCAAATATTAAATTTGCTGTAAGTCTACCGGTTTTAAAAGTGTGGGGCACAGGTACCCCCAAGCAGGCTGTGTCGTGTGTGACACCGTTGTGTGATGTCATCACCCAGCTGCCGTAGCCAGCTTTGAGGATGCAATCCCAGTAATTCCCAATTGTCTGAACAAACGAACGGCTGAACTTGGAGGCTTAATGCCCATGTGTCAAAAGCGATAAAAACTGGTATTAAGTGTGGATGACTCCGGACCACTAAGTCGCCTTCAGATCAGAAACACGCGATCGAACAGCCAATGAAACGGAAAGGAAACGGTCACTCGCTCTTCCTGGAAACTGGGCATGATGAGGACTGAAAGGGGACCAGGCTCTCACGGGCCCTGGCTGAACACACCAGCAACCCTGCCACGCGGCGTGTGCCACGCGGCATGTGTGTACATGGTCCGCCCTCGATATCCGAGGTTCTCACGAGATTTTCCTGTTTCTCAACTTCCTGGTGCAAACTGTCAAGGAGAACTCAGCGCTGCCTGTGCGGCCTGCTGGAGAGAGTGCACACGGAGACTTCCCTCACCTCTGCCCGCACTGAGGCCTGGAAGGAGCCCCAGCCGCCCTCAGCTCTCCATCTGGACACACAGCGACACCTCTCAGCCTCCACGCTCTGACCTCTGTGGGCCCAGCTGACCTGGGCAGGAGGCAGGAGCCACACTCACCTCCGTGTACATCTTTAAACAAAGCTGCTTGTGCTTTTCAAATCAGAACGAGAGAAGTTGGAGGAATGACCCCTTTATCTAGATCTCGGGATTCCAGTCTCTCCCCCCCCCCCAAAGGCATTTGAAGAAAACACCCTCCTCACGATCAAACTGCCTAAAAACCAACTTTGGGCTCAAAAAGAGAGACGGGCAAAGCCAGGTTGCTTTTTTAAAAACCTAAAGAAACTTAATGTTGTACTTTAAAAACTTAGTGAATTAATTCCATCAAACTTACCGTAGTTCAGAAGTGCTTCTGGCCTGCTCTCCGGTTCATGTACAGCTGTCTGCAAAGAGAGAAAGCTGTTAGACAAGCACTGCCCGTGGGGTGAGGGCATGGGAACTGCCCTCCCTGCCCGCACTGCCCACCCAACCCCCTTCCTCAGGCCCTTCTACCGAGGTAATGTTTAGTTCTTCAGCGCGGGAAAGGGGAGATCCCTTCTCTATTTCTGTCTTTGTTGTTCTTAATCCTCACCCCAGCATATTTTTCCGTTGGTTTTTAGAGTGGAAGAGAGAGGGAAAGACAGAAACACTGATGTCACATTTGCTGGCTGCCTCCCAACCAAGGTATGTGCCGCCCTCAATTAGAACTAAACTCAAGACCCTTCAGTCCAAGGGCCAATGCTCTACCCACTGAGCCAAACCAGCATGGGACCAATTTCTCTGTTTTAAACCCTTAGAAACGCCTCAGGGAAAATACCGAGTAAACAAAAAGCTGCTGGAGGGAAAGGGTGTTTGAGTCTCAGTAACAACGCAAAAAACCCACTGCAATTCCAAAAGCTTCTCAGAGAAACCTCACCCATAGCTCCCCGCCTCAGGTCCGTCTGATTCTAAAGAAGCCACAGGCCAGGTGCTGCCTCAGGGCGGCCAGGCCCCTGGGAGCCCGAACGGCCCGGCGCCCTGCTGCGTGGAGCCCGCTGGCCGGGCCGGGACGAGGTCTGGAGGACCAGCCGGCACGAGGCAGCCAGGATGGAAGTAAGTTAATTCTAGATTTCTGCTGAAATATCCGCTTGTTCTTTCAAAACGTTAAATGATTCTGTGATCTCTCCCCATGCACTGTGGAACGAGCACTGTGCCTGCTTCACGGGTCACCCCCACCCGTGGGTTAATCAGGGAGACGCCCGGTGGTCCACAAGGTCCGAAAAGCTGAGGCCACGGGATTCACTCACTGCCCCGAGCCCACAGCCCAGCGCACACTGCTGGCGTGGAGCCAGGAGCATCAGACAGTGAACCAGGCCCCAACTGAACTGCGAATTCTAAGGCATTTATTTATCTAGCAAAATCATTTATTTTGGAACAAAGCTGCTTGTATTACACTTTTTTTTTCCTGGCAGAGAAAGCGGGTGTGGAAATAAAATAGGCTGGTGGTTCCTCAAGACGTTGGCCAGACTTTCCATGGCCCAGCCATCCACCCAACAGGCCTGAGCGCAGGCACTAGACGCGGGGACCCGTGCTCACGGCAGCCCATGGCGTCCAGAGCGGACAGGTAAACACGCGGCACCCCCACGGGGAAGGTCCCACAGCCACGAGGAGCCGAGCAGACACACCACCCTGTGGGCGGTCCTTGAAAACACGGCGCTGCGCGGGGAAGCCGGCACATGCGTGACAGCATCTGCGGGAACGAGCCTGACGGGCGCTCCACCGACGGGGCCGTGGCCGCCAGAGGCTGGCAGGTGAGAGCCAGAGCAGCTCGATGGTACAGAGCCTTTGGGTGACAGGATGTTCGGAACCGGGGAGAGGTGGTGGCTGCACAGCCCTGTGGCTGTCACTGAACTGCTCACTTTAGAACGCTGAGTGCTATGTCGCATGAATGTTATGTCAAAAGAGGGGAGGAGCATGGAAAGGGCCATTACGGACGTTAAAAACAATGACCACCACGGCGTGGAGGCCACAGAAATAGCGAGGCTCAGTGCCCGGACCCTCTGAGGGAGCTCTCTGCACGCACACCCCGTGGCACTGAACGGTCACGGTCAAAGCCGGGACTCACTCAGCTCGGCAGTCAGCCTGACTTGCCTGTGGGATGCTCAGCAGCACCCACTCCCCCACTGGACCAGCCCAAAGAGGCTCCAGCGCCAATGGGTGAGCGCTGCTCACTCTAGGGGGTTGTTACAATGATCCCAACCTCCCAGCACACCCCAGTGTGCCGCATGGAGAGGCCGCAGGAATGAGAAAACGAGTCCGTTTGCTAATTCAAAGGCCAGAGTGCCTGTGGCTCCAGATGGGACGCAGGGTCCGTGGCCTGGTCTTTGGAAGAAGGACCAGGGAGCCAACCCCAGCCCAGAGCAGTGCTGCCCTCCAGCTGTGGGGCTGGTCAGGTGGGGGCACGCTGCTCCAAACCCCCTCAGCCTCTCAGCCAGGACTCACAGGAACCTGGCTCAGTCCCGATCTGGAAAGGGTGTGAAGACATTGGGGGAAACTGAATGGCTGTAACTGTGAACGTGGACCGGGCACGGCTGGGTCAGTAAGTTCTGGGGGAGGCGCGCTGTGGCGATGTGAAAGAACGGCCTTGTTCTGGAGACACTGGCTGGGCCATAAAGAAAAGGAAAGACAGCTGCGTCGATGAAATGCTTCGCCAGATGCACAGAGAAGTGGGCAACGACACAGATCGCCAGCTCCTGGGACGGCACTGAGTGCCCTGACCTGCTGCTTCACCTTTCCACAGCTTCACAGTATTCAAAAGTAAGAGCTGGGGAAGGGAACAGCCAGGGCAAAAAGGGCAAATGTAACCCTTTAAAACGTGCCTTTGAGGTTACCAAGCACAGAAGGTGAGCTACGGTTACGGGCAGAGGACAAGCCGGCATCGCCGAGGCAGCCTCGCCTTCCCCGGCGGCGGGGACAGGGACCCCCGCTGCGCTCTCACTGCCGGGCTCCTCTCAGGAAGGAACGGACACCGTTCGTCCTTCACTGCCAATCCGCTTCGCTTCAGTCACTGTACGCGCTCCTGGTCCTTCCCGGGCGGAGGGTCCCTGTCCGCCGCTCTCCGGGGTCCCTGCTCGTGCTGTGCCCAGCCTGCCTGCTTCATTCTATAAATTTCCCTCTAAGTATTGCTACGTCCCACAAATGTTATGTTTTGTTTTCACTTTTTTCGAATGAAAATATTTTTGAACTTCCCTTCTGCCGTCATCTGTGACTTGTTTAATTTCCAAACACGCGGGGCTTCCCTATGATTGAGAGCGGAGGCCCATGGCAGCCCCGGGCGCGGTACAGCGCTGAGCAGCTCGTGCCTGGCTGCTCCGTCCAGCTAGGCGCCCCTGACAACCGAGCACGTTCTGTGCATCTCATCGCTTCCTGAGAGACCAGCAAAGGGCGACAGAGCCGGGGCAGCTCGGCGCCCAGGCCCCACCTCCCCACGGGCCGTCGCTGGCAGGAGGGCTCAGTCCACCTGGTCTTCAGCTGAACGGTGCCTGCGTGTTGAATCCTCGGCGAATCCAGGCTCCAAACACTCCAAAAGGAAGCTGCTGTGACCTTCGCGACGCAGAACTTTCCTCCATGGCTGGCCCATCCGTCGCAAGCTGGAGCCAGGCCAGAAAGGACATCGCTCTTCCGCTCCGAATCCATCCACAGGAAGACGGAAACCACGCTCCTTTGTTTGGGCAGAAGGTGCCCTGTCCAGGGGCGCGGACAGAGGAGAAGGATCCACAGAAGCGGTGTCTGGGCCGTGCTGTGCACACAGGTCTGTGCCCTCTGCAGGCCGAGGGCAGGGGCCCGTAGCCTCAGAAAGTTGCTGGGAAGCCTGTTTCCGGTGGGCTCCCACGGACCGTCTTCGGGGGCACTCTGGGGGTCACAGGGGACCCACCTAGAGGACACTGCCCGCAGGATCACACCTTCCCGAGACACAGAGAGCCGGTGCCTGCCCTCTCCCAGCAGGACGAGCCCAGCTCCTGGAGCAGGTGCACTGGCCCATGAGGGACCCTCACTGCTGAGGGGTTGTTTGTATAATATCCTGTACGTTGCTGTGTTTGTTAAAAAAATGTTAAGGTCTTCCCTGTGGTTTTCATATAGGACACTGTGAATCTTTTAGGTGACCTTTCAGGGAAAGGCCGTGTCAGGAGTTTTTTAAAGTTTGCAGAAAACTACCACTAAGCAATATGCCCTGAAAAGACCCCACTCTCTCCCCACACAGGTTTGCCCAAGGGAAGAGCTCCAATTCTGCAGCAAAAGCACCTTCGCCGTCAAGCACCCGAGTGACAGCGGAGAGGAACCCCGCCCGGAACCTTCCATGGGAGCACAGCGGACAGCGAGGCGCCAGAGCACTGACCCCACGGCAGCGCGGGCACTGCGGGTCCCCGGGACGGTCAGACCCCAACGCTCCCGCTCAGAAGGAATGGAGACACTGGAGGGTTAAGAGTGGCGGGATCTGATTCCAAAACGGAATTCTCTCCTCAGAGCTACAAGTTCATGCCGCACGAAGACCAGGAGTCTGGGAGCTGCTAGAGCCACAGGCGCCAACCGGCGTCCGCGGGCACCGGCGGTCCGGGAGGCCGACAGGGCGGCGGCCGCGTGCCGAGGCTCTCCCCCGAGGCGGAGCGAGGAGGACACCGCCCGGGACCCGGGAGACACGGTTTCTCTCGGACCCTTCCCGGTCCCTCCTGGGCTGCTCGCTCCAGCTCCACGCCGGGCCCGTGCTCTCGTGCGGCACCACTTCCCGGCAGTCACACCGGAAGGTCTGGTCTCACCCTAAGCCAGCGATTTTCAACTGGCACGTCACAGTAACTTTAAAAACAAGCAATACTTGTTAAGACAGGGCACTGGCCTCTCTCCCCTTAGATGGACAAAAAAAAAAAAGACAACAGCTAACACAGCAGCAGCCCCGGGCGGCTGACTCAGTGGTTAGAGCATCAGCCGGGGACTGAAGAGCCGCAGGTTCAATTCCCGGTCAAGGGCATGTACCTTGGTTATGAGTTCAATTCTCAGCCCCATCAGGGATGAGAGGGAAGCAGCCCCCTTCCTCCCTCCCCTTCTCTCCCCTCCCGACGCCCCCCTGGATGATGGCAACACCTCAGTCCACTAGACCCGTGTCAGCCACACCTCATCCTCCCCCGTCAGCTCCCACTGGTTTGGGGACCCGCTTCCTTCGTTCTCCCTTCTGCTAGTCCCTTCCCTGACCGCACTCCAACCCCTAGTCCTAACGTGGCAGTGCGCCAAGGGCACACCCCCTGCGTTCACAGGCCCTCCGGCCCAAACCCACCAATGGCTGCTTAAGCACCCTCCTCAGAGCAGACTCAAGGAGCCCCTTCACAGCACACACCCTCAATCCTACCCCCCTTCATCCTGCAACCTCCGCCCCACTTCCTTCCAGCTCTCCCCACCCCTGCCTAGCCTACCACTTACCTTCTTCCCCAGCCCTCTCTCCCCCTCCCGCCCCATCTCAGACATCTCTACCCGATTTATCTCCCTGAACGACAGCTCTGACATGTGACGCCTCCGCGCGAGGACGGAAATACCCTTGCAGCACAGCCCAACCTGCTCATTTAAAGCCCCTCCACCTTTCCCACCTCATTCCCAGGACGCTGGTCCATGAAGCCGGGAGGGACACACACACATTCACAGACACACACACACACATTCACACACACACACACACACATTCACAGACACACACACACACATTCACAGACACACACACACACACACATTCACAGACACACACACACACACTCACAGACACACACACACACACATTCACAGACACACACACACACATCCACAGACACACTCTCACACACACCTCAAACACACACACACACACTAATTCTCATTCACCCCCAACCCCGCTTCCAGGTAACGTGGGTGCTCTCTGGCAGATCTGGTCCAAGATCCTGACCACTGTCTTGGAGAAATCCTAGAAACACGAATGTATTTTTGCCTTGAAGACTTTAAGACAACTTTAAAAAGGAAATATCCTCCCACAGTCAAGAAAAAGGACATACTTCCGAAACTTATAACCAAAGGCACGAGCACCACGTTTCCCATAAAAACTCAGAACAGAAGCCTCGCACTGAGAGTGTTCCTACGGCGCCTATGTACCCGCGCTGTGATTTGCAACGGGCACCGGGAAGCAGCCGGTGTAACAGCCGGTGCCGAGGCCATCAGACCTGCAGGCTCTTCACGGCCCAGGTCAGCTGAGGTCTGCGCCGCGCCGCTCCGGTGCCAGGCACAGCGGAGCCAGACGGAGCCAGCGGAAGAGTCACTGCACGGGAGGACGTGCAGAGCCACCAGAGCACTGCATGCGAAGGACAAGGTTTAAGCTGTTGATAAAACACTTCACAATGAAATGGCCTTGGCGCCGGGGCTCATATCTGTGAGCTGTCACCCGGTCCCTCACAGATACCCAGCCGAGGACGTGCCAGGCACTGGCATGGGGACTCCACTTCCAGCCGAGGAAGGCAAACGGCACTCAGTTCTGACACACCAGGTGCCACCCGCGCTACAGGAAAACGGAACTGGGTGAGGGTAGGCAGGGGTGCGGGTCTTTACAAAAGGTGTCAGAGGCGTGGTGACACCTGAGCAGAGTCCGAGGAGAGGGACAAGAGGTGCAAAGTCCGAGACACGATACTGAAGTGCTGACCTACTTAACCTAAACACTGATAAATCCTGCACTCCTTACCTCTGGGCGTAACAGGAAGTAGACAAATTCACTTTATTTTCTCCATTCCAGCATGTTCAGTCCTACTGCTCTCTATACTGCGCTCTCTCTCTTAAAATATATTTTTATTGATTTCATAGAGAGAGTGAGAGAAACATCCATGATGAGAAAGAATCGTGGTTTGGCTGCCTCCTGCACCCCCCTACCAGGGATGGAGCCCACAACCGGGGCATGAGCCCTGACCGGGAATCGAACCCTGACCTCCTAGTTCATAGGCCGACCTCAACCCCTGAGCAACACGGGCCAGGCTCTACCTCTCTTAAATGAAACTCTGTTGGTACAAAAAGCTCAATAGTAAAAAACAAAAATGAAGGGGGCGGGTGCACAGGAATAAGGCAAAGCAGGAGAAACACCACAAATCTGTTTTAAGGAGGATCTATACATTTCCTTTTGGTCTCAGACTTCCCTTCCTAATTAATCTGTAAGTAAGAAATACTCAAGTAAGATAAAATTCCTTGATCAAAGAATCATTAGTCATGGGAAGTCACTGAGCTTATTGAATATTAGAAAACCAGGCTAAACAACCAAAACTCCATTTAAGTTATTGATTAGGGATGATTAAGAAGCAAATGAAACAAACACCCCCTCCACAGCAGGAATAATAAACACGAGGTCACTGTGTTAGGTACACCGTGTCCGAGAAAACAGAGACACAGTGAAGACATTAAAGATCAGTTTACATAGACAGCTTATTCTACTTTTTAATTGTTTCACATATTTTCACTGAACAAGCTGTCTAATTATCTTTTTGCCAATGAAAAACCTTAAAGAAAAAAAAAGAAATTTGCTATCAGTAGCTACATCTTTGGGGAAATGGTTAATTCTAGAAATAAAAAGTTAACTCCTCCCAACACCTCTTCTCCCAAAAACTGATCTAGTTAAGTCTCTTCTGTTGGCCAAGAAGACAAAGCCCCCCCTGGGAAGTAGAGATCTGACAGGTCCAAGGGCAGGAAGTAGAGAGATCTGACAGGTCCAAGGACAGGAAGTAGAGAGAGATCTGACAGGTCCAAGGGCAGGAAGTGGAGAGATCTGACAGGTCCAAGGGCAGGAAGTGGAGAGATCTGACAGGTCCAAGGGCAGGAAGTAGAGAGATCTGACAGATCCAAGGGCAGGAAGTAGAGAGAGATCTGACAGGTCCAAGGGCAGGAAGTGGAGAGATCTGACAGGTCCAAGGGCAGGAAGTAGAGAGATCTGACAGGTCCAAGGACAGGAAGTAGAGAGAGATCTGACAGGTCCAAGGGCAGGAAGTGGAGAGATCTGACAGGTCCAAGGGCAGGAAGTGGAGAGATCTGACAGGTCCAAGGGCAGGAAGTAGAGAGATCTGACAGATCCAAGGGCAGGAAGTAGAGAGATCTGACAGGTCCAAGGGCAGGAAGTGGAGAGATCTGACAGGTCCAAGGGCAGGAAGTAGAGAGATCTGACAGATCCAAGGGCAGGAAGTAGAGAGAGATCTGACAGGTCCAAGGGCAGGAAGTGGAGAGATCTGACAGGTCCAAGGGCAGGAAGTAGAGAGATCTGACAGGTCCAAGGACAGGAAGTAGAGAGAGATCTGACAGGTCCAAGGGCAGGAAGTGGAGAGATCTGACAGGTCCAAGGGCAGGAAGTGGAGAGATCTGACAGGTCCAAGGGCAGGAAGTAGAGAGATCTGACAGATCCAAGGGCAGGAAGTAGAGAGATCTGACAGGTCCGAGGGCAGGAAGTGGAGAGATCCGACAGGTCCAAGGGCAGGAAGTAGAACTGATGACAGATCCAAGGACAGGAAGTAGAGAGAGATCTGACAAGTCCAGCGACAGGATGTAGAGAGAGATCTGACAGGTCCAAGGACAGGAAGTAAAGAGAGCTGATAGATCCAAGGACAGAAAGTGGAGAGATCTGACAGGTCCAAGGGCAGGAAGTACATAGGTCCTAGGAGATATGCAACTGGAACTGAGAAAAATGGAAACGGCCATCAGAAACCAGCCAGGACTGGCTCTGTTTTTCTGGGTGCGCTTTCTCTATCCTTCTACTACCCCCTCTCTTAATCAACCATCGTGTACATGGTCCAAAACCACTTATAATTCCACATCCTAGCTACCATCCAATGTCAGCGGTGACTGTTTCTAAAGAGTCCTTTGCTCCAGCTCACTGGCTTGCTGTCCTGCCAGGTGGCCCATCAGCTGTGGACAGGAGAGGAGACTGTGGGGAGGTCCTACCTACCACAGGGACCACAGGCAGACTCCCTAGAAGGGAAGGGTAGGCCAAGTGGTAACTAGAATTTTTAGTATAGCAAAACTTCTCCTTTTAAGTGACATAAGCATTTATCTCTTCACTGCAGTACCATTTAATTACGGAAAGGATAAACCATAAAGTATCATACATGAACCTAAACATATACAGTTGACCCTTTTAAAAAATATTTTTTTTATTGATTTTTTTAGAGAGAGGAAGGGAGAGGGATAGAGAGCTAGAAACATCGATGAAAGAGAAACATTAATGAGCTGCCTCCTGCACACCCCCTACCAGGGATGTGCCCACAACCAATGTACATGCCCTTGACTGGAATCGAACCTGGGACCTTTCAGTCCACAGACCAACGCTCTAGCCACTGAGCCAAACCGGTTTCGGCTACAGTTGATCCTTGAACATCACGGATTTGAACTATGTGGGTCCACTTATACGCAGATTTTCCCTAACTGATCCATGCAGTTCAAACCTGTGGTGTTCAAGGGTCAATTCAGTGATTAGAAATCTGCATATGTGGAGAACTAATTACTATATATGTGAATTTTCTTCTTTTAAAAATAATACATATTTTGTTGATTTCAGAGAGGAAGGGAGAGGGAGAGAGAAACATCAATGAAAGAGAATCACTGATCACCTGTCTCCTACACGCCCACACTGGGCATGGAGCCTGTAACCCAGGCATGTGCCCTGACCAGGAATGGAGAACCATGACCTCCTGGTTCACAGGTCGATGCTCAACCACTGAGCACACCAGCCGGGCTCTATGAATGTTCAACTGCGCAGGAGGCTGGCACCTAGTGACACGTTGTTCAAGGGTTAACTGTAAATCAAGTAAAACTTATGCCCAGCGGATACGTGTGGCCCTAAAAAACCCACAGAGAACTACAGCATCTCTTAATGTTTTTCCGTTGAAAGTATTCAGGGGTGGGGGTGGGGGCATATGTAGGGAGGGGTTTGGGATGGGAATGAGGGGATAAGGACAATTATGTGAGACCATAATCAATAAAAAAAAAAAAATCAGAAAAGAAAGAAAAAAAGAAAGAAAGAATGAATGAATGAATGAATGAATTCAGGGTTATCTGCACTGTCTTATCCAGTTATTGTGTCCAAATCAGGAGAAGAGGCCATGGCCAGAATCACCCAATGAAGGAGCCGCTTGGTATGTGACAGGTCACCTGTCACAGCCGTCAGCAGACACTCAGGGGCTGCTCCCAGCAGGCCGCTCTTATCGAGGTCTCAGATGATCCGTTTCCTTTCCCCACAGAAGCCCCATTACAAACGTGGGGAGCCCTGTCGCTGGTTCCTCCGGTTTGCCCTCTAGTGACAGACAGCACCGCAATGACAGCTTCCACTCCTGGAAAAGGACCGCTCCCGCCTTCCGCCCTCGCCCAGATGCTTCCAGGGCTGAGCCCTTCTCCTGGGAACGCGCAGCCACCAGCCTGCAGTGACCAGCTCAGGACTGTGAGCAACTAATGCTGCACGGCGACACTGCAGCCACTCCCAAGACGCAGGAATTTTAAAACTGACACAAGCGCAGCGAAGCCCGACAAATGACAGGCTCCAAGGGAGCAAATAGCTCCAGGTGATCTCAGTTCTAACAGCAGGTGGCGCTGCGCCCTTTCCCGTGACATCACATCCTCACCAAGCTGGGTTTTCCGGCGACAGAAAATGAAGGCAGGGCCCAGTCTGATTCTGTAGTCTGGGAAGCTATACGGCCCATCAGTTAGCAACAGTGACTCATCTAAGAATAAAATTAAAAGTATCCTTCACTTATGGGTATTATTTTATTTCAAATGGCTAAGCTTTTAGGACATAAATACTCAAGTTGTTTGGACTTCAAGACTGAGGAAATGAAACTCTGGGTATTTATTTTGGCCTGGAGCATCGTGAAAATGCTAGGGAGACCGGAGAGGCCAGACCTGAGAACCACAGCGTTGCGCCTGAGCTCTGGAGGGGACAGAGGGAGCCACCCACAGAGCTGGCCTCTCTGCCCTCGTTAGGTGCGGGGTAGAAACCTGGACAACACATTCTCCAAGAACAGGGACTGACTTCCTCACCTTCAGTTCCCGGAACAAACCAACCCAAGAGGAGGAAAGGCAGCTCTGCCCGCGGCCTGAGGACAAGGCCCGAGGTCCCGGGCCGTGGGGAAGGCAGCAAGGACAGGCTCCCGAAGTGTGGCTGCAGGGAGCGGTGCGCACAGGAAAAGGTGCAGGGCCTGAGGGACGTGGACTGGACCCCCGAAGGAGTGTGAGGACGCACTTCTGTGGCGTTCCGCCCACAGGCAGAGCCGGCGCTAACCTGAGGAAGCACAGGCCCACGTGAGGGCGGTCTCCGCCATCAGGGCCCGCACATGCACAGAGCAGCTCAAGAGCGGCCGATCCGATTAAAGAACAAACATGACCTCGAGCCCTGTGTGTGTGGCTCAGTGGCTAGAGGGTCGGCCTGAGGTTTGAAAGGTCCCAGGTTTGATTCCGGTCAAGGGCATGTACCTTGGTTGCAGGCACATCCCCAGTAGGAGGTGTGCAGGAGGCAGCTGATCAATGTTTCTCTCTCATTGATGTTTTTAACTCTCTATCCCTCTCTCTTCCTCTCTGTAAAAAATCAATAAAATATATATTTAAAAAAACACACACAACATGACCTCTAAGTGCAACCATGGGTCTGAACAGAAGGAACCCCTGCAAAGAACAGTGGGGACAGCAATAACTTGTGGAATAGGAAACAGCCGGCATCCGTGTTAAAGATACTGATTTGAAAACTGCACTGCGGTTACATGAAACATGCCTGAGCTCTCCAAAAGTACAAACCCAACCGAGGGGTCCAGTGGTGAAGGGGAAACAGATGTGCATTTTGCAATCCAGCTCCTGACATTCGCGCTGTTTGAAGTAAAGGTGGCCTTGCGTTAGGACGGCAGCTGGCAGTCATGAAGGGCGACCGGGGACGAGGGGCAGCTTCTTGGCCTCGTGACTGCGGGCCCCATGGCCTCGTTCCTGGACGCACCTCTGAGCTGCCCCTTCAGGCAGGAGCAGGACTCAGCGAGGGGGGCTGGCTCTTCGGTGGTGGCCTGTCCCCTTCGTGAGCCTCCGCAGGCCTGGGGGACGGGGCATGAGACTGGGACAGCAGTCTGAGTGGAGGTGGCCATGGGCAGTGCCACCCGCTAGCTTCTCATTGTCTGACCACATGCCCAGTCTCCTGAGCTCCCCCTCCCTGGGGTCAAGCACCTCGTCTTTGTGGAGGTTGAACTAATCGGCCAGCAGAAAGCTAAAGACAATGAGGAGAGCTCAGCAGAGCGAGCGGGAATCACCCCGCGGAGAGCGTGGGGATACCACGGTGAGGGGTGGGGTGGGGACCAAGTCCATACAGGCCTCCTCCGCTCCACGGGGGAGCCGGCCCGACCACGGCCCTCGACCCCGGGAGCCTCGACCCGGGAGCGGGGCCAGGCCGCCGGCATGGGTCTCCCTGAGGCATTGCTCACTGGCCGGTCCTGTGCCCGCAGGTGCTGGGCGGCACCCCTGGCCTCTACCCACAAGATGCCTGTAGCACCCCAGTTTTAACCACCCCAAATGTCTTCAGACACTGCTCAGCGTCCCTCTGAGAACTCAGTGGCTTCCCTGCAGCCCATCGGCAGTCAGCACGGGCTGTGCTCACAGGCGGGCGGGCGAGGAGCGGTGCCTTGGACAGGGAGGAAGTAGCGCCAGAGACACAGTGACAAACGCCCAGCCACGTACATTGTGCAACGACTGACGGCCAACTTCAGTAACAGTCCAGGTCATTTCGCTGTTAGAGCCTGACCCCCTCGGAGCACCCTGGCGAGTCACGGGAGCGGTGCCACCCAGCAGCTCCTGCGCCGGCGCCGGGGACAGTGCCCACCGCAGCAAACAGCCAGGCACTGCCGAGATGCACCGAGTCTGTATGGAAGCGCCTCGAAAGAGCCCAAATGCTTTCTTATGGCTAAACCCCTGGTGATTAAGTCCCTGCACCTTTCACGCATCACTCTCCTGTAGCAAAGAGAACTTAAAATGAACCCGAACTTCATCCTCCTTGTCCTCAAGCAGCTGCTGTAGCTCAGTGTGTGAGCACGGAGTGAGGACACTGCACTTCCAGGAAAACAAGACACAGAGCCTGTTTTCTGCGAAGCCGTGTTGCAGTGACGAGAAGGGCGGGTGTGGGTCCCAGCCCTGAGGCCCGGGCCTGCTGGTCTGCTGGGCGGGGTCAGAGCTCACAGCAGGGGGGGCACTTTCCCTAGAGGCCAGACAGCAAAGGTTTCAGGGCTGCAGGCAACTACAAATTCCACTGCTCACTGCCGCCCCAAGCACCAGATGAGCCAGAAGGAATGAGAGGCTGTGCTCTGACAAAGACTCAAAACCACACACCTCTCCCGTCACAAAAAGGGAGTCTTCTTTTGGTTTGTTTTCCAACAATTTTTAAACGTAAAAACTACTCTTTGCTGTAGTCTGCCAACCCTGGCATCAGTCCAGTCCCTGGCACAGAGCCAGTGGGTGATCCGCAGCCGGTCACCACCTCAAAAGCCACAGGACGACAGCAACCCCGTCTGGATACCTGGGCAGCTGCTACGGGGCCAGCAGTGACCACCCCAACTCTGACACCAGCTGTCTCCTCCTGCCGCCAATGCTGCCCGAACCGCTCGCTCGGTTGGCAGTGGCCTCTGAGGCACGAGGAGTATGTTCACCAGACACTCAGCGCGTCTAACTGCGGAAACGAAGACTCTGTGCTTTAAATCCAACGAGGTGATCTTGGCAATCAATTCTGAAGACTCCATCACACAGGTGTCCCAGCCACTTACACTGAGGCACATCCTGCCTCCCAGCCCTGTTCCCAGGAGGACACATTCCAGCCTCCTCTGCGTCAGAGGCCCCTTGGGGCTGGAGCTCTCCTGCACGGGACCAGGGCTCCGCCGGGCTCCGCCGGTTCTGCTGGCTGCGAGGGCGCTGCTAACTGACATTTCTGAAAAGTTCTGTGATTTTAAAAAGCCTGGGTGTAGTTGTTATGTCAGCAATTAATAGCACCCATGGCATTCATTTTTTAAAATCTTTTTTTCTTGGCATCCATTCTTTTTCTTTAAAAAAATATTTTTTTTATTTGATTTTTTTACCGAGGAAGGGAGAGGAATAGAGTTAGAATCATTGATGAGAGAGAAACATCAATCAGCTGCCTGCTGCACACCTCCCACTGGGGATGTGCCTGCAACCAAGGTACATGCCCTTGACTGGAATCGAACCTGGGACCCTTCAGTCCCCAGGCTGATGTTCTATCCACCGAGCCAAACCGGCTAGGGCTTGGCATCCATTCTTATACAAAAAACTAGTGAATGGCTCAAGTGAAGAAAAAAAAAATGCATAGAAGATGCTATGAAACACCATCAGAAAAAATCTTTTACCTCAAAGGCAAATTTAGTCAATTATACCTCAATAAAAAAAATAAAGGCAAATAAATTACAACTATGAAATTTTTAGAACATGCTCATCTCAGTCATGTTAACTTTGAGAGAACATTAATACTTTTAAGTATAAGTAATTTGCTTTTATATTTCTTACAAAATGAAAATATGTTTTTCCTAATTATCATGCTCTTGGCCAATTTCCTACCAAAAAGTATAAAGAAAAATTATATCTTACTACATATTCCTTCTCCCAGAATATCCGTGTCCCAGTGAGCAGGGGCATATATTTCTTTTAGACTCTATTTGACACCTAGATGCATATCTTTTCACAAATTAAATGATACCTTCGTCCCCAAACTCACACATATTCCACCCCCTGCCCCTCACACACACATCACTGCGCCGAGGGCATCCCCTCAAGACAACAAAGAGCCCTTATAAACGGGCACTAGCTGCACGGTATTCCACGAGCACCTTACTCAACCATATTTGGATGGGTCACAGTTCAGAGGAAATAAGAAAGACAAAGGTCTGTGCCTCACGGAGCTTAAATCCTACTGACTACAGACAAGCTTTTGCTCTCATAACAAAATTTCTAATGAATACCATTTTTGATACTTTGTATAACTAATTTTGTAGTTAAGTATTCTTATTTTTTTCCCTTTGGATAAATTCCTAAAAACAAAGTTGCTTAAATAATTCACCTTAGAAATGCTTTAATACTAAGGACTAATCCTTGATCACATACTATATAACTCTAATATTTTCTCCAATTTGCTAGCCTTTGACTTTAGTTCAAAGGTCCTCTACCAGGTCCTCTGGCTATAGATCTGCTGAGTCTAAAGCAGATAATCTTTATGGCCTAGAGCCTTAGTGTCTTGCTCAGTAACTTCCCCCCACACCCTCTTCAAAGGTTATAAACTATTCCCCCCACCCACACCCTCCTCAAAGGTTATATAATACGCTGAAACCGGTTTGGCTCAGTGGATAGAGCGTCGGCCTGCGGACTGAAGGGCCCTGGGTTCGATTCCGGTCCAGGGCATGTACCTTGGTTGCGGGCACATCCCCAGAGGGGGGTGTGCAAGAGGCAGCTAATCGATGATTCTCTCTTCATCAATGTTTCTAACTCTCTGTCCCTTTCTCTTCCTCTCTGTAAAAAATCAGTAAAAATATATATATAAAAAAAGGAAGAGCAGAACGTGCCTGCCGCCTCCCAGACACGCAGACCCTGGCCACTGAGGGGCTCCAAAGACAACAGCAAGACTGACAAAACTAGCCAAAACCAAGATGCTTACGTCGTGAGAGACAGTTAGGGTCACAACAGGGCCAAGGATAAACGAAGCTCTGGGGGCTGCAGTGGGTTGAATAGTGTCCCCTGAAAATTCTTATCCACCTGGACATGGAAATGTGACTTCCTTTGGAAAAAGGGTCTTTGCAGGTGTAACCAGTTAACTTAGAAGGAGGTCATGCTGGGTCAGGATGGGTCCCAATCCAGTGATCTGGTGTCCCTACAGAATGGAGATGGGTTATGTCTATAACACGAAACAAAGCAGGAAAACTAGAACGGAAAACCCTGTAAATACAGTGTGCTCCCCAACGTGGGGGATATTTTCTGCACACACATACTCAAACAATACAAAAGACAAAAGGAAACTCAGAATCCTATGCGGCTACTTCCTGAAAAAGGAAATTACACACCCCCTTACTTTTATATTCCTAATTTTCTAAAACACTTTATTACTAAAATGCAAAAGCTGAAGATAAAAGCAGAGACAACAGTTGTATTGAAAAGGACATCTTTCTAGAACCACGTTGGTGTCTCAGGAGGTGCAGGAACAGGGGCCTCACAGAGTGAGAGCGGGACAGGCGGGACTGAGGCAGTGGAAGCAGATCACTGTCCAGGGAGTTCAATGGGGGGGCCGGTGTGCGGGCGGGAGAGGCCCCTGAGGAGGAAGGACAGGTGGAACGTTGGTAAGTATGTTCTGCACTGAAGACAACTCCTGTAACGAGAGGAAGCAGGCAGGTGCAGAGTGGAGATGGAAGGGAGGGAGAGGCCAGCTGATGCTAGAAGGTCCGCTGTGTGATAATTAAGAGCACAAGCCCTGGAGGCAAACAACTCAGTTCAAACATGGGCTCCACGATTCCTGACTGTGACCTCGCTAATTACCTAATCTTCCTGCCGGTTAGCCTCTGTGAAAGGGGGCTAGCCAAGGTACCTGCCTCCGAGCTGATGTGTGGACCACACAGGAAACTCACAACATTCTCCCCAAGGTGCCCGGCACAGCAAGCACCTCACCAACACCAGCTAACAGCACTGGGAGCAACAGGCCGAAGTGCAGGTTCATCTAACGCCACGGGAATGCAGGCTAGAGGGCCCGGTGTGAACGGACTACACGGGAATGCAGACTAGAGGGCCCGGTGTGAACGGACTGCACGGGAATGCAGGCTAGAGGGCCCGGTGTGAACGGACTACACGGGAATGCAGGCTAGAGGGCCCGGTGTGAACGGACTACACGGGAATGCAGGCTAGAGGGCCCGGTGTGAAGGACCAATTCCCACAGGCAAACCTTGAAGTGCTCTCCCAACTCCACGCACACAGCCTCCACCAAGGGGAGCAGCATCAGCTCCCAGCACAGCCCTGCCTGGGCCTTCTCTGCCCGGAGAACTGCTCCCTGGCTCACTCTCCTCCCTCTGCTCTCTGCCCCAGTGCTCCCAGCACCCTTTTCAAACGAAGCCCCACCGGCCCACCAGCTGACGTTCCTCCCCCAGGGCAGGCGGGGCCTCGTGGTCCCCAGTACTCCCCGGCACAGCCAAGCCCTGAAGCAGCGCTGTATTGAAGGTACCGCTGCCCCTTCATAGGATCCTTTCTCTGAGCAGCTGACATGCGAGAGCAGGCAGAACAGAGCCTCTTTCGAAGGCACGTGCCCTGCCCTGCACCCCTTTCCTTCCCAGCCTTCCTGCACCCCACTGGGGAACATGACCACCACACTCCTCAGCCTGCGCTGACTCTCAGCCACACTTGCTTCCCTGACCATTCTCTCCCCAACACCCCAGAAGCCTCTCTGCCTGCGGGCTCTGGCCTACGCTCAGTGTCCGTCCAGCCTCTGATCCCGTCTTCATGAGCTTCTCTTCCTCTGCCCTTCCGCCTTCTCAGGCTACCCCATTAGGGCTCCGACCTTCAGAGACTCGGGTTCCTCTCCCAGGAAAGGCACCGACCTGCAGCTATAAAGCTGCCCGGGGGAGGGGAGCCGCACTGCACAGAGCACATCTCCACGCGGGACCGGTCCCTGCAGGCACCCTGGCGAGGCCTCGACGTGCCCTCAGGTCAACCACCACAGGTTCTCCAATCAGAGCCACTCAGATGGCTTGGTCTCGGGCCTTCACCTTAACTGCTGAGGATCCTGGGCTTTTGTTCACAGGCTTTACCTATGGATACCACTACATCAGGAATGGAGAGATTTTCTAAAATTGCCTAATAAGCCTGTTACAAGTTACCATACAGGACAATTTTACAAAATAATGAGAAAAAGAATTGGGTGAGAAAAGCAGCAATACGACGTCAGCCCACTCTGCCGGCCTCCGGAGGAGAGCAGAACCCCCTTCTGCTTCTGCGCGTGGCCTGTCACTCATGCTTTGGTTGAAGCACACGAGGAAAATGCAGCCTCACGGACAGGGAGTCGGAAAAGGCAGGCGCATTTCACAGCGGATGGTCTTCCTGGATACTAATCAAACTCCGCAGCGCCATGTCCCTAGCGGCAGTCCTGCCTGAAACCTAGCGACGTCGCTTCTTCATACGGCTCCTCGGCCCGCTCCTCCCTCATGCTGGCCCTCTCGGCGATCTTTTACCTGCTTGTGAGTGAGCGGCATCACACACAGGCAACTTGGCTAAGCGGATCTCCCAAATGCAGGCACATTTCATTATGTAATGTTAAAGAAAGCCTTTCGCTGGCATTCCCACCTACCTCCTAAGACAGCTCTTAAGCTCCCAGGAGCAGAATCATGCTTCCCAAAATCCTCATTCCCAGTGGAAAGCTCCAATTTCAGCACGCGAACAAGTCAGTCATTCTCCTTGAGGACCTGGTGGGCTTTGTTCTTTTTCAAGAAAATACCTGCCAGTGCCTGTGCAAACAGCCATCATCTTGTCAGCTGGCCCCTCCACTCTGAGCCGGGGCACGCGGCTCCAGACTCAGCTGCTTCGGTGCTTCCTTCGGGCCCATTCCCATTCCATCCCCCAGGCAGGCGGGAGGCCGGACTCGCTGCCGTTAATTCCAAGAACTCTGATTACCTCACCAGGACAGTGAACATTTTCTGCCCCAGTCCCCGGCGGTGAAGAATCCTGTGACTACAGTGACTGTGGGCCTGGTTTGAGCGCGGCCTAGAGAACAGCCCTTTCGCCCACCGCGTGCTCCTCCCAGCGACGCAATCACACCTTAATGTGACTCTGAGAGGGCTGGGACCCACTGCACGCCTGCGGCCCCCAGGCGTGCCCATCACACTCTGAGACTTCGTGCTCTAAGCAGTGATTCCTCCCAAGAGGAATCACCACCCGAATAGACAACTCCTCCACCAGAGGGCTCCTCCAGAGCACCACACTCCGGGTCCAATCAGATCCCACAGCTGCCTGCTGTGCGTCCTGCCTCCGGGCTGGACCCTGCAGTGAAGCAAGGCCTGTCCTCATGGAGCTCGGAGGGGCAGGGAGAGCAAGCTAAGGGCTGGAAGCGGGTAGATGGTGGCGATGAATGAGATGAGGATGTCCCAGGAGGCGGTCTGTCCACAAGATGCTCGGAAGAACTCGGCAGGGGGAGGAGGAGCAAGTGTAAGGACGATGCTCCTGGATGCATGGGGTGGGACCGCCTCCTCAGTCGCCAACGCAATAGGCATCAGTCATCTCCCCTCCAAATGCAAAGCAGCCAGCGGATGCCCAGGACAGAACCCTGGGTCATTACTCCTCCCTCACCTCCCACTCTGCCACCAGCTGTGCCCGGCCCAGACCCTTCCTCTCCACACCCGCATGGCATGGGCCACGCTCCGGTACCACGTGGTGGTCCTGATCAGGCCGATCTCCTCCTTCAAACCCTCCTCAGGCCGCACAGAGCGAGCGAGCGAGCGAGCCCTCAGGAAGAAGTGCCAAGTCTGGACAAAGGCTCTGACCTGTCACACCACGCCCCACCCCCCCCGCCCCGAGAACTCCCCCCGAGCTCTCCTCCGCTCGATGAACCGCGCTCTGCCGATCACCCCGGCACACTGCTCTGGGGGCCGAGAGGGTCACCCTGCACACTGCTCACTGCACACTGCTCTGGGGGCCGGAGAGGGTCACCCCTCACCCTGCACACTGCACACTGCTCTGGGTGCCGAGGGGGTCACCCTGCACACTGCACACTGCTCTGGGGGCTGGAGAGAAGGGGGAAGGGAACCAACCCGCTGCTGCATGAAAACACTCAGACCATCTCCTCATCCTCAGCCTGAAACACTCCCTCCTCCCCGCCTTCTCCCCCCCCCCCCCCCCCGCCTCCCCACCTGCCAGACAGGCTCCAGCAGGCGACCAGCAGGCCTCAGCTCTCCCAGGTCAGCGCGGAGCTAGGCCAGGTGAGCTGCCTGGGACCCACTGCCTTGCCCTTCCTCCTGCCGGCTCTCCGGCTCCCATCCAACAAGCTCAGTAAGGCTGGGCGGCCCCCTTCTGTGGCAGTTTATAGCCTCAGCACCGAGCAGAGAAAGCGCTGAGCAAGCATGTTTTTAAAGCTTCATTGTTGGAAGTTTTGCATATATCCTCTTTTCCCCTCCTTTACCCCTTCCAGCCCACCCTGCTGAATAAGCATTTCTTAAACAAACTTCCAGTCACGGTATTGAGAATACATGAACAATATTTTGTTATCTTGTCACTGGTTGTCAAGTGAAGAAATGCTAAGAAAATTACAACAGCCAAGATTGGAAGCAGCCCGAGTGATTTAGATGAGTGGATTAAAAGCTGTGGTACATTCATTCACACAGTGGACTACTACTCGGTCATAAAAACGAAGGAAATCGTACCCTTTTCGACAGCTTGGGTGAGCTTGGAAAGTATTATGCTAAGTAAGCCAGTCAGAGAAAGACAAGTACCATATGATTTCATGTATATGTGGAATCTAATGAACAAAATAAACTAACAAAACAGAAACGACCCATAGAGACAGAGAACAGACTGACAGCCGCCAGAGGTTTGGGGGCTAGGTGACAAAGGTGAAGGAATTAAGCGAAAAACAACTCACAAAGACAAACATCGGCCACGACCAGAGGAAAAGCGGTGGCGGAGGAGAGGTAAAGGGGGAATGAATGGTGATGGAGGGAGGCTTAGGGCAGTAAAAAGAAAGATGCGTAAAAGTTTGTAAAATCAAAAAAATTCAGCATCATACAGGGGGAAGTGAAATCATAAAAATAAATAATTTTTCTAATTTTCAAAATGAATTAGAGGGTCAAGATCATCATAAGAATGTAAAGAAAGCCTTTCAAGCACTAGTTGCTTTGGCTCAGAGGATAAAGCGTCAGCCTGCAAACTTTAAGGGTCCCAGGTTCAATTTCCTGTCAGGACACATGCCTGGGTTGTATGCTCCATCCCCAGTAGGGGGCGTGCAGGAGGCAGCCGATCAATGATTCTCTCTCACCACTGATGTTTCTCTCTCGTCTCCCTTCCACTCTGAAATCAATAAAAATACATGTTTAAAAAAAAAAGCAGTGTGGCTGTGCATGAAAGAGAGAAAGAGAGACAGAGACAGAGAGGCAGGAAGGAAAGGAAAGAAGGGAAGGAAGGGAGGGAAGGAGGAAAGGAAAGAAGGAGGGAAGAAAGGGAGGGAGGGAGGGAACCTTTCAGACAAGATGTGAGCAAAGACGGGGAGAAAGAGAGGCCACTAAGAGAAGGTGTGCACAGCTGCCGTATATATCCACCCGAGAAATTACACTCCGCTGGAGCCCTTAGGAAGAAAGAACACAGTCTCCCAGGAAGCTGTCTTCTCACAGCATCAGCTCCATTACCACAGTGAAAGCTGGACAGAGCACCCTGGACCGGCACGGGTCTGAGTGCTCACACATGACGCCCACCCAGGAAGGAGGGGCTAGTATGCCTGACTGACAGATGAGGAGACAAAGATGTCTTAAAAACACACCCAAACCAGCAAGTTACAGAACTGGGTACTAACGCAGGCTCTCCCAGGCCTTGCAGAACCGAGTGGATCTCTCTCTCCCTCCCTAGAATTCAGAATGACTTAGAAACCTAATGGAGAGGCTTTGTACTCTCTTGTCTAATTAGGAAGTGTAGTTTATTAACTACAGTGTCTATAATCCTCACTGGGAATACATTTTATAATTGCTACAGGACTGAGACAGGAGACACATAGATACATATAAACACACAATTACCCAGAAGTAAACAAGAATATGTTCAACCAATGCCCTTAGTATTCCAGTCCTGACAGGTTAAAGCACCATTAGGCTTGGAGCAGCTAATTATTAAACCATAATAACCTTTTATCAAAGGCAATATAGGTTTAGCTGGATAATATCTCTTTTTTTAATTTTATTGATTTTTTACAGAGAGGAAGGGAAAGGGACAGAGAGCTAGAAACATCGATGAGAGAGAAACATCAATCAGCCGCCTCCTGCACACCCCCAACTGGGGATGTGCCAGCAACCAAGGTACATGCCTTTGACCGGAATTGAACTTGGGACCCTTCAGTCCGCAGGCCGATGCTCTATCCACTGAGCTAAACCGGTTTTGGCTGGATAATATCTCTTTTTGTTAAGCCTCACCTGAGAATATGCTTTTTTTTTTTAATTGATTTTAAAGAGCAAGGAAGGGAGAGAAACATCGATGTAAGAGAAACATAGATCAGTTAACTCCCCTGACTAGGAATCGAACCTGCAACCTTTCTGGCACAAGAACAATGCTCCAACCAACCGAAGCACCCCACCAGGGGTGAATAATATCTTTTTAAAAATATATATATTTTACTGAGTTTTTACAGAGAGGGAGAGAGGGATAGAGTTAGAAACATTGATCAGTTGCCTCTTGCACACCCCCTACTAGGGATGTGCCCGCAACTAGGGTACATGCCACTGACCAGAATCGAACCTGGGCTCTATCCACTGAGCCACACCGGTTTCAGCTGGATAATATCCTAAGAATTACCTTAGCCTGGCCACGTGTCTCAGTGGTTGCGTGTCAACCTCTGAACCAGAGGTCACTGTTCGATTCCTGGGTAGGGCATATACCCAGGTTGCAGCTCAATCTCCCTCTTCCTTCCTCTCTGAAATCAATAAATAAAAACACTAAAAAATAAGAGAATTACCTTAGCCTGGCTGGGGAGTTCAGTGGTTTGGAGCGCCCTCCCAATACACCAAACTTTCAGTTTCAACCCCCAGGTCAGGGCACACTCAGGAATCAACCAATGAATGCATCAATGGGTGGAACAACAAATCAAGGTTTCTCTTTCTCAAATAAATAAATTAAATAATAAGAATTGCTTTAGCCGAAACCGATTTGGCTCAGCGGTAGAGCGTCAGTCTGCGGACTGAAGGGTCCGGTCAGGGGCACGTACATTGGTTTCGGGCACATCCCCAGTAGGGGGTGTGCAAGAGGCAGCTGGTCGGTCTTTCTCTCTCATTGACATTTCTAGCTCTCTCTCTCTCTCCCTTCCTCTCTGTAAAAAATCAATAAAATATATTAAAAAAAAAAAAAAAAGTAAACCTGAACTCGGAATTTACACCAGGGCTAAAAAATTCTACAACCTTGGGCTCAATGCCTTACCAGACTTACACTAAATAGGGGTTTTAGAATAATAGGGCATGCCATATGGGCAACTCCAGATAATAAAATTGAGACTATATCTATTACCAATCCACTAATGCTAAAAGCCAGAGAGTGTACCCAGTAAGAATTTAATCCAATTCAGAGACCCACAGGAGCCAAACCCTTTGGCCAGAGAAAAAACAATCCGATGAAGAAACTGTATAAATGCCGATGCTGCACACTAAGTAAAATCAGCGTCAGTCACTAAAGTATTAGCTGCAGAGCCAACGATAGTGGGTAAGTCCAAGATAGTCTGAAGACCTTCCCCAAGATACTGGAGGAAATACAACTTTTCCAATCAAATTAGTGAGTAAAAGATAATCAAAGTGACTAGGCATGAAAAAGATTTCCTTGAAGAGGTTTTATTTCTTAAAAATTTCGATCCATATTCTACAGCCTTTGGCAATCTTTTGAATCTCTTCGGAGATTAATTAAATCTGAGGAAACTTACTTCCAACTCCCATCAAAATCAGAAATAATTCAAGATATGAAACAAAGAGAAATATTTATTAAGGAGTCGTTCAAGTTCATTCTGTTCAGCACTTGTCTGCTGTAAACTCAGATATCATACAAGAGGGATGGTTTTGGTCTGGTGGCTGTGTTCATTTAAGAAAGTGTCAATTCTGCCAGGACTGGTTTGGCTCAATAGATAGAGCGTCGGCTTGGGGACTGAAGGGTCCCAGGTTCGATTCCGGTCAAGGGCATGTATCTTGGTTGCGGGCATATCCCCAGTAGGGGGTGTGCAGGAGGCAGCTGATCGATGACTCTCTCTCATCGATGTTTCTAACCCTCTATCTCTCTCCCTTCCTCTCTGTATAAAATCAATAAAATATATTAAAAAAAAAAAAAAAAAAAAAAGTGTCAATTCTGAGGCAGAAGTGCAGACTGAACAATTTCCTCTGTAGGCACACTTTTTGTTTTGTTAATCCTCACCCGAGGTTATTTTTTTTAATGTTTTCTTTTATATATATATATTTTATTGACTTCAGAGAGGAAGGGAGAGGGAGAGAGAGAAACATCACTGACAAGAATCATGCATCAGCATGCCCCTGACTGGGGATCGAGCCCACGACCCAGGCATGTGCCTGACCTGGAACCAAACCGGGACCTTCTGGCTCACAGGTCACTGTCCAACTACTGAGCCACAGCCCGAGGAATATGCACCACGGGTTTTAAAAGAAAGTGGAAAGGAGGGGAAGAGAGACAGAGAGACATGCGAGAGACACACAGACTGGTTGCCTCCAGCAGGTGCCCGTCAGGGCCAGGGACCAAACCCTGCAATTCAGCCCATGCCCCTGACCAGCATTGAACCCGAGACCCTTCCGCGGGTGGGCCAATGCTCTAACCACTGAGCCTGAAGCCAGGGCGTAAACCAGGTGTCACGCGGAGGGATGGCTGTCCACGGCTGTGCGGACAATCCCAGGGGATGACATGGCGCCTGGGCGCAGGGAGGACTGCGAGGGAGCCAGGCAGGTCACACCTTGCTTTCCTAACTCTCACCTTCTAAGAAAGGGGTGGCAGCAAAGGCGGTGAAACCAGCAGCACCAAGGGTGCGAGGCTCAAAGGACAGGGGGGTGGCCTCACCGGCCCAGCGACCCCCGCTCGGCAGCTGTGTGTGTTCCCAGGAGATCCAGCCAGGCTCCGGGGGGAGGTCTCACACCATCTCTGTGTCGGTGGCACCGGCTCGGTCCCGGCCACAAGTAAGGAAGCAAAAAGGGAAGTGCCGGTGGCTTCGCTTTGGCAGTATGCACCTTCCGGAAGGACCCGGAATAGACCCTATCGATCTTACTGAAATTCAAACAAAACCCTTCCTTTCCGATAAAGAGCCCTCCGCCCCCATCCCCACCCCCCAAAAGGCGACAGCTTCCAGTCAGGAAGCAGTCTTACGGAAACGGGATGGAAGGGAGTGCTGAGGACCTTATCCAGGACCTGGAAGGTCCCACAAAGCAATTGATCCTGAAAAATAACGGGCGGACCTTCTTAGTTAACAGCCATCTCAGAAGAGACCAAATCTGTGGGATCAGGCTACCGGACAGACAGCCAAGTGAAAAACACAAAGAACCGCAAACCACATCCCCAACCGCAGCTACCGGCGCCCTCCCCGCCCGCCGGGACCCCAGGGAGGGCCCCCAGGCCGGGCGCCGGGGCTGGGCCTCCGCGGGGGGCCGGCCGGCGAGACCCGCCGGGCCGAGCGGGCTCCGGCCCCCGCGCTCCATCCCGCCCCGGCGCCCGGCCCCGCGCGGCGGCCCCACACCCGGGCGGAGGGTCCGGGCGCGCGCGGCGCGGACAAAGGCGGCGGCGGCCGCGCCATCTTGTCGCGGGGCCTGGGCGCCCGGCCATTCATCAGGGCGCGAGGCCGCGGGGACCCCGGCAGCCCTGCGCTCGGCCCCCGCCCCGGCCGCCCGCCGCCGCCCCACGCAGGCCCCGCGGCGGCGAGGACGGCTCCACGGGCGGCCTCCGCTCCGGGTGGCCGGGCCGGTCCCCAGCCCCGCGCCCCGCCGCCTCACCCCATCGCCCCGCCGCGCCGTCACCGAACCCCCCCGGCCCGCAGCCGCCGGAACCCGGGGCGGCGCCCACACCCCCCGCACACCCGCCGCCGCCTTTGTTCTCCGGCCCCGCGGGAGGCCCGGCCCCGCCCCGCACCCCGACGGGACCCCGCACCCGCCCCGCACCCCGGCCGCCGGGACCCAGGAGCCCAGCACCGGACGCAGGCTGGACCCCGCTCCCCCGACCCGAACCCCGGCCTGGAGCCCAGACCCCGGCCCCGGAGGCCAACTCCGGCCCCGGGACCCCGGCCCCGGCCCCCGCCCCGCCCCGGCCGCCGCCCGCAGCCCCCGCCCCCGCCCCTCGGACCCGCCGGGCGCGGCAGGAAGAGCGGCCGCGGCGGGTGGGGGCGGGGGCTGCGGCGGCGGCCGGGCGCCGCGGGGAGGCCCGGGCCGGCCGCGGGGCAGGGGCCGCGGGGCCGGGGCAGCGGGGCCGGGGCCGGGGCCGGGCCGGGCCGGGCCGGGCCGGGCGGGGGCCGCCGCGCTCACCTCGGCGCTCGCCCCGCCGGCTGCGCCCGCGCCGCGCCTCCGCTCGGCCGCCGCTCCGGGAGGGGTCACGCTCGAGCCGCCCCGCGGGCGCTGCGGCAGGTGCGCGGCGAGGCTCGGTCCGTCCCCGGGCGGCTGCTCCTCTCCGCGCCCGCGCCCGCCGCCGCCGCCTCCGTCCGCCCTCAGACGCCTCCAGCCATCGATGGGCGCGGCGGCCCCTGTCCGCAGCCCCGGGAAACCCCACGGCCGCGTCACCGCGCACGCCGCGCGCGCGCACGGCCCGGCCTCTCCCCTGGCGCGCGCACGCACGCACGCGAGCTTCCTCCTGCCGGGCCCGGCGCGCGAGGCAATTAAAGGGGCCGCGCCCTCCCCGACCGCCTGGGGTGGAGGCCGCAGGGCGGGGGTCTGGTTCCGCCCCGCCCCGCCCCAGCACCCCAACCCCCAACCGCACGGGCGCCGCAGCACCCTGCCCCGCACGCGTCCAGCCCCGGCCGCCCTCAGCCCGCGGGGCCGGGCCGGGGCGGGGTCCGGCGGGAGCGGCCACTGGGGGCCGGGGCGGTCGGCCTGGACGGCGCTGAGAGTCACGGGCGGCCGGGGTGGGCATGGCCGGAGCCACCGCCGCCACCCCCGTCCTCGGCTGGTTCCTGGCTCCCGGTGCCAGCGATGCCGGCCACCCGCCTCTGCACCGCGAGGCCTGCAGCCCGGCCCCCTCGCCACCTCCAGGCCTCAGCCCGCCACCCCCTGCCGGGCCTCAGCCCCTGAGAGCGGCCCAGCGCCCAGCGGGGCCCTCACCCAGGCCACAGCCTCCGGCCGTCACGCCCTCTCCCGCCTGTCCCTGGGCCTGTGCCTGGGTGGCCCTGCCGTCCAGCCTGGAGCCTGGACCTTCCCACCCAATAGGGGCGGCTCTCCAGGTGGCCGCCGCCCACTGGGCCTTCCCTTCTGCTCGCCCACCAACCCCTCCATCTTGCAGCCCTTCCTCGGTTCCTGGCTCAGGACGCTCCAGGCTCGTCCCAGGCCTTCCCTGCTCCAGCCCTAAAGTCAGCCATTTCCCCCCAGGAACCCTGATTCCTCCTGGTGCTTCAGGGCCGGATCGGGGCTCGGGACTGCTCGGGGCTCCTGGGGTGTCATTGCCTGTGGTCCCTGCCGGTGGACAGAACTGGGGAGCACGTGTGTACACACACACACACACACCACCCCCAGGTAGCCAGCTTCCCGTGGCCTCGGACACCCCGCTCCCACCTCCCACAGGGGCTCCGGGGTCCCCACCCCTGCAGAGGGCCTCACCTTCCTCAGCCTAGCAGGAACTGAACCCACTGATCGCTCCTCTGGGTAAAGCTGGCGGTTCCTATGCCCCCCCAAACCTGCAGGTGCCTCTGCCCTCCCATCGCCACCCCCAAACCTGCAGGTCCCTGTGCCCTCTGACAGTGGGTCCTCTCTGCTCCCTGCACACGGCGGCCACCACGCTTAGCAGAAGGGATGGCAGAGGAGGAGGAGGAAGAGGAGGAGGAGGAGGAAGGGGGCATGTGGGTGGAGGCCACTAGGCCGGGAGCCAGAGGGATGCGGGGTCTGTGAGGACAGCAGGAGGCCTGGGGGGACCCTCAGAACCCTCGCCCAAGGGCCGTGGTGGGTACCAACCAGGCTGCAGGCCTGCCTGCATCAGGGGCCCTTACAGGCCCGACAGGCCCGCCGGCCCAAGCTCTCCTGCCCCCACCATTTTCCCGGTCAGCTCTTCCCAGTTGCACCAGAGCTGCAGGGCAGGGACCCTGGACCACTGCCCACCCCGGGGGTTCCAGGGTTTCGGGGGCGGCCCAGCACCCCAGTTCATCTGTAGGTCGGCCGGGTGTGGCAGCATCTTCCCTGAACGTGCCCTGTGGCCTCGGACGGAAGTCCTTCATGCGTTTATGGGCGGGGGTGAGGGGCAAAGGTGAGGGAAGGAGCGGGGGCCCAGGTTCCTACTCCCAGATCCCTTCCCTGTGCAGCCAGGCTCTCTCTCAGCCTTCTTTGCTGTGCACAGAGGGCCTAGGCACCCCTTCCCGCACCAGTTCCCAGGCTCAAGGCCTCTGGCTCTGGGGCACAGGGCTGGGGTGTGGTCAGCTCTCAGGCACCCACAGGACCTCAGGGTTTGAAGGCCACTTGCGGGGGCCCGTGCTCTCCCTGCCTTTCCCCTCCCTCCCGCCCAGGCCTCCTGCCGTTTGGCCCCAGCTGCTGCCCGGCCCCCACTCCACAGGGCGTATACCCAGGCCCGTGGTGGATGGGGGCGGCAGGAACCCAGGCTCCTGATTGCCCGCCTCAGACCCTTCCTCTGGAGACGTGGCTGAGAGACCAGCCTGTGGCCCCGAGTCCACCGCTGCACTGGCCGGCAAGGTCCAGCCCAGGGCCAGGCTGACCGGCAGCTGCAGGGCGGAGCAGGGCCCCCGGCAGGGCGGGGGCAGGGGGGCCTGCTCGGGTGCCAGGCTGAGAGCCAGGCCTTCACAGAAAACCTGGGGGGCCCAAATGCATAATTCAGACGCCCCCCACCCCCACCCCATCTGCTCCTCAGCAGGACTCGGCCTAACAGGGAACTGGGTCTCTTCAAACGTCAGTTATTCCAGCAATCTGTGCACAGAAGCAGGACACCGCCTCCCTGGGCGCTCGGCCCGGCTTTAAAGGGTCCGGGAGCCGAGGGGGCTCCTGCAGGGTCTGCGGGTCCCGCGGGGCCAGGTCTGGCTCCGTCACGTGGGGCCTGGCGCTGCTGCCAGTAAGTGAGGCAGGAGACTGACCTGCCTGGAGCCCCAGAGGACCAGGGAGGAGGGAGAGGGAGGAGGGAGAGGGAGCAAATGTAGGTGATCCAGACGCGATAATTAGTCCCTCGGCTTCCAGGCACAGGGTCTGGTGACAAATGGGGTCAGAATGGTGAAGCTGAGCCCCAGGTGCAGCAGGCAGTGAGCGAGCGAGCGAGGGGAGCCATGTGGGTGCTGAGGGGGAGTGGATGGGGGCTGGTGGTCTCAGAGGGGTCCAGGCCCCAAGATGGGTGTGGCCAGCAAGGTTGGGCATCAAGGCCCAGGAGGCTGGTGTGCCGGGCGGACAGCTGGCCAGCCCTGGGGACGATGCTGGCATTGCCTCTGCTGCCAGCGCCCCGAAGGACCCCTGCACCCTCTCCCCTGTTCCCCTCCCCCCCCTGCAGTAGAAGCAGCCCCTCTCCCCGCTTCCTGTCCCAAGTCCCAACCATGCCTCTTGTGACCTGACCTCTCAGCCTGGCACCCTCCTGGTCACCCCCTTTGCTCAGGAGCCGGACATCCCTCATGATGGAGAGGCGAGGCCGGCCCCATCGATGGGTTTGGGAGCTGCAGACACACGTGCAGGAGGGCTGCTCAGGGGGCGAGGCGCCTTCGGCTGAGAGCACCAACCTCTCTGACAGAGAAGGACGCAGCCACCAGGGGAGGCGCGGTCAGATCCTCGGGCTGCAAGCGGCAGGAGCTTAAAGCAGCTGACCCGGGAAGGAGTCCATGCGCAGATGTTGGGAATCAGGCGTGGCTGGATCCAGGCGTTCCCTGAGGCCATGTGGCTTCCCGCTTGGCTCTGCTCCCACCCCCTCCCATGGTGCTTCCTCTTCTCTCTCTCTCTGCCTGGCGGGTGGTGGCTGCCTCCTGTCACCCCCTGCCTGGAAGCCACGGACCCCAGAGGCTCCAGAGTGGCCCGTGTGGACCCAGGAAGCTGGACTCCGTGCGGTCCTGGCAGCGGGGGATGGAGGAGCCAGAGGAGGGCCCTCCCGGGACACCCCGGCTCCCACAGCTAAATGCCGTCCCCAGGCTGAGGTGCGGGGAAGCGAGGCCGTCCCCTCCGCCTGTTGGCTAAAAGCAGGACCATGGCAGCGCAGGCCCAGGCTCCTGGCTCCTCCGGCCCGCCCTGCCTCTGGCTTCTGGGCCCTAAACCGGATGCTGGGTCAGAGCCTGGAGGGACAGGGCTGGCAGGCTCCAGCCTGCGCCCTGCACTCTGCCCCAACCCTTACCGCAGCCTGGGGCATTCCGAGTGCCCAGCGGCAGCCAGTGCTCCCACCACCCAGCCCCATTTCCTGTCCGCAGGCGGCTCCTTGGCAGGGAGACCACAATTGTTCCTGAGCTTCCCGCAGCTGCCTGCAGGCCGGAGAGCCCCAGCCTAGCCTAGTGCGGCTCTGCCCGAGGCACATCCTGGGCCTGGACCTGGGCCTGGGCGGCTGGGGCCCCTGGAAGTGCATGCAGACACTCAGAGGCCTGGGGGGTGGGGGGGTAGGAAAGGGACACACAGGCACCCTCAGCAATGCACCAGAGAAATAAGGGGCCAGGGAGGCTGGAGGAAAGAGGCAGCCACTATGCAGGCCAGGTCTTGGGCTCTGAGCCCTGGAGACCCCTCTGGTGCCCGGCCCCGCTGCTCCCAAGCCTCCTGTCCGCAGGTTCCCTGTTTCCCACGGCCAGCACCTGCCAGGAACACAGCGTGCACCTGTGGCACCAGCGGGCAAGGGGCCTAGAGAAGCCCCCCGAGCCCTCTCAGGCCCCCCAGGACAGTGACAGCTCAAGGACAGACTCGGAGCTGCCCTGGAACTGCCCTCCCACCCCAGGAAGCGGCCCGAGGTCTCCTGATGCAAAGACCCCACAGGGGCCGTGTCCAGCCCGCAGCCCCGGGCAGAGCAGGGGAGCAGCGTCCATAGGGCAGGGGCACGGAGGCAGGGCCATCTCACACCCCCAGGTCACACCTGTCTGGCCACACCCACCACCGGGTGTTGTCACATGGCGCCCCGGCCCTGGGCGTCCCGAAGGAACGGCCCTTTCCTCTGAGCCTTCATCCCGGGTGCTCTCCCGACTGCCCAAGGTCTCTTCACGGGTCCCAGACCCGCAGGGACTGTGACCTCCAACAGGAAGACCCAGCTGCCCGGCCAGCGTGGCTCAGGGGTTGGGCGTTGACCTATGGACCAGGGGGTCATGCTTTGATTCCGGGTCAGGACACACACCTGGGTTGTGAGCTCGGTCCCCAGTGTGGGGTGTGCAGGAGGCAGGCAATCAATGATCCTCTCCCATCATTGATGTTCCTCTCTCCCTCTCCCTTCCTCTCTGAAATCAATCTATATATATATTGTTTTTATATATATATATACATAAACTTCCACTCCTTGTTTACAGAGGAGTTTCTGTCCCTCACCTCCACCCCAGTGCTCCTCCCCCGGCGCCCCTAGCAGGGTTGTTTACCTGCCACCGGCTGACGAACATGTGAGCCGTTTCTACCTTTCGGCCACTGTGATTAGAACTGCTATGAACCGCCAAAACCGGTGTGGCTCAGTGGATAGAGCGTTGGCCTGCGGACTGAAAGGTCCCAGGTTCGATTCCGGTCAAGGGCATGTACGTTGGTTGCGGGCACATCCCCGGTAGGGGGTGTGCAAGAGGCAGCTGGTCAATATATCTCTCTCTCATCGACATTGCTGGCTCTCTATCCCTCTTCCTTCCTCTCTGTAGAAAAATCAATAAAATATATTTTAAAAAAGGAAAAAAGAAAAGGAAAAAAAAAAAAAGAACTGCTATGAACTGTGCCATGCCAGCAAGGCCAGGGCTGACCCTGAAGGGCAGGGTGTGTGTGTGTGTGTGTGTGTGTGTGTGTGTGGGTGTGTGTGTGAGAGAGAGAGAAGGATTAGAAAAGAGACAAGAGAATAAAGCTGGGGCTAGGTGGGATGCTGCTCGCTCTCTCTCTTTCTCTCTCTCTTTCTTTTAATATAAATATTTTATTGATTTTCTTCAGAGAGGAAGGGAGAGGGACAGAAAGTTAGAAACATCAATGAGAGAGAAACATTGATCAGCTGCCTCTTGCACGCCCTCCCCCCCGTCCCCCACTGGAGATGCGCCCGCAACCAAGGTACATGCCCTTGACCGGAATCGAACCCGGGACCCTTCAGTCCACAGGCCGATGCTCTATCCATTGAGCCACATCGGTTTTGGTGGGACGCTGCTCTCTGATGAAGAGACAGCGCCAGCGACTGCAAGCCGAGTCTTTATTTTACAGCCAGATTCCAGGAGGCAAAAGAGGGGCGCGGTCAAGTTCTCCCGAGTTTTCAATCCACTCCGTTACCTGAACTGTATCACGCCCACATCACTCAGCCTCCTGGGGCCACAGGTTCGGACCTTAAGGGCAAGTTACAACCATAGCCTTTGACTGTAATTGTGCTGGGACTTGCACATGGCTTTGCCACGAGAGGATTGTGTCCTGTCATCAGTCCGAGGCTTGAACCTGTCTGAACGCTGTAGCCGCCCTCCACAATGAACATCTGTTTTCTATTCTTCTGAGCATGTGTTCAGGGTGGGATGGTGGGGTCTTTGGACAACTCTGACCTGAGGAACTGCTACACTATCTTCCACAGCAGTCCTGCTGGTTTACCCCCCAGCAGCCACACACAGGTCTGCTGGCTCCAGGTTCTTGCCAGCACTTATTACTGTCTGCCTTTTAAAAAAATATTTTAGCCAAAACTGGTTTGGTTCAGTGGATAGAGCGTTGGCCTGCGGACTGGAAGGTCCCGGGTTCGATTCAGGTCAAGGGTATTTACCTTGGTTGTGGGCACATCCCCAGTAGGGGGTGTGCAAGAGGCAGCTGATCGATGATTCTCTATCATCGATGTTTCTAACTCTCTAGCTCGCTCTCTTCCTCTCTGTAAAAAAACAATAAAATATATTTTTAAAAATATATAAAAATAAAAAAATATTTTATTTCAGAGAGGAAGGGAGAGATAGAAACATCAATGTTGGGAGAGAATCATTGATCGGCTGCTTCTTCTACCTGCCCCCACCCCCCACCCCGGCCCCCTGGGGCTCAAGCTCACACCCCAGGCACATGCCCTGACTGGGAATCGGGAATCGAACCCTGACCTCCTGGCTCAGCCACTGAGCCACGCTGATGAGGCCGAGTTTGTTTTTGATTGTGGTGGTTGTGGAGCTGTGAGGGCTCTTGCGTATTGGGGGCACTAGACCGGTGTCAGATACGTGATTTGCAAACACTTTCCTCCTGTTCTGCCCATTGTTTTTTTTTCTGCTCCATTGATAGTGTCCTTGGGGCACAGACGTTTAATTCGGAGGGAGTCCCATTTACCTCTTTTTCGTTTCTGTGTTGCGTATGGATTTGGTGTTACAGCTAAAGAGCCGTTGTCAGATCTAATTCTGTGGAGACATGCTCCTTTATTTCCTCCTGAGTTTTATAGCCTCCGGTCTTACCTCTGGGTCTCCGGTCCATTTTCAGTTACATCTGTGTGGGGTGCGCAGCGCCCCCCCCCCCCCCCCCCCCCCCGGTTTAATCAGGAAGCATCGGGCCTCCAGCTGCATTCTTTTTCGAGGTCGGTTTGGCTGTTCAGGGCCCCTCGAGATTCCCCGGGATGTAGAAAACAAGCCCGAGCACTCACACTCCATCCTCTGAGAATTCGCTTCCCTGGCAATCGCTGTCAGTTGGGTTCAAATAAACTCATAAAAACTCCCACCTGGCTGGTGTGGCTCCGTGAGGGGGCGGGTTTGAGGTACAAACAAGAGGTAACCTCTCTCTCTCAAATCAATAAGCGTATCTTTGGGTGAGGACTAAAAGTAAAAATAAATAAAAATTATCTAGAGACTTGAACATTTTTCTTTTTGGGGGGGGGAGATTTTTTATTGATGGATTGATTTTTAGAGAGAAAGGAAAGCGGGGGCTGGGGAGAGACAGAAACAGATAGACATGATGTTTGTTCCACTCACTGGGCAGTCGCTGGCTGATTCTCGCAGACAGCCTGCCTGGGGAGCCAGAGCTGCCTTGGCCTGCGGGATGATGCTCTAACCAGCTGGCTACCCAGCCAGGGCCAAGGCACGGACGTTTTCTAAGTCCACATCACTGAGGCACGTCTTGGGGTGGCTGGTTCCTAACCCCCACAGGGTCACGCGGCCAGGGCTGCAGGGACCAGCACGAGGTCCAGGGCTGGACGGAGGGGCACGCGTAACGGATCCAGGAGGCAGGGCCTGGAGTGCTGGGCCTGGGGGTGCCTCAGAGGGGCCCCTCCTTTCCCTCACCTCCGCCCCTGTGCTCCTCCCCCAGATCCCCCAGCCAAGCCCCTGCTCACCTTCCACTTCTCAGAGCCTTCCTAGCACCAGGGCAGAGCAGAGACCGCCCTCGCCCTGGCACAGCCTGGAGGGCTCTGGGCACGGTGGCTGTGCCGGCTGCTGATGGCACAGATGTTGCAAGGGGTCGCACTCCTGGAGTCTCGCTCCTGGAGGCCCCCGAGTCCCATCCCTCGGAGCACCCTTACTTCCGTTGAACACCCGGGAAGACTTCAGCCTGGGGTCCCCTCCTCCTCTACCCCACCCCCGGGCAAGGCAGTGATCGGGACCCTCTTGCCTCCTGAGCCGCCTTCCTCTGCCCTTTGCCCCTTTCGGGACTGAGCCTGTCAGGACCTCGGGCAGCTGAGCGCTTCCACCCACCTTCCACCTTCGGAAGTGGAGGAAGTGGAGGTGGGTGCCAGGGGGCTGAGGGGGCGCCTGGGTTCTGGTGTGGGCGGTGGGGTGGGGGAGACAGCTATGGGAGGGTCCCTGGGACCCTCCTGTGCTCCCTGCCCCTCTGCCCTAGGCTACCAGGGAAGTCAGGAGGGGGCCACAGCAAGTGCTGGGGGTTGGGGAAGACAGCAAATCCCCAGACCCCAGTGCACCCTGCAGTGTGCCCATCCCAGGTCCCGGGGTTCGGTCCCATGGGGCCTCCCTCTGGCCCTCAGCTCCCTGTGCTCCGGGTCCAAGGGTTGTTTGCCTGGGATCCTGCCCCTGAGGCCCAGCCGCCCGCCCGGGGGAGATGATGCAAGGTGTGCCCAGGAGGAGCAATCCCAAGCAGGCAGGAGGGGGCCGAGGACCCTGAGAGGGTGCGGCTGGAAGGGGCGGTTTCGGGCCCAGAGGCTCTGAGGGCAGGAGGCCTGCAGGGGAAGGACGAGGGGGGCTGGAACCCCAGGCAGCGGTTGCTGGTGGGAGCTAGAAGTACACTGGTCCCTCCGGGGTGGCCGGGCCTGCGGGCAGGTGTTTTGGAAACTGGCGGTTGGGGCCCAAGGGTGCTGCCTGGAGCCAGGCCGGCAGCTCTCTGACGTCAGCCTGGGACTGTCTGTGTCTGCTATTCTCTGGGCTCACCTGCCCGGGGTCCCCCTGGGGCGGCTGAGCCTGCCAGGTCAGACTTCTGATTGGCCCCGTGGCCTCCGGCAGCCCCTGGGGCTGTGGCCTGGGTTGGGGTGGTGTCAGATCTGAGGCCGGAGCCATGGTGCCCGCCCTGCCTCCTGGCTCTGCCCGCCACGGGCCGGGGTGCCGCCCCAGGCCAGGCTCTGCGCACAGGCAGGACAGCCCTCCAGGCTTCTGCCCTGGGCCGCGGCAGGCAGGCCTGAGGCTCTGGATGCATTTGGGACCTCGGCTTCCGCACACAGGACCTCGCGGTGGCCACATTCACAGGAGATCCAGGAAGCAAGGAAGAGCCGCCGGGACAGTAAGCCCGAGCCCGCGGGGAGCAAGGGGCCCGGGCCCGGGCAGGCGGCGGGGTCTCAGCGCGCCCGGCGGGGCCCCTGCAGCGCAGCCGCCTCAAGGCAGCCGGCCCGGTCCTGCTCCCACCGGTCGGCACAGCGGGGTCGCCCCGCGGCTTCTCTGCGGGCCAGTGGCTCCTGCTCGGAGGGCGGGGCCCGGAGCCGAGGCCCGGGCGGTGGACTCCGGCCGGAAGCCCCGCCCCGCTCCGTCCGCGGGCGGCCGAGCTCCCGCCGCAGCCCGGAACCGCGGGCCCCGCCCCGCCCGCCCCGCCCGCCCCGCCGGCCTCCCGCGGCCCGCGAGCGCCGCCTGGTGCCCACGCGCGGAGTGGCCGCTCGGCGCCGCTTCCGGGTTAGGGTTGATTGACGGGGCGGGGCCAACAGACGGAGGGGGAGGGACAGAGAGGGAGGGGGGGGGGTCTATCGAGTGTGGGGCGGGGCCAGTGGGCGCCAGAGGGTGTGGCCGATAGGGAGAGGGGCGGGGTCTAGCGAGCTTGGGGGCGGGGCCAAGTGCCGGGCTTGACAGGGCAGGACTTACGATGGGCCGGGGCAGGGGCAGAGGCCGGGGCACGGGCCGGGGCGGGGCAGGTCAGGGCCAGGGCCAGGGCCAGGGGCAGGGGCAGGGGCAAGGGCAGGGGCAGGGGCAGGGGCAGGGGCAGGGGCAGGGCCAGGGCCAGGGGCCGGGGCAGATCAGGGGCAGGGGCAGGTCAGGGGCAGGGTCTGGGGCAAGGGCCGGGGCAGGGGCAGGTCAGGGGCAGGGTCTGGGGCAGGGTCAGTGTCGGCGAAGGTGGGCCCAGGGAGGAGGGCGGGTGTGGGGAGGGTGGAGGGCGGAGCTCGGCCGGCCCTGGAGGCCCCCCCTCCAGCTGAGCGCGGAGCCCCTCTCCTGCCTTCAGACTGTGCGCTCTGGGCTCTCAGCCTGCTCTCTGGGCCTCCTGCTCGCAGCCGCAGGTCCGGAATCTCTTAGACGCCACAGCTACCTGAGCCAAGTCCCTATAATAATTTTTAAAAATCCGGCCCTGCCCGGTGTGGCTCAGTGGATAGAGGGTGCTTCAAGTCCCTGGGCTGTGCACGCGGGAGTGATCAGGAGGGTACACGTTAGAGGGCGTGTTCTTTGGTCGTTATTAATCCTCACCCGGGGATAATTTTTTACTGATTTTCATAGAGAGAGTGGGAGGGGAGGAGGAGAGGGTGAGAGAGAGAGAGAGACACCCATGTGAGACAGCGTTTGGTTGCCTTCCAAATGGGCCCCTAGAGCCTTCCAGGCCTGGGATCAAGCCTGCTCCCCAGGTACATGCCCTTGACTGGAAATGAAACCTAAGACCCTTTGGTCCTCAGGCCGTCGCTCTAACCACTGAGCACACCAGCCAGGGCTACGTGATTTTTTTTTATCAATAATAATAATAATAATAAAAAAGATTGTTGTCCTGGCTGGTATGGCTCAGTTGGTTAGGCCTTGTCTGGTGCACCAAAGGTCACTGGTTCGATTCCTGGTCAGGGCACATGCCCAGGTTGCAGGCGTGATCCCCAGCAGGGGGTGTGCATGAGGCAGCCAATGGACGTTATGCTCCTGCATGGACGTTTTTCTTTCTCCCTCTCCCTTCCTTGCTCTCTGAAAAGAAAATAAAAATATCGTGGCATGTAACTACGTTCAGTGTCCCTCCCCTTTGTGGGGTAATGTTTTATGGAAACGTCACCACGGAACAATGATCAGGTGAGAAAGCCCTGCACAGCGAGATCCAGATGCACGGAGCTGGACCAACGTCCGGGCCCAGGCCCCGCCGGATGAGGTGACGCAACCCCACGCGTCTTCTCCTCGCCCGCACTCCCTGCCCCCCAGGCTGCGTCCCTGCCCCGGCGCCCACAGGCAGTGTGTGGACCTGTGATGTGGAGTTCTGATTCCTGTGGTTTGGGGTTCTCACAGGGGTGAGGGGGACAGCCTCTCAGCACGGGGACTCCCTCCCAGCCCTGCCCACCCGGGACCTGCGCCCGCCACGGCCGTCCTGTCCCGTCAGCACAAATCCTGTGGCCTCAGCAGTTGGCCTGGCCTCGGCGGGAAGCTGGAGGCTGGAGCCAGCGTGGGGAGCGTGGGGGCCTGGCTCACCTGCTCAGGCTCATCAGGCGGCCCCAGGCTGGGGCAGGTGTGTGCGCGTGTGTGCGGGTGTAGTGAGTGTGCGTGTGCGTGTACATGGGTGTGCATGTGAGATTCTGGGGACAACACACCAAGTGGGATGGGGGACAGTGACGGGAACTAAGGGGGCCTCTCTGGGGCTCTCCCTGGGGGCAGGGGCTGGGAGGAGCCCCCTTCACAGGTCTTGTGCTCATCTGAGGGGGGGCAGGGGCCGGGGGACAGGGCTGAGGCGCTGGGAGGCGGGCAGGTGGGTGCCTGTGTCTCAGGCTGAGCCCGTGTGTGCAGGTGTGTGTGCAGCTGTGACAGCTCGTCACTGAGTAGCCTGGCTCCTGGCTCCTGGCTCCCTCGGGAGCCGGCTCTGCTGCTGTGTGTGGAAAGGAGGTCAGGTTTCACGAAAAGCCCAGAATAGCCCCGTGTGCCCGGAGGAGACCTGGCCTGGCCTCCCGGTGGCCGGTTTGGCCCCGGTCCTGTCGTCCTGGCCCTTCCCCCCGGCCTCCGGGACGGGGCCTCAGCCCTGCTGCACGCGCGGGAGGGAGGGAGTGGGGGAGCCGGAGAGGCCTGCCTGCCCTCCCCATGTTTACAGCACCTGCCAGGCGTTGGCACTGCCCAGGTGTAGGTCCTCCGGGCACAAGGGGGATGCTGACCGGGGTGGACACCCAACAGGAACCTTCACAAATAGGTGACAACAGCCACTGTGAGGGTCCTGCCTCAGAGGGGGAGGCCTTGGCTGGGACCCAGGGTTTGAGGGGGGCTCCAGGCTGAGGGGATGCCCCGGGCCGAGGAGAGCCAGGACGGGGCCAGGCAGGATCTCCTGGCCATAAAAGGATCTGGACCCTGGGCCCCAGGGACCCCAGGCAGCCAGGCCAGATAAACGGGCCGCCACCTGGGCCTGTGCTCTGCCACCGCCGCTCTGTGACCCGCGCAGCGTCCTCCGGGCAGGCCGCGGACATGGTAGGGCCGCTCCGGCAGAGTCAGGGCTGCTGGGCGGGGAGCGGGCTGGGGCAGTGCTGGGGGCAGGGACGGACCGAGCCCCCGGGCGCAGGGACGGTGGAATCTGATGCAGGAAGAAGCGGCAAGGCTGGAAGAGAGGGCAATCGGGGGCCCAGACCGAGCCACCCTTTCGGAAAGCCGCCATGGAGGTGGCAGGCCAGCGGGGCCAGGACCGGCGCGGCCGGAAGCACCCCCCCCCCCTTTTTTTTTTTAATACTTTAAAAAATATATTTTGTTGATTTTTTACAGAGAGGAAGGGAGAGAGATAGAGAGCTAGAAACATCGATGAGAGAGAAACATCGACCAGCTGCCTCCTGTACACCCCCTACCGGGGATGTGCCCGCAACCAACGTACATGCCCCTGACCGGAATCAAACCTGGGACCCCTCAGTCTGCAGACCGACGCTCTACCACTGAGCCAAACCGGTTTCGGCTGGAAGCCCCCTTTCCTTCCTCCCCAGCCTCCACCCTGGCCAGGCTCCTCCCCATGCCAGTCCAGGTGCCCTTCACCGGTCTCACCTGTGCCCCTGCTGTGGCCCCACTGCAGCCCCGCTGCTCCCGCAGGTGCTGACCTGTGTGCTGGCCCCACCCAGGGCCTCCTCCAAGCTGCCTGGGAGCCACGCCCATCTCTCCAGACCCACCACTCCCCCCCCCTTGTCCGGGAGCTGCTCTGGGCTGAGGCGTCCTTTTTATGTTAATGGTTCATTATTATTTTTTTAATCCTCACCTGAGGATATTTTCCACTGGTTTCTAGGGAGAGTGGAAGAGAGAGGGAAAGACAGAAACACTGATGGGAAAGTAACACATCAATTGGTTGCCCCCCGCACGAGCCCTGACCTGGGCCGGGGAGGAGCCTCCCACTTCGGTACGTGCCCTTGACTGGATAGAACCTGGGGAACCTTTGGTCCGCAGGCTGATGCTCTATCCACTGAGCCACACTGGCCAGGGCTGGGCCTCCTTTCTAAACCACACACTCTGAAGGGATCTGTGTCCTGGGGCCTCGAACCTCCCAGGACGGAGGGGCAGAGGCCCCGTGAAGCTGGCGGTGTGTCCCCGCCCCCGCAGACGGAGCGCCTGACCCCCGAGCAGGTCAAGGAGAACAAGGGCGTCTTCGCGATGTTGGACGAGGAGGGCAACGGTCAGGTGAAGACGGCCGAGCTGGAGCGGCTCATGAGCCTGCTGGGCATCAACCCCACCAGAGCGAGCTGGCCTCCATGGCCAAGGATGGGGACCAAGACAGTGAGGCGGGCGGGGCCGGGGTGGGCCGGGCGGCTGTGAGGGGGGCTGAGGGGGGCTGTGAGGGGGGCTGCGAGGGGGGCTGAGGGGGGCTGTGAGGGGGGCTGAGGGGGGCTGCGGGGGGCTGCGAGGGGGGCTGAGGGGGGCTGTGAGGGGGGCTGAGGGAGGCTGTGAGGGGGGCTGTGAGGGGGGCTGAGGGGTGGGCCGGGCGGCTGTGAGGGGGGCTGAGGGGGGCTGTGAGGGGGGCTGAGGGGGGCTGAGGGGGGCTGTGAGGGGGGCTGAGGGGGGCTGTGAGGGGGGCTGTGAGGGGGGCTGAGGGGGGCTGAGGGGGGCTGTGAGGGGGGCTGAGGGAGGCTGTGAGGGGGGCTGTGAGGGGGGCTGAGGGGGGCTGTGAGGGGGGCTGTGAGGGGGGCTGAGGGGGACTGAGGGGGGCTGTGAGGGGGGCTGAGGGGGTGGGCCGGGCGGCTGTAGGGGGTGCAGCGGCCCCCAGGCCCAGGCCCTCACGGGAACGGCCGGCCCGCTCCCCGCAGACAAAGGCTTCAACTGCGCCGGCTTCCTGGCCCTGATGGGCGTCTGCTGGGAGGAGGCGCAGAACCAGGAGGGCGAGCTGAGGGCCGCCTCCGCCTTCGACAGGGAGGGTAGGGCTACATCGACTGGGACCCGCTCAAGCGGGCCGGGCGGGCGGGTGCTGCCTGCGCTGCCTCTCAGCGGGGCTCGGGGCCCGCAGCTGCCACTCATGGCCGGTTCGGGGCCCGCAGGTCCGTGCGCCCCTCAACGAGGTGGAGGCCGAGCAGATGGCGAAGGAGGCCGACAAGGGCGGGGACGGCACCATCGACTGCGAGGGTGAGGGGGCGGTGGGGCCTGGGGCCCACGGCTGAGCAGGCGGGTGCTGACCTGTCCCTCGTGGCCATGATGGCCGGAGAGTCCTTCAAGCTGGTGCAGTAGGAGCCGCCGCCGGGCCTGGGGAGGCTGACCATCGGGAGCCGCAGCCCCAGCTCCGCCCCAGCCCCAGCCCAGCCCCAGCCCCAGCCCCGCCCCAGCCCCAGTACAGCCCCTCCCCAGCCCCAGCCCCAGCCCCAGCCCACCCCGCTCACCTGCCACGCCCCACTTACCCACCCCCCCTCCACCTGCCCTGCCCCACCCCTTCCCACCCACCTATCCGCCCTGCCCACCCCAGTAAAGTAGCCAATAAACGTGCCCCCAGGACTCCCCTGGCTCCACTGCCCACCTGGCCTGGCTCAGATGTGAGTCAGGAAAGGGGAGGGGTTCTCCAGAGGCACCCAGGCTGTGACACCTGACCCCACCCACAGCCACAGCAGAGGGGGGCGGTGGTGGCCCGAGAGCCCCTCCCGAAGCAAGCCCTTTCCTGCAGCAGCGGCCACTTAGATACAAACTTTATTCTCTCCAAAAAGCCCTGGAGGCTCAGACCTGCGGGACTCCCTGTGGGCAGAGGGCCTGCTGGGCCTGGGCCAGGGGCTGGGGCCGGATGTAGCAACGTGTCTGTGTGTGTGTGTGTGTGTGTCTGTCTGCCTGGAGTTGCATAGCAACGGGGCCAGGGCTGCAGCAATGTGCTGGACGGCAGGCCTTCCCGGGGGAAGGATGGGGAGGGGGCTGGGGTCTCCTGGGACCTTCCCCACCCCCTCAGAGACACCAGGGTGGCGGCTGGGGGTGCTGGGCTTGGAGGCTCTGCGCCCCCGCCCTCCGGGGGTCCCGGCCCGAGGCTGCGGGGAGGGGCCGAGGCTACGGAGGCGGCGGCTCCTCCTGTCCGGGTTTGGCCATCCTCACAGCCTCGTCGTAGGAGGGGGGCAGCTCCAGGGTGTAGACTGGGCTGTAGGCGGGCGGGGTCATGGCGTCCAGGTCCAGCTCCGGGAAGGGCAGGGGCAGCCGCATGCCCAGCGGGTGCTGCACGGAGCTGTAGGCTGCGGGGAGCAGAGCGTCTGTGGGCTGGGCTGGCTCTCCGGCAGGCGGGGGCCAGGGAGGGTGCGTGTGTGGGGCACTCACAGGTCACGGTGCTGTGTGCCGGGCTGTCGCCGTCCCCGGGGAAGAGGGCCAGGTCGCAGGCGGGAGGCGCCGGGGGCAGGTGCCGGGCGTGGGGCCGCTTGCGGAGGCAGCAGAAGCGCACGCAGCTGGCCGTGACCCCGCACAGCAGCAGCAGCAGGACGGCGAGCAGGACGAGCCTGGGCGGGGGACGAGACCACCTACCGCTGGACGCACACCGCCACCACCCGCTCCCCGATGCCCAGCCAGGAGGCGGGAAAGTTGGGGGGGGGGAAGGGAACCGCAGCCTGGCCAGGGTGGCTCAGTGGTTGGGCATCAAGCTATGAACCAGGAGGTCCAGATCCCCAGTGTGGGGTGAGCCGGAAGCAGCTGATCTGTGATTCTCATCATTAACGTTTCTCTCGCTCTCCCTTCCTCTAGTCAATAAAAGTATTTAAAAAGCATTTAAGAAATCTACCATTAAACACACACACAGACCGCCCTCAGGCCAGCCCCTCCTTCCCGCGGGAGCAGGCCGGGGCGCTGGGCCTGCGTCCGGCTGCCTGGCCGCCTCCAGGCTGCGCGTCGGCCTTGGGCTCGCTCCCAGGACACACTGTCCCGGCCGCGGCGCGATCCGGTGCCCGGGCCAGGGGCCTCCCGGGAGGGCGGGCAGCGGGACCGGGCGGGCGGGCAGGAAGGGGCAGTCCGCGCGGAGCCCGGGGTCCGGGCGCGGGCGGGCCCGGGGGAGAGCGCCCCGGGGCGGGGGGACGGGGATGGGCGGGGGCGGTGCGGGGGGCTGTCGCCCCGGGGCGGCGGGGCCGGCGCGCTGGGCCCGGGACGCGGGCGGCGGCCGGGCCGGGCTGCGGCCTCACTCACCCCACGTGCCACAGGCTGCTCCAGCGGGCGGGCGGCGGGCACCTGCGGGCGGGCCCGGGCAGGGCGGTTAGCGCGCCCAGCCTCCGCCGCCCGCCCGCCCCCGTCCCGCTCCCCCGCCCGCACTTACTGGTCCGAGGGCTCACAGCCGCCGGCCGCGGAACCGGGCGTCACCTGCGGGGACAGGGGAGCTGGGCTCGGCGCGCCGCCCGCAGACGCGCCCCGGAGCCCGTCGGGCGCCCGGACCCACCTGAGGCAGCGGCAGCAGCGGCAGCAGCAGCCGCAGGAGCCCGCGCGCGGCCGGCGCCCCGGCGAGCATGCTGGGCGGGCGCGGAGTTCAGGCCCGGCCGCCGCCGCTATATGAGGCCCCGCCCCGCGCCGGCCCCGCCCCGCAGGCCCCGCCCGCGCAGGCCTCGCCCCCAGCTCCACCAGGGTCCCGTGACCACGCCCCGGTCCAGCCCTAAAGAACCGCCCTCGGCGCGTCCTTGCCCTCCTGGACAGTCTGGCATCCTGTGGCCGCAGGGCTTGGGGTGGCCTCAGGGTTTGGGGGTGGCCTCAGGGCTTGGGGGTGGCCTCAGGGTTTGGGGGTGGCCTCAGGGTTTGGGGTGGCCTCAGGGCTTGGGGGTGGCCTCAGGGTTTGGGGGTGGCCTCGCCTTCGGCCTGTCCTGCCGCTGGCTGGGAAGTTGAGGCCAGCGGGGTGGCACCCAGGACAGTGAAGCCAGGCTTGGCACAGCGCACAGTGCCCGCAGAGCATGAGGCTGGCGTGGGGGAGGCCGGCGTGGGGGAGGCCCTTGGGAGTCCGGCTGGGCTCTGGGCCCGCTGTGTCCTGCGGGCAACCATCTTCTGGGGGCGCTCTGCCTGAAGGCCAGGCTCAGTCTGGGCCTGGAGGGCCGCCATCCAGTGGGCTGAGGAAGGCCAGGTCATTCCTTCCAGGAGGTCCCCATGGCTCTCACCCTCCCCCCAGGCGCAGCCCCTCAGCCTCACCATGCCCCCTACTCCCCCATCCGGTGACCAAGCTCCGCCGGGCAGGGCCGTCCACGCCGCACTCAGCTCATGCAGTGCAGTGTGGCCCCTTGGGCAGGTCTCGCCGGGCTCCCTCCGGCCAGGACCTGCCAGGCACCTGCCCCTTGATCTCTGACCTCTGCCGCTGTCCCAAAGCTGTCCTACACCCCGGCTGCAATGCAGCCCCCAGGGCCCCCCCGGCCAGGCTGCCCCCCCTCTAGCCTCACTGCCTTCCAGGCCCCTTGGGGTCAGGCAGGACCTTGGCACTGAGTCCCGGGCCCAGCAGGAGGCCACGCCAGGCTCAGGAGGGGGCCTGCCCCCTCATGGGCACCCTAGGAGGAGGCGGGAACGCCCCTGCAGGGAGAACCTTCTGGGGCCGGGCTGGGCCTGCAGGACCCCGGCTTCCCCTGTGGCTGCCCCCGAGGAGGAGGCAGCTGGGGCTCCAGCTGGTTAGCCCGTGACGGGTAGGGAGAAGCCTAGCTGTGCCCACTGGACAGGAGTCCTGCATAGTCCGGCCACTGTCTCAGGCTTTAGTGAGGGGGCAGGGTTAGGGTGAGAGTGAGAGTGAGGGTGAGGGAGAGGGCCGGGTTAGGGTGAGGGTGAGGGAGGGGGCAGTTAGGGTGAGGGTGAGGGAGGGGGCAGTTAGGGTGAGGGTGAGGGAGGTGGCAGAGTTAGGGTGAGGGTGAGGGAGGGGGCAGGGTTAGGGTGAGGGTGAGGGAGGGAGCAGAGTTAGGGTGAGGGTGAGGGAGGGGGCAGAGTTAGGGTGAAGGTGAGGGAGGGGGCAGAGTTAGGGTGAGGGTGAGGGAGGGGGCAGAGTTAGGGTGAGGGTGAGGGAGGGGGCAGGGTTAGGGTGAGGGTGAGGGAGGGGGCAGAGTTAGGGTGAGGGTGAGGGAGGAGGCCGGGCTAGGGTGAGGTTGAGGGAGGGGGCCGGGTTAGGGAGGGGGCTGGGTTAGGGTGAGGGTGAGGGAGTGGGCAGGGTTAGGGTGAGGGTGAGGGAGGGGGCCGGGTTAGGGTGAGGGTGAGGGAGGGGGCAGGGTTAGGGTGAGGGTGAGGGTGAGGGAGGGGGCCAGGTTATGGTGAGGGTGAGAGTGAGGGAGGGGGCCAGGTTATGGTGAGGGTGAGAGTGAGGGAGGTGCCTGGTGCCCTGAGCCTCTGACCGGGAAGGCTGCAGTGCCCTCCTGGTGCCTGGCACCATCTGGAGCTGCAGGCACATCCTGGGCCAGGGCTGGGGGCGGCTTCCACTCTGCAGGGCAGTGGTCCCGGAGGCTGCGTCTGAACCCAGTTCAGAAAAGGGAACCAAGTCATAAGCTGGCTCCCGGCCTGGCTGGGGGCTCACACATGAGCTCCCGCCCTGCTTGGGGTTATCTGAGATCTGGAGGTGATGAGGAGCAGAGAGGGCTAAGCTACCCCCCATCCCACCCCAGCCCTGCCCGGCCACTTGTCCCCCCAGTGCTCCAGGCACCACCCTCCAGAGCTCAGGACTGCCCCCCCACACTGTGCTCGTGTGAGTCGCTGTCCCCTGCACACACACCTGCACACGGGTCACACGGAGGGTTTATTGACAGACCTGGCTCCCACTGGGCAGGCGTGGGCCGGGCTGGGGGCTGGGAGCTGAGGGCTCAGGCAGGAGCAGGAGCTGGCCGTGGGCGGGACCAAGTGGGCTGCAGGGAGCAGCTGTGCTGTGGGGCTGGGTGCCCCAGACATGGGGTCACACAGGGCTGCCCAGCAGGGATGCCAGTCCCAGGCCCATGGGAAGTCTGGTCTGGACCACAGACGGGGGCTGCGAGGGTGGGCAGGAGGGTCCAGGGGCCCGGCTGAGGCCCTGTGGCCTCAGGGCCCGGCCAGCACCTGGGCCAAGAAGAAGACCTTGTAGGTCTCCTTCACGTCGCCCCGGAGCTGCAGCAGGGCGGACGTCATGAGCGGGTGGTCCGGCTGGAACGAGGGGGAGGGGGATAAACAGCCAGCTGAGGCCTGTCCACCGGCTGCCCTGCCCGCCTCCCCCCCAGGCTGCCCTGCAGCGCCCTGGCTCCCGCCGCCGGAGCACCTACATCGAAGTCGGCGGGCGGCACCCAGGAGATGTTGAGGGTCCGGGTCTGGCCGCGCTCCACGGAGCCCTTGGAGGGCTCAATGGTGAAGCCCTTGTGCTGCAGGGCGGCCAGGCTGTCCAGGCTGAACTCCACTGTCTGCGGGAGTGGAACGGAGCTGCTGGGCCGGTGGGCGGGCGAGGGTGCGGGCAAGGGCGAGGGCACCCAGCTCCGCCCGCCCTCCCAGCCTGACCAGCGGGGCGGGGTCAGGACTGGGCTGCCCAGCAGGGGGACTGGCGCAGGGTGGGTCACCTTCTTGGCGGACAGCTGAGTGGTCCTGATGCAGCCCACCTGCAGCTCGCGAGTGGCAGGGGGCGGCGGTGTGTCCGTGTCCAGTTGAAGGTAGTCCAGCGTCACCAGGATGGGCTTCAGCTCCTCGGGTTCTGGCGTTGATGGGGGCGCTGGTTGGGCTGGTGGGGGTGCAGGAGGGGCTGGGGCGGAGGGAGGCCCTCCCCAGTGGAGCGGCCCCCCGTGGGGTGGGCGGGGGGCCCTCAGAGGCTCACCCTCCCTGCGCTCTAGACTGGAGGAGGGGATGGTCGTCAGCGACTCCACGGGCACGTCCAGGGGGTCCCCGCCCTCCACGAACATCATGTGCTCGCGGGCCGCGCCCCGCAGCAGCATGTCCTGGGACACTTTCTGGGCGACAGAGCACAGAGCCGCTCGCCGGTGCGGCGGGGGGGAGCAGGCCGCTAGTCCCCCCCACAGGCTGGGGCCCCGGCTCAGGCCCCCCTTCCACAGGCGGCAGCGCGTGTGGGCGGCGGCACCTTGTCGAAGAGCAGGACCTGCAGGCGGTCCGAGAAGTACAGGCTCTCGTGGTCGGGGCTGAAGGTCACGGTGAAGTCTTGCGTGGCGCCCGGGTCCAGGATGCCCGCCACCGGGACCACGCTGAACACGCTCTGCCCGTTGTGGTTCTGCGTGCCTGCGGGGGCGTGGCTGACACAAACCCCGCCCATAGCCCCCTCCCCTCCCCATCAGGCCCCTCCCCATCAGGTCCAGCCCCTGCAGACTCCGCCCACAGCCCCATCGGGCTCCGCCCACAGCCTCAGGCCCCGCCCACAGCTTCTCACCCACGATCTGGGTCCTATGGACCCGGGAGGTGAGGAACCGTGGCAGCCGCTGCAGCTCCTCCTGGCGGGAGCTGGACAGGCTGGCCAGGCGCACGGAGAACTGGATGGGCAGCGAGGAGTTGTTCTGCAGCTGCAGGGACCCGGCCAGTGAGCGCCCCCAGACCGTGCCCCCCTGGGCAGTGCCCCCAGGCTGTGCCCCCAGGCAGGCCCCGGCAGGGCCTTTGGGTGTCCTGGTTGGAGGCTGTGGAGGGAGGGCTGCCTGCGGGTGGGGGGCTCCCTGATCCTGGGGTGCCCCCCACAGCCTGGGCAGGGCAGGGCGGGCACCTTGAAGGTGGAGGAGACGGACTCCCTGGCGATCACGTAGCCCATGTTCAGCACGTCCCCCGCGATGGAGCAGGTGATCATGGAGGCCACGCCGGTGCCCACGAGGGTCAGCGTGAGGGTGCCCCTCTTGGTGATGATGTCCAGCGTCTCCTGGGCCTGCGGACACGGGCCCCTCAGTGCGGACACCACGTCCCTCAGGGTGGACACCACGTCCCTCAGTGCGGACACGAGCCCCTCAGCGCAGACACGGGCCCCTCAGGGCAGATACCACGTCCATCAGGGCAGACACGGGCCCCTTAGGGCGGACACCATGTCCCTCAGTGCGGACACCACGTCCCTCAGCTCGGACACCACGTCCCTCAGGGCGGACACGGGCCCCTCAGGGCGGACACCACATCCCTCAGTGAGGACACCATGTCCCTCAGGGCGGACACGGGCCCCTCAGTGAGGACACGGGCCCCTCAGCGCGGACACGGGCCCCTCAGGGCGGACACAGGCCCCTCAGTGCGGACACGGACCCCCTCAGGGCAGACACGGGCCCCTCAGGGCGGACACAGGCCCCTCAGGGCGGACACAGGCCCCTCAGCGCGGACACCACGTCCCTCAGCGCGGACACGGGCCCTTCAGGGCGGACACAGGCCCCTCAGGGCGGACACAGGCCCCTCAGTGCGGACACCACGTCCTTCAGCGCGGACACCACGTCCCTCAAGGCAGACACGAGCCCCTCAGCGCGGACACAGGCCCCTCAACGCGGACACCACGTCCCTCAGCGCGGACACGGGCCTCTCAACGCGGACACCACGTCCCTCAGCGCGGACACGGGCCTCTCAGCGCGGACACCACGTCCCTCAGCGCGGACACAGGCCCCTCAGGGCGGACACCACGTCCCTCAGCGCGGACACGGGCCCCTCAGCGCGGACACCACATCCCTCAGCTCGGACACCACGTCCCTCAGTGCGGACACGGGACCCTCAGTGTGGACACGGGCCCCTCAGTGTGGACACGGGCCCCTCAGGGCAGACACGGACCCCTCAGCGCAGGACGGACACCGGCCAGGACACTGGCGGAGCTTCGTCTCAGAGCGGCAGGCGGCCTGTGCTGGAGCCGAGACTGCTCTGCCCGCCCGGTAAAGCAGGGGCACACGGGCACAGGAGGCTGGGCGGGCAGGGGCATGGGGTGTGGAGGGCGGCGAGGGCGGCCAGGATTTACCAGGGTGCTCTCGAGGGGAGCGAAGGACAGCACCAGGTCCTGGGTCTCCCCGGCAGGCAGCATGTCCATGGGGTTCAGCAGGTGGAAGGGGCCGTTGGGGTTTAGGACAGAGAAGTCCAGCTGAGGGCCGGAGTCAAGGGTGGCCAGAGGCGGGCACAGTCCCCCCTGGAACCCTCCCTCCGCAGGCCCGCCCTGAGCTGGACAAGGATACGGACATGTCCTCGGAGGAGATGTTCTGGATGGACACCTTCTTGGATACCCGGTGACCTGAAACGGGGTCGTGGGGGCAGGTGGGTACGGGGCAGGGTTCCGGTGGGGGCCGGGGGGGGGAGGGGACTGGGACCCACAAGAACTCACCTACGGCCACGTCGCCGAAGTTGGAGATGGTGTTGCCTTTGTCCGATGCCACGATGATGGACGGAGCCACCGCCGGGCACCACAGCTCCAGGAACAGGGTGTTGTGGGGACTGCGGGTGGGTGGGTAGGGGCTGATGGCCCTGTGCTGGGCCCTGGCCCCACCCCCACCCTTTCCCTCGCCCTGGTCCCACCTCCTCACCCTGGCCCCACCCCCTCACCCTGGCCCCACCCCCTCGCCCTGGCCCCAGCCCCTCGCCCTGGCCCCACCCCCTCGCCCTGGCCTGCGCCCTGGGTGTGGGCTGGGAGCAGAGGAGGAAGAGGGACCTCTAACCGGCCACCCGCCCAGGCCGAGCCGCACCTGAAGCTCAGGGGCTCCGTGCCCTTCTGGTCCTGGATGTCGCCACTGGCCACGACGCAGGGGACCACGATCCTGTCAAACCGGCCCCGGAACGTCCTGGCCAGTGTGGCCCGGGCCGCCTGGTACTCCTCGGGGCTGGAACGAGGCGGCCAATGTGCCTGCATCTGTGCCCCACGCCCCTGCCCCCCTCCCCGCACGGGGCACCTGCTTGTCAGGCTCGGGCCACAGGGGCACATGGGCTGTGCCAGTGCCGTCCGGCCAGCTGACTGCCCACCTCCCGGACCCCCATCCCACCCAGGCGCCCGGCCAGGGAGCGGGTTCCGGGCCCAGGCTGGCGGGTGAGCCGGGCCCGCCGAGCTCTCTGGGGCTCCCTCTATCCGGGTGGGCGGGCACACGCCAGGAGGGGTGCCGGGGCCGAGGCAGGGCCTAGACGTCCAGCGTGGGAGTCCGTGGGGAGTCTGACGGGCAGCACGGGGCCTGGCAGGGCCTGGGGGAGGGGGGTGCAGGCTCACGCCCACCTGAACTTGAGCTCCTGCTGCTTCGGCGGGTGGGCCGAGTCCTGGGCCGGATGCTCCGGGCTCAGATGCTCCCTGCTGTGCATGTGCAGCAGGGACATAGACAGCCGCCGCCGGTCCCTCCGGGGGTTGGCCGTCTCCCTGTGCGACTGGGAGGCGAGAGGCGGCTGAGGGCAGCCCCAGCCTCCAGGCTGCCAGTGCTGGAACCCGGGGGGGGGTGGGGGGGTGGGTGGGGGACAGGTGTGCGGGGAGCGGCAGCCCTCACCCTAAGTGGCTCCCTCAGGAAGACGGGAGGGGCTGGAGCGAGCAGTGGGCAGAGCCCCGTCCTGAGCACCCCCGGCCGCTGCCTGGGGCCGAAGCACCAGAGGGCACAGAGCCGAGGGCGGGGTCTGAGTGACGCTCAGGACACAAACAGCGCCGGGAGGGCCGTCCAGGTCCAGCCAGAGCCCTCGCCTGCAGGTCGAGGCGGCCTGGGGCCACTCTCGCACGGTCACTCTCAGTGGCGCCCCCTCCTGTGGACCCGGCTCCTCCGCTGTGTCCAGTCCTCCCTTTGCTCAGACAGGGCAGGAGGCCCCCCCTGCTCCGGAGCCACCTCTGGGGTCCCCCCTTGGGGGGTGCTTTCTTGGGAGGAGGGGGGCCTCCCAGGGACAAGTCAGCCCTCCCGCCCGGGGTCTCAAGGGCGGGGAACGTTCTGGAGCCTTGTCCCCACCTCAGGGTGGCCACGCCCCGCTTTGACATCCCTGTCTTTGCTCTGGGCCTGGAAGGCTTGCTGGCGGATCACCTCGGTGGACAGCACGGGCCGGAAGGCCACCTGTACCAGGCATCTCTGGGGGAGAGGGTCGAGGGCAGAGCCACCCTGATGGCACCCTGCCCGCCCCGGCGCCTGCCTCCCGCCCTGGCCCCTGCCGCCTGCCCCAGGGCCCGCTGCCCCAGCTCCCTGGCTCCCCCCCAGGTCCTGCAAGCCCCCTGGTGAGCGCCCATCTCCCTGGGGGTTCAGGGTGGCACGCCCTCTCCGGGAAGCCCTCCCTGACCACTCCTCCTGGGAGGCAGGGGGGCTGCTGGGCGATCCCAAGCCCACTCTGCCATGTGTCGGACCCACCCGCCCCGATGTGGATGAGGAAGGAAACTGTTCTCAGCCCTGAGATGTGGGGCGAGTTCCTGCCCCCCGACCGTCCACGACCAGCACAGCGGCTTCCCAAAGCTCAGCGGCTCCCTGGGCCGTGATGCAAAAGCGCTCAATCACGTTGAGGGGGGGGGGGATGAGAGAGAGAAAGGGAGAGACAGGAGAGAGGGGGGAGATGGGGAGAGAGGGGGAGACAGGGAGGGGAAAGGAAAGGAGGAGAAGGGAAAGAGGGAGGGCGGAGGGGGGAGGAGAAGAGGGAGGCGGAGCGGTATCCTGTAATACCCTGGGCTTGCCATCTGTAAGCATATTGTACCGTTAGTGCAATGGTTTACATAACCCTTTCTGGAACCTGGGGGGCCCTGCACCCCCACCTCCATGTGCCCTTCACACAGTCCTCTCAGCAGCCCCCACCTTTCTGAGGTCAGGAAGTAACTCAGAGAGGCTGTGAGGATCTGGGGGGTGGGGGGACCCTGGACCAGCTCAGTGGACAGGCAGACACTTGTGCTCCTGGAGACTAGGCCTCTGACCCCCTGGCTGCCCGGCCCGAGCCCAGCCCGAGCCTGGGGGACAGCATGGCGGAACGAAGCCACACATCAGTCACAGGGACTGGACCCTCAGGCGGGGCCGGCGTCTTCTTGGCTGAGCTCGCGGCCACGGCGGCCGCTGAGCTGCCCAGGCTGCGGGGCCGAGCTGACCCCACACCGGCCGTGTCAGGGGGGCAGAGCCGGGCTGTGGTGCCCCCCTTGGGCCCACACCCACCTTTCCCGGCAGCACAGTGCCCACTGAGGGCGAGATGGTGATGGGCGAGTCGGGGGGCAGCAGGAACTGGAAGGATGTGGGCCCCACGGGGCAGGTGTCCTCGGAGCCGATGCGTGGCACCGAGTGTGTCAGCGAGTTCATGCTCAGGTGCGAGTTGATGACGTACAGTGAGGCCACCGACATGTCGTACAGGGCCGTGGCCGCGAACTTCACCTGGTAGTGGGACAGCTGCAGGGGTGGGTGCACGGCCACTGCCCGGCATGTCATCTTGAAGCACCTGCGGGCGGCCAGGCGCTCGGGGTCAGCGAGCGCCGGCTCGGGGTCGGTCCCTCCGCACCGGCCCGGGCAGCTCTGAGCCGGCGGCTGGGCACGGGGCACCCAGGAGGGACGCAGGGCCACCGGCTGGTACGGCCCCGACGTCTACTCCGTGCACGTGGAGGCTGTGGGGCAGCTCTGCCCGCCCCCGCCCCCCCTCCCCCCCGCCTGTGCTCCCCTCAGCTCGGGCCTCGCGGGCGGGTTCCTGTCTGTGCCCGACCGGGGACTGAGCCCCCCCGGGGCGTTTCTGGAAGAAGCTCTCACAGCGGAGCACGTGGCCAGGGCTCTGCACATGTTAACGGACAGTTAAAACGTCAGCCACAGGTCACTAAGGAGCCGCTGCCGGCTTATCTGGTTCCATGTTTATTATCGTTAAATAAGACAGAGAGAACGCTCCGTGGGTGTGAGCACAGGAGCCTGACGGTGGGCCTGCACTTGGGGTTTTGGCCCCGGAGATCCGTCCGCACCTCCTCAGTGCAGAGCCACAGCCGGCCCGGCTTCCACCCAATGCCCATGCCAGGGTGGTGCTGCCCGCCACCCTCATGGCCTCCATGCCCACAGGTTCCACTCCCCCCAAGGCGCTCATTTGGGCATGGGCAGCTGGGAGCGGGGTGAGGCGTCAGAGCCACGTGTGACGTGCCCTCCTCGCAGGAAGGGACGGACGTGTGACCTCATGCCTCCCGAGGGAACAGGTGCCCCCCCCCCCGCGCCTCTCACCCCGTGAACGGCCTTCTTCAGCCACAAGCTCACACGCAGCGCGCCCACCGGCAGGGTTTGGGTCTCCGCCTCTGGTAACACGCTCAGGCCCTCCATCATGCCCTCACATGCACTCACACACAGCACACACACGACCACACATACACAATCACCAACATGTGATCACACTAGCACGTCACATGGACTTACATATATGCCCACACACTCAAACATGTCCACCACGCACATATGTACACACTCACATGAACTCACACGCGTGTCTACTCTCACATGCACACAGGCACACCAAACACTCATACACATGTCCACACACGCACACACACACCTACCTCAGGGGTCTGTGCCAGGTCTGAGGAGCCCCCGTCGGCCCCTCACCCCCCTGCCCCGCCCCGCCTCACCGGTTGATCTCCGACTTGCAGACCAGCTCGAAGTTGTACTGCTTGGCCTTCGTGGGCTGGAAGATCAGGTCGAGATCCATGGTCTCCAGGGGCAGGATCGTCCCGAAGCCGTCGTTGGGCTGGATGTCCATAAACTGCCCAGCAGCACGGCACCAAGAGAACACACACACACGTCATGAGAGCGCGGGGCACGCGTGGGGGCTGGCGCGGCAGTGTGTGACGTGCATGTCGGTGTATATGTTAGTGTGTGAGCATGTCTGTGTGCATGTGAGCACATGTGTGTGCTAACAGTGGACAGTGAGGTCTACAGAAGGGCAGCTCCAGGAGGGGACGGGCAGCCAGGAGGGGCCTCGTCTTGGCTGCCCTGCGGACCAGGCAGGCCAGAGCTCGGCAGGAAGGGGGCAGTGGGGTGCAGTGGCCAGAGAAGGAGAGAGGCAGGGGTGGAGGAAGGCGGGCTGAGGCAGCGACAGGGCAGGAGGGATGGGAGAGGGACGGAGAGAGAGCCGGGCAGAGGAATGGGAGGGAGGAGGGAGGGGGAGGCGGCTTGGACTTTCATCAGCAGTCACCTGACCCGGGCCCCCGAGTTTCCTGACTCAGCTCCGCCCCCACACCTCCCTGCCCACATGACGCACCTTGGGGACTCCGACGAACCCAAACTCCTGGGGCAGGAGGGACAGGTTGCAGATGCTGATCTGGGACCGGATGGCCTCGTAGATGGTGCAGTAGCCAAAGTCCACCTCCAGGGGGCAGAGCTCCAGGTCCGAGGTGGTGACGGTGGCATGGACGGTGAACTCCACAGGCTTGACCTGATGGGCAAAAGACCAGTGCATCCCTCACGCTGAACCCCTTTAGGAACCCCTCTCTGCCACTCAACCTGCCAGGGCATGGATGCAGCAGTAACCAAGACGCCAATGGGAGACGTGGACTGAGCACACGTGGCACAAATGTGTGCGTGTCCTGAGGATGTGCATGCCGTGCTCTATGGTCTGAGTGTGAGGTCAGCGCGGGTGTGAGTGTGAGCAAGTGTGTGAGGTGTGGCACATGGGGTCTGGGTGCTGGGACTGCCCACAGCCTGGGGAGCCCCTCGCCCCGCTGACCACACACACCCCCTTCCTGCACCTCCCCTGGTGACGGGGAACCCGCCGGGGGCCCAGCTCCCAGAGCACCCCCGGCTCCCCAAACACCGCTTTTCCGGGAGGCCCCCCAGACCTGGTCAGCCACGCGGATTGTCAGCGGGGCCTCCAGGATTCGGCTCTCCCTGTCGAAATACTTGCCGGCGTCCTCGGGGAGAGAGTGTCTGCAAGAGACCAAGCCACTGGCATCAGCTCTTCTTGCTTGTATTTCGGGGAACGACAGTGACACTGACCCGAGTGGTGCACACACATGTGCGCACACGCACACGCACACACACACACATGCACGTCCACACGGACACACATACACACACACTCGCGCACACACACACACGTGTATAATTGATTCCAGAGAGGAAGGGGGAGGGAGAGGGAGAGAGAAACAACAATTAGCTGCCGCCTGCACACCCCGACACCCGGGCCTGTGTCCTGACTGGGAATCGAACTCGGGACCCTTCAGTGGGCTGATTTATATTTTATGTAAATATTTCTATTTAAAAAAACCTGAGTGGTGCTTTTCAATCCTGCAATTAGCTCTGGCTGGGGAGCTCCACTGGTTAGAGCAGTGGTCGGCAAACCTCGGCTCGAGAGCCACTTGTGGCTCTTTGGCCCCTTGAGTAAGGCTTGGCGTTAGAATCATTTCTTCAAAACAGACTCGCCCAGGCCAAAATCTGACATCAGTGCACGGGCCACGGAGTTCCAATCGCCCTGAACGTGCGCACCCGCACGTGTCTTGTGGAAGAGCTACACTCAAGGGGCCAAAGAGCGGCATGAGGCTCGTGAGCCGAGGTTTGCTGACCACTGGGTTAGAGCGTTGTCCCATACGCGGAGGTTGCAGGTTTGAGCCCGGTCAGGGCAGGGACAGGAAGCAGCCGGTGAGGGCAGCAGTAAGTGGACAGCGCGCTCTCTGCCCTGCCCTCTCTGAGATAAACAGGCCATGGGAGAGCCACGGCTGCAGGAAGCACAGGGCATGGGGAGCTACAGGGCACCGCCCTGCTCTCCGCCCAGGACCCCCCCCCCCCCCCGCCCCGCCCCGCGCCCGCGCCCGCACCCGGGCTCACCGGGGCAGGAACTTGAGCTGCACCGAGTAGGACGACAGGGCCTGGATGTAGCCCGTCTCGGGCAGGAGCTCCATGTGGCCCCGGAGCTCCTTGCACACCTCGAACTTCAGGCGCAGGGCTGCCTTCGACCTGCGGCCGGGGCGGGGGGCGGGGGGGAGCCGGACCTGGGGTTCACCGCCTGCGGGGCCTGCGGCTCTCCCCGGCCTGGCGCTCGGGCTCCCCCACGCCAAGCTGAGCCTTGACCTCACTGCCAGGGTCTGCCCACCCGAAGTCAGGCGAGAGGTCTCATGAACGAGAACACCACGACCGGGACGCCGCCCTCGCAGGTTCTCAGGACCTGAGGGCTTCCCGGGAGGGCCCCGCAGGCAGGCCTGGTGCCGGGCCTGGAGGCGTCGGGGTGACAGGGGACCCTGTCTGACCCGCCTCTGCCCCCTCCTGCCCAGGCACAGGCTCTGCGGGACACTCCGGCTCCTGGGGGCCAGGCCGTGGCCCGTGGCTGCAGCTCCATGAAGTTCTGTCCCTGCTCCCAGCTCCCAGCTCAGGTCCAGCCAGAGGGCCCAGCGTGCCCACCCCACCCTGCGGCCTGCTCCCCGTCACGGCTGGTCCCTGCTCTCCAGGCTCCCTTCCTCGGCTCCCCCGCAGGCCTCTCAGCTGCAGGAGAAAGGCTGTCCCGGTGGGTGGGACCTGGGTCTCTGGCCGGGGACCCCTGGGCCCTGGAAGAGCTCCCAGAAGCGCCTCAGGCTTCTCCCGACCCAGCCGGCCGAGCCCACGGCGCGCTCACCGCGTGTGGACCTGGATGGTGTCCTGGTACAGCCGGTCGAACATGCAGATCTTCAGGTCCACGATGGACTCGGGCACCCAGACCGGCACGTCGACCGCCACGCCAGTAACGTGGAAGTACAGCTGGGGGGGGGGGGACACGGAGGTCAGCACTGGCCACGCGGGGACAGGGACTTCTCAGCGTGTGACTCAGAGAAGTCTCTCTACTGTGAGAATTCCCGGCGGGGCGCAGGGGCTGAGTGTCAACCTCTGAACCAGGAGGTCAGGGTTCGATTCCCGGTCGGGGCACAGGCCTGGGTCTCGGGTTCGATCCCCACCGTGGGGCGTGCAGGAGGCAGCGGGTCCATGATTCTCTCTTGTCATTGATGATTCTCTCTCCCTCCCTTCCTCTCTGACAGCACGGTGAGAGGGTGTGGGAGGGCCTGGGAGAGGCACAGCACGTGGCAGTAAGCAGGGGCCTAACGGAGCCGGGAGCTGGGAGCTGGGAGCCGCCTGTGGAGAGGAGGGCCAATAGGGGAAGGGCAGGGAGGGGAGGAGGATGGGAGTCACGGCCAGCAGGTCTGCCCATCGTCTGCAGTCAACCTCACCTCTCACCACAAACAAAACTTCAACAAATTAAAAAAAGAGAGCCAGTGCACGTGTATCATCTGAGCAGAATTCCAGACGCAAATGATAAAAAGTAACGAAAAAAATTTCAACTACTTGGAAATTAAAAAAGACATTTCTAGCGATTTAGAGCAAAGGCTGTGTGCACATGTTTATGCACGCACATGTGGACACATGCATGTGACCGTGTGCTCACAGATGTGTTTCCATATGTACGTGGAAACATGTATGTGGACACACACCCATGTGGACACATGTGTGCATATGCTCGTGGGCATGTGTGTGGACACGTGTCATTGTTGGCTCTGGGTGCCTGAGTGTGGAGGTGTGCCATGTGGCGGGGGAAGGCGCCAGGAGGCGTGCAGGTGAGGACACTCACCGTCGGGCACTGCTGGTTCTGGAAGGTGACCTGGAAGCGGCTCTGCACAGTGCCGGGCGTGACTGGGGAGAAGACGACGGGCACTTTGATGGAGCTGAAGGGGCCGATGTAGCCCTCCGTGACCTGACGGATGGTGCGGCTCAGGTCCCTGCTCCTCGGCGCCCCCAGGCCTCCTGTGGCGTGTCCCGGAGGGCGGTGGGGGCAGCGCCACAAAGCCTGCCCGGCCTGGTCCTGCCCCCCACCCCCACATGCTCCCCCAGCCCAGCACAGCTCTCCTCGATGACTGCAGGCCTTGCACACGCTCACACACATGCACATGCGCACACACGTGCACACACACATACATACACACACGCACATGCACACACCACCACAGCTCAGCGGCTCTGCACCCACCACCCAGCCTCGCTGCCCTTGCTCTGCCGGACCCGCTTGGGACGGAGCTGGCGGACAGCACTGCCCCCACGGCCGTGATGGCTGGGCCCGGGGAGGCCGCTGCCGGGGCGGCACGCAGCCCGGGAGGCTCGCTCACCTCCCCCAGCGTGATCTCCATCTGGTCCTCGTTGGAGAACATGTGCAGGATGGTGACCACATCCTCTGACTCTGGAAGAGGAGGCGCTTCGAGGTGAGGACTGGCCATGGAGAGGGAAGCTGTGCCCACCCCGAGACACGGCCCCCGACCCTTCCCGCTGACCCAGGGGCCCTGGAGCTGGTGCTGGGGGGAGACCCTCCCTGCTCTGCATCCCCTGCTGCTCTGAGCATGGGGCACCTTGGGACAGGAAGGGGGGCACCTGGGACAGGAAGAGGGGTACCTGGGACAGAAAGGGGTGCCCCTGGGTCAGGAAGGGGGTGGGGAGCTCTGCCAAAAGCCCTGGTGAGGAGGAGGGGGCACAGCAGTCTGAGAGGAGAGAGCACCCAGCCAGGCTTTGGGGTTCACTTCAAGCAGAAGAGGGGACAAGGACTTGGGAGGTTTTGTGTTGAGATGAGCGAACAGCAGGGTGTGTGTTGAGGAGCATGGCCGGCGAGAGGGACCTAGTGAGGGGAGGGCGGGCTGCAGGCTGCGGCCGGGGCAGGGACAGGGGCAGGGGCAGGGGCCGGGGTGCCGCACAGGGCCCAGACGGGGCAGTGGCTTCCCACCGTCTCGGAGGACTCCCCCCCCATGCCTGCCATTGCTGGGTGACTGGCTGACCGGGTGACTTGTGGGGGGGAGGGATGGCTGAGCCAGAAGAATTGGGAAGGGAGGCGGGAGCCACTCTGCAGGGTTAGGGGTCTGCCTGCTGGGCCGTCCCCCTAAGCGCAGGGCTGGGCCGGGCCAGCTGCCCCATCCATGTGCCCTCTGCTCCGAGCCCGGGCCCGGGGCTGTGCCTCCAGCGACCCCGCCAGGGCCCCAGGCCTCCCCTCCGTCTCCTCCCGCCTCCGTCCGGCTGCTCCCCAGGCTGGCACCTTATGTCCCGTTCGGACCTTCCCGGGGGGAGGAGGCGGCTAAGCCACGTCCGCCGCCATTCGCCGCCGCTTCCTGTGCCAGAGCGAGCCCTTCCCGTCCCACGGGCCGCACCGCAGGGCCTCCGGGCGGCTCCTCCGAGGGGCCGCTGTGCTGCCCGCTCACCTGGCTGCTCCGTGGTCCTGCCCCCTCTTCGCCATCCCCCGTGCCCGCACATGTCCACCCCCGCACACGCCCACACCACGCACATGGCCGTGCCCTCACCTGGGCTGCGTGTCTGGTCCTGCTCCATCAGGTGGGGCTCGGGGCCGCCCCCCCGCTCCATCAGGTGGGGCTCGGGGCCGCCCACCCGCTGCTCAGAGTCGGCGGGGAGGACCTTCTCCCACATGCTCCGCTCATCGTAGGTGAACACGCTGCTCTGCGGAGAATGCACACTGTGCTGGCGTGTGCACCGCCTCGCCCCACACGGGAGCCCGGCCCATCCTGGGCGGGTGCTGCGGGCTCCTGCCATCTAATGGTGCGGCTAGTGCCAGCTCCAGCCCCCAAGGCTGGTCCTGGCTCCTCCTTGGAGCCCACAGGCGCTGATGCCTGCCCTGGAGCCACTGTGTGCTCCTCCCGCCCCCTGCCCCCCCTCCGCGCCCCCCTCCCCACCTCCAGCTCAGGCTGCGAGGCTCCTCTCCTGGCCAGGCCCCACCCCTGCTTCCTGCCCCGATCTCACTGCCCCGCCCACTCCGCTGTGCCTGCAGCGGTGACTCCGGGGCCACAGGGCCACAGACAGAGGGCACTGCTTGGGGAGCTGCTGCCAGGGAGGCAGATGCCCCTCAGAGAGCGTAGAGCTGGCACCCTGAGCACCCCGAGGGCTGGCAGGTGCCCACCCAGCTAGCCTGGCCTTGTGCCCTCCTCACCCACCATCCCAGGCCTTGCTGGGCGGGGATCACACCCGTCTCCACCTTTGCCCCCAGCTGCCCCACCGCTACCGGACCGCGCCCCCCCCCCCACCGGGAGACTCCACGGAGACGTGGCCCCTGGTGGACAGCTGCATGGGCTCATGCTGCCACCGCCTTTCGTCTTTGTCACTCCTCACACGAGGGTGTTGCTCACGCTGGTTTCTTACAAAGAGCGAAGGGACAGGGGAGAGAAGCATCCAGGTGAAACACCGATTGGCTGCCTCCCACACCTGCCCAACCGGGGCCGGGGCCCCACTGCAACCCAGGCCCGTGCCCTAGGCCGGAGCCGGGCCGGGGCCTGTCCGTGCCCTCGGCCGGAGCCGGAACCGGGCCGGGGCCTGTCCGTGCCCTCGGCCGGAGCCGGAGCCGGGCCGGGGCCTGTCCGTGCCCTCAGCCAGAGCCGGGCTGGGGCCTGTCTGCGGGGGCCGGCGTGGTGCTTCTCAGAGGAAAGTGTCACAAACTTGGACGAGTGTCTTAAAAGGCCGTTTCCCTCCTCCATCTGCACCCACCATGCGCCCGGGAGCTGGGTACGGGGAGCTGTCTGTGGCACCCATGGGTGCCCATCTGCACAGCCTGTGGGCAGGAGGCCCCACCGGACTCGGAGGCACATGTGGAGGCCAGGCTCTGAGGCTGGGGCCACCGCAGTGCTGCCACCTGCTGGAGCGGCACTGGCCCTGCGACCCTCATCCTTCACTGCTTCCAGGGGCATCTCCTGCTCAGAGCAGGACGCCTGCCCCCCGGTGCACTGGGCAGGGGCACTCACCACTTGCATGACTGATGGGCGCATCTCCAGCTCGCAGGGCTCGGACGCCAGCTGCACCCGGAACCCGGTGCCCAGGGCCCCGACATTGGACAGCGTGATCACGCGGGACGCCGTCTCGCCCACCACGTAGCTGCCGAAGTTGATGAGCTCCTTGTCCAGGGACAGCTGCCGAGAGACCAGGGGAGGGTGACCGGGCCAGGTAGCAGCCCGTACCGAACCAACCTGTCATCCACAGCCTGGGGGAGCAGCCCTGGGGGAGCAGCCCTGGGGGAGCAGGCTGGCAGGGGGAGGCGGGAGTGGCAAAACGGATGAAACGGGTCCAAGTGAGAGAAAGACCAGGCACGCACGGGGGACACAGCAGAGGCTCAGTGACTACTAAATGGGGAGCCCCAGGGCTGGTGACTAAGTGGGGTCCCCCAGCGCTGGTGACTAAGAGGGGGGCAGGGCTGCAGAGCGGACGGCCATTGGGCTCCCCAACCCTGGGGAGCGTGTCTTAGGGGAGGGGGGTGCGACAGAGACCCACGTGTCCCCTCTGTGCCCCTCCCTCCAGGGCCCCCCGCCCAGCCAGACACACCGAGCACTTCTTGATGGAGCACTTCAGCGGGACGGAGAACCGGCCTGTCTGCGCCAGGAACCAGATGTGTCCCTCCAGGTCCTTCTCCACCTGAGGACCCAGCAGCAGCGTGTGACTCTGTGACGGCCGCTCACAGCCGGGCCCTGAGGGCGGTACGGCCGGGGGCCCCCAGCACAGACCCCGACCCAGAGGGCAGGGCTTGCCCGGAGGAATGAGATCAGCGTGTTTGGGAACTAACGGGGCAGCGGGCCTGCGGGAGCCGACGGGGCCGAGCCCGGAGCCAAGGAGCTGAGGACCGGCAGCGCCCGCCTCACCCTCGCCCAGAGCCGGACTCACCATGGGCTTGAAGGTGACCAGCACTTCGCAGGACATGCCGGCCGACATGGGGCCGGGGGGGTCGAAGCTGCGGGCAGACACGGGCAGGTCCCGATTCATCTCCCCACACGGGACGGCACGCAGGACCCACGGGACCGCACGCAGCACGCACGGGGACGGCATGCGGAGCTTAGCTCCCTGAGGGCGGCCCCTGCGGGGTCCGTGCCCTCCCGCCTGCTCCCTCCCCAGCTGCACCCATACCTCCCAGGACTGGCCCACAGGGTGCCCCAGCGTGAGCGGGTGGGTGGGTGGGTGGAGGAGGGAGAAAAGTCCCAGGGGACAACAGCCTCCGCTGGCCCCGGGTGAGGGCGATGCCAGACAGGGAGCCCCATGGCAGGGAAATTTCTAGAAACAGGGCTGCAGCTGCCCAAGGGACGTGTTGGCGCCCTGGCCTGGGTCTCAGTGAGAAAGGTCTCCCCAGAGGCGGGATGCAGCCTGTCCTGGGTGGGGTCTGACCGAGGGGCCCTGGGCAGCGGGTCCAGCTCTCTCCCCCGGGGAGGACAGGCCCCGGGAGGCTGAGCAGAGGCTGGGGCAGCAGGACGTGGCAGACAGGAGCCGCGGCGTGGGGTCAGCGCCCACAGGGTCCGGCCCGGGAGGGAACGAGGCCGTTTGGAGGAGGACTCGGAGCGTGAGCGGGGGCCTCAGGGAGAGCGTGGCAGCCGCTGCGCAGGGCACGGAGGGGGGCTGAGCGTGGGGCCGGGCGGGGCCGGGCAGCAGAGGCCCTGGGGGAGCAGCTGTCCCAGACCGGAGCCCGGAGCCGTAGGTGGGTCTGAGACCACGCAGGGCGGGGGTGGGGGGTGGGGGGGATGGTAGAGGTGAGAGGGGGAGACAAGGGGGGACGGGGAGGGAGGCGGGAGCCGGGGCCTGAGTGCAGGCCCTCCGCCCTCACAGGATGCTGACGAAGTCCCGCAGGTGCTCGTCCACGCCCTCCAGCTTGCAGTAGTTGATGGTGTAGGTGGCGTTGATGAGCGTCATCTTCTTCTTGTACACTTTGCCGATGTCGAAGTCCTAGGGGCGCCACGGTTACCCTCGCCGGGAGGCTGAGCTGCCGGCGTGGGGAGGCCCTCCCCACGGCTGCCCCTCTGTGGCCCCGGAGCAGGGTGAGGTGCCGGGCTCGCATGAGCCAGCTTCTGGGGCCCCGGGGGATTCGGGGGGGGGGGAGCTGGACAGTGTGGGCCCAGGGCTGGGTACGTCCTGGCGCCCGCAGCCCCTCCCCCACAGAGATGGACCAGATCTGTCCTTTCCCTTCTCAATAGGACACTCAGAAGCCACGCCCCTCGAAGGCAGCCTGAGCTGGTCACCCCTGCACCAGCCCTTGGCGCCTTCCTCTCCCCAGGTCACCCCTGCACCCTCCACCGGCGGTACCCCTCCTCTCAGTGGGTCACCCCTCCCTCGGCGGGCCTCGGGCGCCCCCCTTGGCCAGTCCCCCCTGCACCCTCCCCTCGGCGGTACCCCCACCCCGGCGGGTCACCTTGAAGTGGATGAGCTTGGGCTTGCTGTTGAAGGGGCAGCCCTTGAACTCTCGGCCGGAGACCACCTGCTTGTGAATGATGCCGCCCCGCAGCTGCTCCATGGTGCGGGCCAGGATGTCCTTCTCCATCTTGGTCCCCCGCACCGGCTTCCAGTCCACGTCCTCCTTGGGCCCCTGGGGGTCACAGGGACAGAGCCTGGGCCGGGGGTCATTGGGGAGCCCGGTGTGAGCCAGGCAGGCGCCCCACTTCAGAGGGAGAGAGGACGAGACCGGCCAAGGTCCCGGCAGGTCTGGGGAGAGAGCGGCAAAGTGGCGGTTCCTTCACCAAACTCCCCTCCGGGCCTCCTGCCTCCGGAGCCAGGCCAGCCCCAGGGTGGCCTTCTGGAAAGTTCTGTGTGTCCCAGCCAAGGAGTTGGCTGTCCTGCTGCCCTCGCTGCCCCGGCCGGCCGGCCACCACCTCCCTGGGCCTGGCTCCTGTCCGGACCCATCAGCCCAGTGTCCCGGGACTGGAGAGGCTTTGACTTCCCAGCCATGGCACACGTCTGCATGTGGCCTGGCCGTGGCCACCGGAGCGGGGACAGAGCCATGGCGGTGGCCATGGTCCTGGGAGCGCACTGGGCGGCCCGTCCAGTGGCACCTGCTCCTCAGGGTCAGGAGGCCAGGACTCGGCACAAGCACATTACTTGAAAATGGCGTTCAAGGGGCAGTCTCAGCTCAAGCCTTTTCCGGAAATCCTTTCCCGAAGACAAACCCCACAGCGAGGCCCTGGCTGTGTCCCCGCGGCCCCCAGAGGCCGGGGAGGTCCGGGTCCCGGCGTGATCTTCTCCCCAGGAGGCCGGCCAGGGGGCCCGGGGGGAAGCAGGGGGCACAGGGGCGGGAAGGGGATGAAGGACGCAGCCTGTGTCCGGCCGGGAGCACCTCACGCCGCAGAGCAGGTACCTGCTGGGACTCGTAGCCCGTGTTCCAGAGCCCGGCGATCTCGGGCTCCGCCAGCGTCTGGTGATCCCAGCTGGGGCTCCGCAGGGTCCGGGCGTCGCCCTGCATGGACTCGCTGGAGGTGGACTTTATCAGTCGGGTGTGCTCGAGGGGGGAGCTGTCGTCCTCCTCCTGACGGGGGAGACGGGCTGGTGTAGGGACGGGACCAGCAGCAGCGAGGACACAGGGTCAGGGCCTGGCGCTTCCCGTTCCAGCGACCAGAGCCCCGTCCGCCAGTGTTCCCATGTAAAGGGGCGTGTGCGTCCACACTGCTCTGTGTCCTCTCCCACCGCCCCCCCCGACACCCACGGAGCAGGCCTTTCCCTGTGGCTGTGCCCGACCGGCCCAACCCTGAGCTGCCGGCATCTCTGGTTTTCCCGGAAGCTCCGGGTGGTAACGGGATGGAGCCGGGGCTCCGAGCCAGACAGGATGTCGGACAGAGGTCACGGCGCAGACGGAGGGCCGGGCAGCTCGGGAGGGGAGGAGGGCAGGTGCCAGGGACCCAGTCGGGCCTGGGAAACAGGAAAAGACCGTAAGTGCCTGAGGGTGCTGCTGGCAGCAGGTGGTTGAAGCCAGTGACCTGACCTTCAGGTGCTGGGGTCACAGCGCAGAATCGAAAGTGCCCGCCAGGCTCAGGCGGGCTCCTGCCTTCCGGCCCACTGGAGGGGCAGAGACAGCCCCGGTCGGGGTGGGGGGGAATGGAGAGGAAAGCGCCACTGATAACCTGCCTGTGGGGGAACAGGCACCGGCCGGCCCTGGCCCGTGACTGACCTTCCGTCTTGACCTGTAAACTGGGGAGGGGAGCGGCCTGACCCGAAGCTCCCGTGGCCCCTCACTCCTGAGCGTCGCTGAGACAGGCCGGCCCCAGGTGGACACACGTGGCCGCTGCCCACCTGCCGTGACCCAGAGCCGCTCCAGGGGACCACGGGGGCCGAAGGGGCGGAATCCTCGGCCTGGTTCATGCAGGGAGGCCACCCGTGTCCCCAGGGCCTGTGCCCGCGGGCTCACCGCCAGGCCCACGGCTTGGGGCGTCCGCCCCTCGCTGAGGTCGGCCAGGTACTCCCAGGTCTTGGCCCGCAGGGAGGGCAGGGCGGGGGCCTCGGCGGGCGGGGATGGCGGCCGCCGCCTCCTGCTCTCCTCGGCCTCCTCCTTCAGGAGCCGGCTCACGATCTCGTGCTTCCGGAGCGTCTGCTCCTCCTCGAAGGCGCTGGGGACGGCGGCGGCTCAGAGCGGGCTTGCGGCCGGCCTCCCGCCCTCCCGAGCGTAGGCCCCGCCGGCCCAGGCCTGGCCCCGCTCCGGGGAGCCCAGGCCTCGAACCTCTGCCCGGTCCGGCCCCACAGCACACAGGGCCTCAGCCCTCGCGAGCTTCCTGCGGTGGCCGGGGTGCCCCACGGAGTGCCCACACAGGAGGCACCCGCAGGCCTGAGCTCCTTGCTCTCTCTCTCTCTCTCCAGCTGCTCCTCCGCCCCCTCCCCCCTCCTGCCCCAACGAAGGGACTGGCGGGGGGGGGGGGGCGCAGAGCTGCTCTAGCCCACCAGGAAGGGGTGATGCTCAGGCACCTGGGCAGATGCTAGCAGCTGTGGGGAGGGGGGAGAGGGGGACAGGCTGGAGGGGCGGGCAGAAACCTGGGCCTGAGCGAACACTCCCGCAGGGCGCTGGGTGGGCGGCTCCTGGGGCCACCTCTCGGGCCGGTGCCTGGGAGCTGTGGGGGGACCCGGCAGGGCGCAGGGGCTGTCTTGGGGTGAATGACAGCATGCCGAGCTCTGGTCTGGGGGGCCAGAGAGGGATGCCCCGGAAGCTGAGCACTGAAGGGAGGGGGGGGCAGGGAGGGCAGGCTGGTGCCAGGAGCAGCGCCTGGAAACCAGGCAGGAAGCTGAGGGCAGTGCCCGGCATAGGGCACAGGATAAAAGGGGAGGGACCTGGGCAGGGGGTGGAGGGAGGGCTTGGCAGGACCGGGGCGGGCTGGGGCAGAAGTAGAGGGCCCCCCCCCCAGGCCGGCCCCTCCGGCCTCACCGTTTCTGGGCCTCCAGCTCCTGGCGCCGGCGATGGTGGTACAGCTGCTTGAAGGCGTCGCCGCCACGGGCCTGGATCACCTGCTTCTCCGCCTGGGCCCTCTGCGCGGCCTGCCTGGCCTTGGCCTGGCCCCACGCCTGGAACTTCCGCAGTGTTTCCTTGGGAGCAGAGCACACGGAGGGCACAGCGTTCGCAGGGCACGCACACCTGCACATACCCGTGCACTTGCACACAGAGCCTCCTCCTGCAGACCCGGTCCATATGGTGTGTGCCTGCCCGCCCGCCCGCCTGCCTCCCCGGATGCTCGCTCCTGCCTCTGACCGTCACCGAGGCCGTCTCCCTCCCCTCACTTCCCCTGGCCTAATGGCACCTCCTGAGCCCGGATCTCCTACTCCAGGGAGCCCCGACACTGGAACCCGTCACCGCCCCCCACAGGCCAGGCCGTGGGGGCGGCCACGCTGTAGTCCTCCAGCCGACCTGGGTCTGATCAGGAGGCTGGCCGGATGCCGGGTATGTCCCCAGGGAGCACGGAGTCCTGAGCGGACGTGGGGGCATTCGGGGGTCGGGCAGGAGGGGGGGCACTGGAGGGGCTGGGGCAAGAGGGGGTGAAGCTGGAGGGCGGGAGCAGGAGGCCCTACCCGGCTGGCGGTGATGCTGTGCTTCAGGGTCAGCACGGCGTCCATGCGCCTCTGCACGTGCTCCATGGCCGCCCGCTCCCGCTGCCGCTCCTGCTCCTGCACCCTGGGGGCGGGGCGGCCGGTGACCGCCAGCCGCGGGGGACAGAGGGGAGCCCATGTGACCAGGGGGCGGGGACGGGGCCTGCAGCCCGCAGCAACACGCACACACTCCTTCCCGTTGGATGAGGATGACGAGACTCGGCGACAAAGGGAGGCCGGCCACCACACCCAGATTCCCCCGCCCGCCCCCTGCCTGCCCACCCCCCACCTGCCTTCCGCCCGCCTGCCCGCCCGCCCCCCTGCCCGCCCCCCACCTGCCTTCCGCCCGCCCGAGGAGGCACCTGCCCAGCGATGCCTTCAGGAACATGACCGCCACCCGGTGGTTCTTCCGGGCGTCCTCCACCAGCTTCTGGTGCCGCAGCCCGTGCTCCTTCTGCAGGTGCGTGGACCGCCTGCGGGACACGCACGGCTCGCCTGCTCCGCCCCGCCGGACGGGACGCAGGTCCGAGAGCCCGGGGAGCCCAGGTCGGGCTGAGGAAGCCCGACACCAGGACCACATGGGTGAGGACCTGGGACTTAGACCACACGTGGGTGGCAGAGAGGTGTGGCCTGGGTTGGTTTTTAGAGAGTGGGGGCCCCTGATGGAGACAGAGCAGCTGAGTGAAGAGGGGGTTCACACAGACACACACACTCACTCACACATACTCACTCACACACACGCAGTCACACATACGTACTCACACACAAACACACTCACACACACACAGACTCACTCACACATACACACTCACACACACACACACACACACACTCTCACACATATGCATTCACACACACTCACACACACATACTCACACACACACGCACTCACACACACGCATTCACATATACACTCACACATACGCACTCACACACATGCACTCACACATATGCACTCACACACACATACTCACACACACTCACACACATACACATATGCACTCACACACACACACTCACACACACACATACTCACTCACACATACGCACTCACACACACGTACTCACACACACTCACACATACACTCACACACACGCACTCACACATACGCACTCACACACTCACACATACGCACTCACACACACATACTCACTCACACATACTCACACACACACTCACACACATACACATATGCACTCACACACACTCACACACACGCACTCACACATACGCACTCCCACACACATACACACTCCCACATACATATTCACACCCACATACTCACACACATGCACTCACACACATGCACTCACACACATGCACTCACACATACGCACTCACACACTCACACATACGCACATACACACACACTCACACACATACTCACACACACACTCACACACACACTCACACTCATACATACACACTCACACATACGCACTCACACACACACTCACACTCACACATACACACTCACACACACTAAGAAACACACACTCTCACACACATTCTCACACACACACTCACACACACACTCTCACACACACTCTCTCACACACACATGCACTCACACAGCACTGTCTCACACACGTGCACTCACACACACACTCTCATACACACACACTCACACACATACATGCACACACATGCAATCACACCACTCTCACGCACTCACACATGCATGCACTCACACACACACGTGTGCATGCACAGAGGCCAAGGAGGTCACGCATCCTCCAGGGGGCTGGGGGTCCCTGGCTGGGCACACCTGCTCTTCCTCCTCACAGCCAGGGCGGGGCCTCGGGAGGCGGGGAGCTGAGGAGAGGGCTCTGGGGGGTCGTGGACGGAGGGCGGCGGGAGGGACTCGGGCAGGGCCAGGCCCACCTGACCCGTAGCAGCCGGTTCCGCTCCGACTTGCCCCAGGCCTCCTTCTCCTTGGAGAGCTGCTGGGCCGCCTGCACCAGCAGGCTCCTTCTCACGGCCTCCAGCTCCTCCCGCACCGGCTGCAGGTCCTCCGCCGGGCCCTCCAGCAGGGAGGGGTGGCTCAGGGCGCTTCTGCAGGAGGAGGGCTGTGTGGGGCGGCTGCCGGCCGGCAGGGGCGCCCACTCACTCGTCTCCCTCAGCCAGGCCGGGACTGTCCCTCGGGGTCTCCGGCTCCCAGAGGAGGTGCGGGCACGGGCCGGAGGCAGCCCCCACTGCACCGCCCGGTGAAGGGGAGGACGCAGCTGCTTCAGAACCGGTCCCGGGCCCCCATCCCACTGAGCCCCAGCCCCGCTCCCCGTGGCCCCCATCCCACTGAGACCCCAGCCCCGCTCCCTGTGGCCCCCATCCCACTGAGACCCCAGCCCCGCTCCCCGTGGCCCCCATCCCACTGAGACCCCAGCCCCGCTCCCCGTGGACCCCCATCCCACTGAGACCCCAGCCCCGCTCCCCGTGGCCCCCATCCCACTGAGACCCCAGCCCCACTCCCCGTGGCCCTTATCCACTGAGGCCCCAGCCCCGCTCCCCGTGGCCCCCATCCCACTGAGACCCCAGCCCCGCTCCCCGTGGACCCCCATCCCACTGAGACCCCAGCCCCACTCCCCGTGGACCCCCATCCCACTGAGCCCCAGCCCCGCTCCCCGTGGCCCCCATCCCACTGAGACCCCAGCCCCGCTCCCCGTGGCCCCCATCCCACTGAGACCCCAGCCCCGCTCCCCGTGGCCCCATCCCACTGAGACCCCAGCCCCACTCCCCGTGGCCCTTATCCACTGAGGCCCCAGCCCCGCTCCCCGTGGCCCCCATCCCACTGAGACCCCAGCCCAGTTCCCCGTGGCCCCGCTTCTCTGGGGGGGCCGTCCTGCCACCAGCCCTCAGAGCGGCGCCCACAGGCTGGGCAGAACCTGGACACTCGGAATGTCAGCCGCTGAGCGTGGCACGGCAGCTCTTCCCCGCGCTCCGGCTGACCCAGAGCCCAGCCCTGGTCTCAGACCCGGCCCTGCTGTGGGCGGGGACGAGGGGGTGGTTATGGGGCAGGGTGGGCGGTCGGGACCCCCGAGTGGCCTCTCCCCTGGGCAAGCCCAGCCCCGAGGGCCACCCCTCTCCGCCCAGTGCTCCTTCCAGTCTCTGGGGTCCCAGCCGGGCATCCCCTCCTCGGGGAGCCCTGCCCTGTCCCCTGCTCCCGATGACCCCCAGCTGGGCCTCCTGGCCACCGGCTTCCGGCCCTGTGACCCCAGACGCCCGGAGTCCATTCGGTCGCCGCTTCTCACACTGCTTTGCTGTCCATTCCCACTCACCATTGACTTAGAGTGGACAGGAGGGGGACGAGGCAGAGAGAGACATCGACACAAGAGACACATCGACACGTGCCTCCTGCACACGCCCTGACCAGGGCCAGGGACCAAGCCTGCCCCCGAGGTCCGTGCCCTGGACCAGAATCGAGCCAGGACCCTTCCTTCTGAGGGCCAGCACTCTGTCCACTGAGCCACCTAGCCAGGCCATGTCACTGACTGGCGGCTTGTCTGCCCCGGGGCCCTGTCCCCCCACCCTCCCGCCCGGGGCCCCGGACGTACGCGTGGCTGGCCTCTCTCTCCGCCGCGGCCCTGGGCTTCTCCGTCTGCTGCCCGGTGAGGTGGTCTATCCGCAGGCGGGTGGCGTGCAGCTCCCCTCTGCAATGGGGGCGGAGCCTGTCACGGTCTGGGGCGCGGCCTGGCCTCCTCCCGGCACCGCCACCGCCTCCAGAGGGGCCAGGCCAGGGCGTGCCGCATGCCCAGGGTCTCGGTGCCGCGTCCGCATGGGCTGCTCCTGTTTCCGGAAAGCCCCGCCAGGAGCCCGTGTGACCTGCGCCCACAGGGGTGACCTTGAGTGGGAAGGGCCATGGGGCACAGGGCACAGGCCTCGGACCGCCGGACAGCACGCCAACGGGCTGCCGAGCCCGGCTCCAGTGCTGCTCTGTGGCGTGCCGGTCGCCTCCGCTAACACGCCAAACCCCGGGCACCAGCTCTCACACTGAGACACGGGGCCCGCCCCACAGGGGCCAGGGGTCTCGGTTTCCTCAGGGGAAGCAGGGACTGAGGTCGCACAGAGGAACACCGTGGGCCAAAGCCGGTGTGGCTCAGTGGCTAGAGCCCATTCTGGTCAGGGCACAGGCCCAGGCTGCAGGCTCCTCTCGGCCCGGGCCCGGGCAGGGATGCGTGCAGGGGGCACCCCGTCACGGGCTGCTCCACATGATGTTTCTCTCTCTCCCCCTCCCCCTCCCTCCCTTCACGCCGGCGGGAATGTCCGAGGGGGCTTACAGACGGGAGGCCGGCGCCTCGGCAGGAAGCACCAGACAGGACACCCGACTGGGACGAGCAGCCGGGCTGAGGGTGGGGACGGCCATGCGAGCGTCTCCAATGTTCATGCGGTTGAGCCGTGTCCCCATGGGCGCTGGGGACCACGCGGGGGGGACACGGGGTGGGGACACGGGGTGGGGACACACAGTGGGGACAGGCGGGGGGGACATGCGGGGGGGACACGGGGTGGGGACACACAGTGGGGACAGGCGGGGGGGACATGCGGGGGGGACACGGGGTGGGGACACACAGTGGGGACAGGCGGGGGGGACATGGGGGGACACGCGGGGGGACATGCGGGGGGGACACGGGGTGGGGACACAGGGTGGGGACATGTGGGGGGACACACGGTGGGGACACGGGGGGGGACACGCGGTGGGGGATACGGGGTGGGAACATGCGGTGGGGGACACAGGGGGACACACGGGGGGGACACGGGGTGGGGACACACGGGGGGACACTGGGGACACACGGGGGGCACGCGGGGGGACACGGGGGAACACGGGGGGACACAGGGGGGACACGGGGTGGGGACACGCAGGGGGGCTACAGGGGTGGCCACAGGGTGGGGACACGCTGTGGGGACACGGGGTGGGCACACGCGGTGGGAACACGTGGGGGGACACACACAGTGGGGACACGCGGGGGGACATACGATGGGGACACGGGGTGGGAACATGCGGTGGGGGACACAGGGGGACACACGGGGGGGACACGGGGTGGAGACACGCGGGGGGACACTGGGGGACACATGGGGGGACACGGGGTGGGGATACGCGGGGGGACACTGGGGGACACACGGGGGGGCACGCAGTGGGGGACATGGGGGGACACGCGGGGGGGACACGGAGTGGGGACACACGGGGGGGACACGTGGGGGGGACACGCGGTGGTAGCCCCGGCTCTGCCGCTAAGCTGGGGGCGGCCGGGGGCAGGATGGGGTGGCCGCGGCCCGGCCCGCCCACAGGACCCGCCGCCGGGCTCACCGCGTCCTCTGCAGCAGCAGGTCCTTCTCTCTGTGCTGCTGGTCCCGGTGGCTCAGGTCCCCGCGCAGCTGCCACATCTGGGCCCGGACGGCGACGGACCTCCGCTCCCCGGCCGCGGCCTCCGGCCCTGCCCCGGTGCTGACGCAGACGGCACCGCTCGGACGCAGCCCAGGCCTGACCCGCCCCCCCCCCGCCCGAGGGCTGGGGTGCCCCCCCCCCCAGCACCTACCGGCTCCCCAAGCAAACGCCACCCTCAGCCCCCGGAGGCAGGGGCTCCACCTCGAACTCGGGGCCCTCCAGGTCATCTCGCTCTGGAAATCGGGGTGAGAGTCAAGATGGAGAAAAGCAGATGCGTACGGGTCGGAAGTTCTGGGACAAATCTGGACAAAGCTCGACCCGGACACCGTGGTGATGGTTCTCAAAGCGTGTTCCCAGGAACCCAGGGGGCACCCTGAACCCCTGGGGGCGGGGTCTGCAGAGTCAGGACCGTTTCCATAACAACACCACACACATCGGTCTTCCCTATGCTTTGTGTTGCTGTTGTTCGTCCTCACCCGAGATGTTTTCCCATTGATTTTAGAGAGCGGAGGGGGGGAGGGAGACGGAGAAAAACATCCATGTGGAGAGACACATGGATGGACTGCCTTCCACACGCTTCCCACCAGGCCGGAGGGGGGGTGGAGCCGGGACCGAGAGCCCCGGCCAGGCGTCTCCCCGCCGCCCCTGAGTGTGCGGGCCGTTTGCAGCAGGCGTGGGGCCCAGCTGCCTCCGCTCACCACGCTCCCGTGGCTGTCAGTGCCGCTATTCTGAGTGGATAACAAGCGCCGTGCTCTCAGCCCGTTTTTAGCAGGAGCTAAGGAGGTCCTAACCGGCTCAGCAGAAGCCCTGGGGGGGGACTCGGCGGGCGGGGGCTCTGACAGGAGCAGCAGGGAGTCGCCGCAGGGTCCGGGCAGAGCGTGGAGAGGTCTCCGCTTCTTCCAGAGGCTCCACAGACTGACAGGGGGGGGGGGGGGAACTGGCTGGGGGGGGGGGCAGGGTCAGGGAGGGTCAGGCAGCTCAGCGCCCAGCGGGCCGGCGGGGGGTAGACCAAGAACCCATCCATGTTCTTCCTGGGGCCCGGCAGTGCCCCCGACTTCAGCTCATCAGAAAAACAACGTGAAAGTCTCCAGAGAAAAACAAAACAAAACCAACAACCACAGAAACATCTTGGCCACACCCAGGCCTGGGGTAGAAGGGCCTGGGGTTTCTCAGTGAAGGTGTCCGGACCGGAAACTCGGACACCTGCCCCTTTCAAAACTCGCAGACGCAGCTTCTCTGTTTCGGCTGAAGACAGAATGGCATGAGCTCCCTCTTGGAAAGAAAAAACCGCGTTTAGGAGACTCACATCTGGCCTGGCGGTGGGCTCGGCCCGGCCTGCACCCGAGGGCCAAGGCTGCCCCCGCCCCAGGTGGGGGCACGCATGTGAGAGGCAACCAATCCCTGTGTCTCTCTGTCTCCTCTCCCTCCTTCCAGTCTCTCTAAAAATCAATGGGAAAATATCCTCAGGTGAGGATGAACAGAAAGAGAGAGGACGCCCTCAGAAAAGGACCACAGAACGGAAGGGGCAGCGTCTGCGGCCGCTGGGCGCTTCCTCACCGTCCTCCACGCGCGGGGCATCCAGAGCCTCCACCTCGGGGGACTCGCTGGCAGCGCTCGCCATCGCGGGGCCGGCGTCGGCTGCAAAACACGTCCCAGAACACAGACGCGCACGAGGGCAGGTTTCTAAGCGTGACCTCGAGTTGGGTTTCCTAAGAACTAACAACTTCTTTCTGTAAGAAGACGTTAAGAAGGTGAAGAAGAAAAAAAATAATAATAAAATAACAGCAGATTATTTAAAAAGAAGATGAAGAGGGCCCCGGCTAGTGTGGCTCAGTGGCTAGAGCGTAGGCCTGCAGACCGAAGGGTTCCGGATTCGATTCTGGTCAACGGCATGTTGTGGGCACATCCCCGGTAGGAATGCAGGAGGCAGCTGATAGATGTTTCTCATCGATGTTTCTAACTCTCTCCCTCTCCCTTCCTCTCTGTAAAAAATCAATAAAAAATATATTTTTTAAAAAGAGTTCCTAACCTTCAACAAGACAGTCCAAATACCCGCATGGCTCCTTGGCTGAGCGTTGACCTATGAACCAGGAGGTCAGGGTTCGATTCTGGTCAAGGGCACATGCCCGGGGTGCGGGCTGCATCCCCAGTGTGGGGCGTGCAGGAGGCAGCTGGTCCATGATTCTGTCATCACTGTTGTTTCTCCCTTTCACCCTCTCCCTTCCTCTTTGAAATCAATAAAAATTAAAAAAAAAATAAAAGAGTACTTTCCAAGAAAAGAACCCTGCTAGCAAAAATAACTAATAAAATAGAATAAAACACGAATAGAATAAAAGCTGAAGACAAGCATCTCACCAAACTGGACTAAAAACCAGTCACACACAAAAAATTAAAAGTCACAAACAGGCTTCGCCGGGAGGGAAGTGTAACCCGTCGCCGGGCGTGTTGCTTAGAAACGGACCCAACGCTTCAGGCAAAGGCCGGCCAGGGGTCACTCCGTCCGGCGGGAGCGGCTGGGTCGCTCAGGAATCAGCAAAAGTGCGCCGACCCCGACGTGTGCCTGAGGGGAGTGGACAGGCCCTGAGGGGGGCGGACAGGCCCTGAGGGGAGCGGACAGGCCCTGAGGGAGCAGACAGGCCCTGAGGGGAGCGGACAGGACAGGCCCTGAGGGAGCGGACAGGCCCTGAGGGAGCGGACAGGCCCTGAGGGGAGCGGACAGACCCTGAGGGGGCGGACAGGCCCTGAGGGGGGCGGACAGGACAGGCCCTGAGGGGGCGGACAGGCCCTGAGGGGAGTGGACAGGCCCTGAGGGAGCGGACAGGCCCTGAGGGGAGCGGACAGACCCTGAGGGGGCGGACAGGCCCTGAGGGGGGCGGACAGGACAGGCCCTGAGGTGGGCTGACAGGCCCTGAGGGGAGCGGACAGGACAGGCCCTGAGGGGGGCGGACAGGACAGGCCCTGAGGGGGGCGGACAGGCCCTGAGGGGAGTGGACAGGCCCTGAGGGGGGCGGACAGGCCCTGAGGGAGCGGACAGGCCCTGAGGGGAGCGGACAGACCCTGAGGGGGCGGACAGGCCCTGAGGGGGGCGGACAGGACAGGCCCTGAGGGAGCGGACAGGCCCTGAGGGGAGCGGACAGGCCCTGAGGGGGCGGACAGGACAGGCCCTGAGGGAGCGGACAGGCCCTGAGGGGGGCAGACAGGCCCTGAGGGGGGCGGACAGGACAGGCCCTGAGGGAGCGGACAGGCCCTGAGGGGAGTGGACAGGCCCTGAGGGGGGCGGACAGGCCCTGAGGGGGGCAGACAGGCCCTGAGGGGAGCGGACAGGACAGGCCCTGAGGGGGGCGGACAGGCCCTGAGGGGAGCGGACAGGACAGGCCCTGAGGGGGGCGGACAGGCCCTGAGGGGGCGGACAGGCCCTGAGGGGGCGGACAGGCCCTGAGGGGAGCGGACAGGACAGGCCCTGAGGGGGGCGGACAGGCCCTGAGGGGAGCGGACAGGACAGGCCCTGAGGGGGGCGGACAGGCCCTGAGGGGGCGGACAGGCCCTGAGGGGGCGGACAGGCCCTGAGGGGGGCGGACAGGCCCTGAGGGGGGCGGACAGGCCCTGAGGGGGCGGACAGGCCCTGAGGGGAGCAGACAGGCCCTGAGGGGAGCAGACAGGCCCTGAGGGGGCGGACAGGCCCTGAGGGGGGCGGACAGGCCCTGAGGAGTGGACAGACCTTGAGGGGGCGGACAGGACAGGCCCTGAGGGGGCGGACAGGCGGGGCGCCCCCAGCAGGTGTGCAGACCCGGTGGGGTGACCCCGCCCTTCACCCGCCCTGACGCCGGGGTCCCGCCCGCCGCGGCCTGAGCTCCGCTCCGCATGGCGACCCCACGCACAGCCCGAGGGGACCGGCCCGGCCCCCGCCACCGCCCGGAGGCGCCCGGCCTCAGGCTCCGGGCCGCCCGCCTGAGCGCGGGGAGCGGATCTGGCGGAGACACCCGACGGCGGCCTCACCGCGGCCCCGCCTCCGTCTTCCCCGCGGCGGACGGCCGGCTCTCTCTCCCCGCGGCCCGGCTCCCGGCGCGGCTCTCCCCGCGGCGGTTTGGAGCGGCAGCTCTGGCAACGGGCGGCTCCACCGGGAGGGGGCGGCTCCGCCCAACGGCAGCGCCCCCGCCGGCGGTGGTTCGGTCCGGGGTGGGGGGGGGCAGGTTGGGTGGAGGTGCCCCGCCCCCTGCGCCCCGCCCCGCCCCCTGCCGCTCAGTGGATAGAATCCCGGCCTGAGGACTGAAGGGCCTGGAGTTCGATTCCGGTCAGGGCACAGGCCTGGGTTGCGGGCTTGATCCCCAGGGTGGGGCGTGCAGGAGGCAGCCGGTCCATGATTCCCTCTCACCATGGATGTTTCTCTCTCTCTCCCTTCCTCTTTGAAATCAATCTGTATACAGTATATAAGAGCCCAAGCAACTGTGACAACGGAATGACTGCAACGACCCAAACAACGTGTTGAGCAGTCGCTATGGCATGCATTGACCACCAGAGAGCAGATGCTCGATGCAGGAGCTGTCCTCTGGTAGTGCGCGCCCCACCTCCAGCTGCCAGCAGGCCCAATTCCTGCACCAGACCTCCAGTAAAAACATTAAACACACACACACACACACACACACACACACACACACGCAGGGACAGTGCGCGAAACCGGTTTGGCCCAGTGGCTAGGGTGTCGGCTAGAGGACTGAAAAGTCCCAAGTTCAATACCCGTCAAGGGCATGTACTTTGGTCGTGGGCCCATCCCCAGTGGGGGCTGTGCAGGAGGCAGC